>OY744482.1:305248701-305363268 GCA_963556165.1 Tipula helvola
CAGCACAGAAAGATTATCGTTTTGATTTTTGTTGGATCTCAAACGGGACAATTGTGATGAAAAAACGTACGAGTACTGATTCCAGTAGGGCTCGTATTACCCGGGTATCGGGTACCGGGGTATCGGGTATTTCACCAACAATATGTAGAAACTGTTTATCAGAATGATTTATAAACAATAAAAAAGGCAGAGCATTTTTAATAATTTTATCTATTACCCGAACCTATTACCGGGTATTCGGGTAATTACATTTTTTTTAAATACCCGGGTACTCGGGTATTTGATACCCGGGTAATACGAGCCCTAGATTCGAATGTGGACTCCACAGTGGTATTATGCTGGTTGAGCGGGCATACAAAACGTTGAAAAACTTTCATTGTTAATAAATCCGCCGAAAAGACGTCACGCATCTTCTGAAAGTTACTACTTGATTATGATTCTTTAGAAAAATGTGCCTTGTTTCACTAAAAGCTATACTCTGGGGTGGGCTTGCCCTTCTTGGTTATGCCCACATTAATCGAATTGGCTAATATAAAGAAAACTACTAGACGGAGCTAGTATTAATCTCGAAAAACAGCATAATTCACCAATACTGTATACATTTATTACGTTTCGTACACAATACAAGTATTCATACCAAATCAAATACAAATTTGAGGTTTTATCCTCAGACGAACTATAGGGTCTACTCTGAACGGTTTTGAAATGTATATTAATCGTTTCGTTGACGACTGTGGATTGTTGATATTGGTCTACATCAACTGTGCGTAGGATAGTTGCATCAGTCAAACACTTCAACTGACATGATGAAGTTATTTAATTATTAATATTTTCAAAAAGACTGGTGATTTTAGTGGGTATCCTCAATGGGAATCCACGAAATTCAATTTTGAAACCGCTCCTGGCAACATTTTAGATCCGATAAATGATCTGCCTTTTTAAATTCTTTTATTTAACTTACACGGATGTGATCAAATCTTGCATTGCAAAATTTTAATGCTTAGACTTTATCAATCTTGATGAAAATTGGCACGCATGTGTAACTTCGGTGACAATACAAGTTGGTGGTGTTCCCTAAGGGAATCCACCCCTCCCACCCCTTATTTTCCACCCACGCATCGGTTAAATCGTCGTTTTGTCAATTCCAACATATTTATCAGATACAATGATAAAATTTGATTGTATTTCGAGGGGAGCTACTCCCGCACCCCTTATGTCCCACCCACAAATAAAAGAATTTCATAAAAAAATTTTTTTTCTTTTTCAAATTATTTTATTTTATATTTTATTAAATACAAAATTAAAAGGTATTAAAATTTCAAAATGTTGAGGATATTTTAAGCAAATTAAAAAATTCAAGGGTTGATAATGCCCCGTTACCCTTCAGCCAGGCCTTTGATTTTGTGTTTAGACATTGCTACAGAAGTGTCACACAAATTTACATGCTGCCTCAAATACCTACTACAGTAATCTACGTTTTTTAATTTTTTTTTTATTCTCGAATTTATTACAACACTACATTTTTGTATTACATTTCTGAGTTCTTTAGTCAATGATTAAATTTTTTAATTTCATCGATACTATTCCATATTGGATCTCGATCAACCAAATCATAATTTACAATATGTTTAATATTATCAGTAGGGATTGGCTTAAAAAACTTTTCTGATTGAAATGTAATAAATTCTAAAGTAAATAATATCCTCTAAACAAAATGCATATGCATATGCCACTTTTCACCGTATTACTAACTCTTGTTGCATATTTTGGTTCAGCTTTATTTGGTAATACATGTCCACGACAGGTAAAAATCTCATTATATTTTAAAATATCGTCGTCCCAGGACTAGATTACGCTACCCACCAAATTGACATTTTCCGGGTTTTGACGGTTTCGTAGGCTTCAAACCATCCTCTTTCGTTTGCGCGTATATACGTTTTAATCAGACTACTCGTTGCTGAGGAAACTAGTGTTGTGGTTTCCGCTATCCACCATTTTCAAGACTTTGTAGCGACTAAATTACGCTAAATCCTGTTTAAAGCTAACTCCACTTTGGTTTTTCTGATTTTTGCACTAAGTATATTAGGCGTTTTCGGAAATAGACCTTGAATAACTTCAGGCTAACTTTTAATTTTTCTTATGTTGATTGATTGATTGATTGATTTAGTGTGTACGACCAAGCCTAAGGCAAGTTTCCCGGATACGCCGGGCCCACCGTACACTTTTTTACGAATAACAAGATCGAAGGAAAGGAAAGGTATGTTAGCATGAAAGACTCGACCTGGTTCCAGACACCTAAGTAGTCGATAGTTAGTAAATTTGGTAGTTGTTTTTTTTTTTTTTTTTTTTTTTCTTTTGACACTTGTTAATCACAAGACAACACAATTTTTTCTAATACAGCGTGTCCTCCTGTTGTAACTGCAACATCTGAAAAGCCTTAATTTTAATTAATTATTAGTCTTCATTATTATTCCCATCGGCGGTTGTGCGGTGGGAGGGGCGAGATTTCGTTCCATCATCATGTTCCCAAGCGGTCAACCAAATTTGTACTAACCGTAGCAAATGTTGCTTGACATTGTTGTTGAAGTTGTTGCATCTCTTCTCTCTTGTCTACTCGCCCCCCTCAACTTTTAATTTTTCTTATGTTGGTAAAAAATTATCCAAGTTATCCATCACTTACAAAAAGTTAGAAATAAATTTTGATATCAAAGCAAAAGGTCGAATATGAATGTTGAGAGATAATTCAAAGAAATACAAAATAATTTGTCTAATACACATTCATATTGATCCTAATAATTTATTCGTTTTTATACTTATTGGTATTTACAGCTAATTATAAAAAAATTAAAACCACAAGATCTAAATTATCCTGAAGTTATCTTTTTTGTTCGTAAATAGGTGAATAAGTTTAATGGTCGAAAGTTAGCCTGAAGTTATTCAGGATATATTTTCGAAAACGTCTATTATACCTATATTCTATAATTCCACAAAACCGAAACACGCTACGATTTATTTTGCGCTATCTCCAAAAGCTGAAAACCTCACAATAATTATTGTTTAACAATTAAACGAATTTTTAAGCTAACCCCATGGAAATTATTTCAAAAGCAAATTACGCTAAATCCTATTTTTCGCTAAACCCACTTTGGTTTTTCTGATTTTAGCACTAAGTGCATTACAATTAAATTTTTTTAGGCGAACTCCAATTTATATTGTTTTTTAGAAAAGCGATATCGTCGTCCCAGTGTGACTAAGTCAAATCGATAAAATTAATCGATAAATTATTAAAGTGTGGTTAAATATTGTTTATTGTAACATTAAATTAAACAATTGTGTTTTTATTTAATAAGCTATAGTTGAAAAAAATATTTACCTTATTCGGCTACAATTTAAAAAACGCTATATCCAAACTCAAATGAAGTTGTGTAATCCAGCCGTTGATATGGTTTTCGACTTTTTGTCATTAATTTTATCTGGCTAACGGTACAAACTAAAATCTATATAAAAGGGAATTTCAGCTCGAAAAAAATTTACTTTACAAGAGAAATTTGAAAGAGTGGTTCATAAAACACGTGATTAGATTTGTTTCCGTAAATTATTTCCTAGTTTTGAGTGTAAGTAAAAATGGATGGCTGTATAATCAAACCAATCTAAGAAAGTGTCGGAAAATGAGTAACTAAAATTTAATTAAATAACCGCCTTTACGGTTACTTTAGAGCGTTTCGTTCATTTGAAAATTTATTGAATGAGCTTGATGAAAATGATGGTTCAATGCATACCTCATGTACTATAATCCCAGCAACACCTGTAAATAGTCAAGGTCCGGTGAGCCCGACCATAGAGCTTATAAGTGTAAATCAAACTTTGCTGAATAAGCTACAACAGCACGATTGTTCAATGCATTCCCCATGCACTATAATTCCACCAGCACCTGAAAATAATCAAAATTCGGTGAGCCCGACAATGAAACTTATAAGAGAAAATGAAGATTTTGATTCCAGAGGTATAATTTTCAATTCCAAATATTTGGATGTATTATCTAAGTTCTCTTGCAATTTATAGAATCATCGGTTCTTGATTCGGATGCCGACCCTGAATACTTTCCACCTGATCCTGAAAGAATGATTGATGTATTGCGTAATGGTAAGAAACTTGTGAAATTGAATGTTTGTATAATATGACTAACTTTGCTAATAATATTATATGTACCAGGTTGCTCTAAAACATTGACCAGTAAAAGACTTAGGTGCCCTGAAGAATGGAAAAAATGTAAGAATGGCAAAATCTCAGAGAGGCGACCAATTTACTGGTCGTTTGGGAATAAATCGTTAACGACGAGAAATAAAAATGGGTTGTGGGCGAAGCTTGTGCATATGGCTGCCATGAAGAATTCAATTTGTCAGTGAGAACATTCATATTTGACAATTTTTGGCAATTAAGTTCCAAGTCTAAAGGCGAATTTTTCGGCAATTTAGTGTTTAAGGTTCCAGCAGAGCGATCAAGAACCACCAATAACAACTCTCGCAGAAAGAATACGTTCATCTACCATTTCCTAAAAGCCGGTAAACTGAGGAGGGTCTGCCAATTGTTTTTTACCAGTACATTGGATATAAATAAAACGCGAATTCATTACTATTTCGCACATCTAATAGATCCAAATACTACTACATCAAAGTCCCCAGCTAAAGGAAGACACAAGAAGAACGAATTGCAACCAAATAAGCTGAATGGAGTTGCAAGTCATATCAGTGGATTTGCAACAATGGATTCCCATTATTGTCGTTCTTCATCTATCAAAAAGTATTTGGAACCACGTCTTAGTATAAGGAAAATGTATGAATTATATTGCAACGAAATAGAAGACCCTATTAAGTTTTGGGCAACAAATGTGAAGAGCACAAGATGAAGGTGAATACTGGTGAAATATTGAGTGAAGCAGAACAAAATGAATTTTCGAGTCATATGCAAAACAAGTTGGGCACGAAAGGGGAAAAAGATGTCGACAGAACAAATTGTGAGCCAAATACTCGAATCCTTGTCGTTGATTTGCAAAACGTTTATGCATTACCTAAAGCAAATATCAACTGTTTTTATTTTAAAAGAAAGCTGCTATGTTTCAATTTTACTGGATACTGTCAGGATAATAGAACTACTTATTGTAGTTTCTGGAATGAAACAATTCAAGGACGAGGTGGAAACGAATTAACGAGTGCTTTTGTGAAAATTTTGCAAGTAGTGGTGTCAGATTTTCCACAAACAGAAAGAATTATTATTTGGACGGATTCATGCGTTCGGCAGAATCGCAATTCAATTGTGTCCCTAAGTTTTTTAAAATGCATGAAGGAAAATCCTCATGTGAAGTTAATTGAGCAGAAATTTTCAGAATTCGGACACTCTATGTTGTAAGAAGTTGACGCTGTTCATAGTACGTTAGAAAAGTACTTGAAAAATATGGAAATCTTTAGCCCAATTGGATTAGTACGGTTACTTTCTAATGCTAAGTTTCCCAAAGTAAAGTTGAAAATAATGCAAATGCAACCTAGCGATTTCAAGCATTACAGCCAAGCGATCCAAAAATTTAATTTTTCTTGCATTCCGTTTACTAAAGTACGACATATAAAGTACGAATCACGTAATATGTATAATGAATATTTTATATAAGCGGTCATTTAAAGATGATTTTAATACGGATTCTATAACTAAATCAACAAGTTCTCGAAGGGCCAAAAAAAATGTCGGTGAGGTTAAGACGGATTGTATCTTTGAAATCATACCATTTCAAAACAATAAAATTAAAATAAGCGAAGAAAAACGGAAAGATTTATTGAGTCTTCTTAATTGCATGCCTAAAATTGATCAAAACTTTTATTATACAGTTTTGAAAACGGAGTAAACCCATTATAATTTTTGTGAAATATTATAATTTTTTAGCATTATATTTTCTTTTTTGGAATAAAATATGATTTATTTTCAGTAATTGATTTAAATTACCCGAATTGCTTTCATTCTTTTTTAAAAAATGATAATGAAAATTCCGCTAAAGACAATATTTTAGTGTAAAATTTATCTAAATTCTTTGAAAATTGAAATGTAATCTATATCCATTTTCCGCTATATCACACGAAAATATTATGTTATAGCGCAAACAAAAAAATGAGTCGCTGGAAAATTTGGAAGCTTAGAAAAAGTTTTCCTATAATCTTGAAAATTTAGTGTTTTGGTGATTATTACCAAATCAACAATGCATCAAAACAAACTAATACCATTTAGTATGTCGTAAATTAGATAACTATAATCTGCTTAACTTCAATTTTTGTTTTCTGAAAATAGTGGTTTTGGCGCTTAGCGTAATCTAGTTCTGGGACGACGATATCACTGTCCGGGTTCATTATATAGGATTTCAATTTCAAAATAAACTATTTAAAGTTCAATCGAAACTTTCCCTAAAATAAAAGAAACTTTATCCAATTCAAATAAAACTTTTTCCAAAATAAATAAAACATTTTCTCTTGCAAATAAAACTTTTATTTATATCAAATAAAACTTTAAGATAATCCCAAAAAAACTTTTTAAAAATAAAAAAAAACTTTTCCAAATTCAAAAAAAACATTTAAAAAACAAAATAAATGCAGGTATAATATGTAAGGTTATCTATAAATTCATTGTAACGCAATCATTTTATTATATTAAAAATATTTAAAATGGGTACCGTTTTCATTTTAACGGCAAAATTCTGCATTACAAGTGGATTGCATTGTTCGTATATTTTCAATTTAGTGAAAGAGTTGTTTTAACAGACAATAGTTGATTTATAATTTATTAATTAAAATAATAAAATGAGTGGTGTAGAGGTGGACAGCTCCAGCGAGGATGGAAATGGTAGGAACCGTGGTCCCTATTCAAATATTTCTTGTCATCAAAAAGAAATTTTTATCAAACAATACGAAGAAGGTAAAACAATTAAAGAAGCTGCTGGTATTGCGAATTTGAACATTAATACCGCCAAAACAATTTTGTGTAAGTTCAAACGAGATGACGAGGAAATTGTTATAAAAAAGAGAGGCGGTAAAACAAAAGAAAAAATTACCGAAGAAATTTTAAACTTTATTGAGGTATTAATAGAACGGGACCCATGCATAACTCTAAAAGTTATGAAGAATAAAATATATGAAATTCATCAACTAAATATTAGTACTCAAACGGTTTCTAATTGTTTAAAAAAACTGAAAATAACGCTAAAAAAAGAGTCAATTGAATTCGACAGGGTGAACGAACCGAGGACACTAGATTTGCGGAAAGAGTATGCACTCAATTTTACTCAAAACGCACCTGAAAATCATGAGAAAATATTTTTTATCGACGAAAGTGGGTTTAATTTACATTTAAGGCGAACTCGTGCAAGGTCCCGCCAAGGAACAAGTGCGAATGTTGTCGTTCCTACAATACGCGGAAGAAATATTTCGTTAATTGCCGCTATTAGTGTCGAAGGTGTGATACACCATAATATACTCTCCAATTCAAATTGCAATAGCGCAAAATTTTGCTCATTTTTAAGGGAGCTGATTGATAAAATACGTGCGCGAAATTTGCAAAATGTCTGGTTGGTTTTGGATAACGCCGCGATACATAAAACTAGGGACGTGAGAGACCTGGTACAATTAAATTCTGTTCAACTAGTATTTCTGTCACCATACTCACCTATGTTGAATCCAATTGAGCAGGTATTTTCGAAAGTGAGTATTGTTTATATAATTGGTATAATATGTATAATTTATTGAACAGGCATTAAACAAATAAGTTTTTTGCAGGTGAAATTAGCTGCTAGACGGATTCTTAGTGAAAACCGTGGACATGTTAGTATCGAGGATGTAATCAATGAGGGTTTACAAACGTTAACTCAAAATGATTGCAATAATTATATTACCAACATGCTCATGAAACTGCCGCGAGCTGTTGATAAATAACCACTTCATTAAATTTTTTTGTAACAAAGGATTCAAAATTATGAAACTCGGAATTTTATTTTATTTTTAAATGATTTTTGAATTTGGAAAAGTTTTTTTTTATTTTTAAAAAGTTTTTTTTGGATTATCTTAAAGTTTTATTTGATATAAATAAAAGTTTTATTTGCAAGAGAAAATGTTTTATTTATTTTGGAAAAAGTTTTATTTGAATTGGATAAAGTTTCTTTTATTTTAGGGAAAGTTTCGATTGAACTTTAAATAGTTTATTTTGAAATTGAAATCCTATACAACAAAAGTGCTGGGTACAGGCCTAGAAGGTGCAGTTTCTAAATCAGGGTTAAAATTTAAATCATTTCCCTCATCATTTTTAGATATTGAATTACGACAGAGATCAGTACAATACCATTTCGGTTAACTTGCCAGACGAGTTATGTGCTGCCCATATATATTTTTGCTTTGAAAATGGAATTTTTTTTCATATTTGTCACGTTTTAAAAAAACCTTATTGTAAAGTAATGGCTAATTGACAATAACCACAAAGAAAACTGTCAGCCATTTTTTGACGCTCTGGCATACCAATGTACGGCATTATTTAATTCCGATTTTCCCAAATATTACGTTAACAATTCTGAAACTTTAGATAACACAATCAAGACTTAAACTAACTAACCAAAATCGTAATGTTAGCGACGCAAAAGAATTTGATTTCAAATAAGTTGTAAAGAATAGGCCAAAATTGCCACTGTGAACTCTTGTAACTTGGAAAATTTAATGAAATGCCGTTTGATCAATCGAGCGTGTTGCTAAAAGATTGTCTAAGGCACTTCTCAAATTCATCATGGCAATATTGTCCAGTACCTAGAGGGAAACAATATTACTTTATTAGTGGTTTCTAATAAAGTCCGTGGATCTTACAGGAGCCCTTCACCAGGTAATTTAGTTTTTCTCAAAAAACCTATTAATTTATGCAGTGCCTGAAGTCTGATAATTTATTGAATTGCCCAATTCCTTAGTTTTTCTCTTAAATTTAGTTAGTTTGCTTCTATCTTGTAAACATGATTTTCGCTCAGTGTCTTCACTTAAATCATCAATAGTAATTGAATCATTCTGGTCATGACGTTCCACCAAGTTGTGAGTTACACTTTCGGCAACCGATGTTCAAAGGCCAGTTATCTTTTTCGTTCTCCGGTAAATTTGAGTTGAGATGTCAGCATTTATTGTTTTGTTGAAAATAATTTGGTTCCTTTGAATTTGATACCTGCACGCAGCCCTATTCCGCGACTAGCAGAGCTGTATATTTTCCACGTTTTCGCAATACAACCAAATTGACAATTAAAAAAGAATAATATTTTGCTACTTGGTCGCACCTAACTATAAAAGCTCTATAATATTTTGTTTTTTACTTTAATGTGCTTTTAATAAACTACCATTTACGTTCCATTTGAGCTTATTAGTATAAAGCTTATGTCTTTATGTGAGCTGAAATAGAGTTGATTTAGCTGATAGTAATGCTAATTAAAAATGTATAGGTCTAACATTTGATATGCTCTACATATTACTGTAATTATCGTAGTTCTAAATTAGCTTACAAAAGTACTAAATAGAACAATTAGTTCTTTAAATTATTAAAGCTTAAAAGCTGAAAACATAATTTATAGAGCAAAATATTTTTCTACTAAAAGTTAAAAGTATCTATTACTACTAATTTAGCGAAAAATAGCTACCCATTTGCTATTTTAGAGCTGCAGTAGAGCAACGCCGCCACTAGCAGCTCTATCAAATGTTAGTTGTGCCGTATTTATTTTACACATTCAGTCCAATTATATTACAATCAACTGATATTGAAACATACCATAAAAAAAAATGGCCAACAAACGAATTCAGATAAAGTTTATACATATGTACATGACACACAAAAAGCTGACTATAAAATAACACGAAGAAAAAAAATTCCTGTTGAATTGCTGTACATTTATAAAATATAAACGATATACCTATATTATAAAATAATGACAACAACAAAACTGTCCCTATGACCAAAAATAGAAAAACAAAAAAAAAACCGAAAATTTTCTATTTCATACTCTGTTTCTGGTGTCTGTTTGTGTAAAATGTACAAAAATATTTTCTATTTCCGGAAAATGAGAACAACTGTTATATGTGGAAATTTATATCGAACAAAAACAAAAAAAATTATATATTTTGTACCGGAAAACTTAAAGTCTAGAGTGTGTGTAATGTGTATATGTGGTCTGGTTGGTTATTTCCACTTTAACATTTTTTTTTTTTTTTGTATAGTATATGTGTGTTTTTCCACAAGTTGAACTTTTTACTTGGTACTTTTTCTGTTCTTAAACACAATTTTTTCTATTATTTTATAATGTTTTGTTTAATTCGAACAAACAGAAAATGAAAAATGAATTTTCTTTCTCGTTACCTTTCTAGTGGATAGTATTATTATATTGTTATGTTGTTTTTATAAATAATAATTATAAATTAAAGTAAAAAAAGAAAAAAAAACTCGTATTTAAAGTTGCTGTTAACTGCATAACAATTTTGTTTTTACTTTATTTATTTATTTGCTTTGTTTATAACTAATTAGTTTTGTGTACGTTACAGAATAACCTTTTTTTGGTATATTTAGAGGTGATCTCAGTCTGAACTGTGTTGTGGTTTACGAGTAAATATATAAGTTGGAAATTTTGTTGTTTTATACGAAGATATTTTGTAACAAAAAATAATTACTGTAATTATTAAAACTAAACGTGAATGAGAAGATAATGAGTACGATAAAATCTATAATAAATTTAAGTATCTGAAAAATTCTATGTCTGTTAAAAACTCGCGTTTATAATTTTAATTTTTTCGTTATACATACTTTTTGTATAATAGCTATGTGCACAAATATTTGCATATTATGAATTTATTAAATTTTTAAAGTTCTCGTTTATAATTAAAAACTATTTTACATGTTCAGTTTCGCTATCTATCTAAATATTCATCTGTACAATGTACACAGTATATGCAATTATAATAATCTCAAAACACATAAAATATTTAAGCAAAAAGTAGAGTTGATAGGTTTTACAGAAACAATGTAATTTTCATTTACTTAATGAACGTTTCAGAAATATGCTTGTTGTAGGATGTGAACATTTATTAATATAGTATCATAAATCCATTAAAAACTACTCGTTATCGTAACGGGTTACCTGGAATTTTGATGATATTATATTGACAATGAATACATAATTTTCAGATAATGTTTAAACATTTTATAAAGCATTTTATGAATAAACCGTATTCAACTTTAGATAAAATAAATAAAATAACCCTCAAAACTAAATATAAATAATTCGGTTGAACTCTTCAAACTCGCCGTAATTAAAAACATAACTTCTTGCTCAAGTTTCGGGAAAATACTTAAGATAACCATAAAATGACCTTCTATAATGTGATTCATTGATGATAGAACCACATTATTATGAAGACCAAATTTTTAAAAATAATTAAAACACTAATGACCCGTGTAGCGCCGCGTAGTCTACATGAAGTAATTAATCAATTGCCTACTCGTGTATACAATGAATGTAGACAATTCAAAAAATTACGTCGACAATATAGGCCATGTTGACAATGTAGACAATGCGTCGATAATTCCTAGCAGCAAAGTTAGTCTGTTGAATAGCTGGAAAACATCTAAAATCCAGAGTAGCCAGATCACTTAAAATAGAAACGTCAACATAACTTTTATCACAAAATTTTTCATTTATTAAATTCTATTGAAAACGTATCTTCACTTATTTAAAATGATTGTCAATTCACATTCCATTAAATATTCTAAAATAGTAAAATTAATTAAATTAATCAATTAAAAATTAAAATTAAGAAAATTTATATAAAATAAATCGCTCACTAATATTATTGTATTCAATATTTTGAAGTTAACGTGGTGACATTTTACCTATGACTTAACTTAAATTTTGTATCAATTTCATTAAGCCAACATTCAGGCTATACATGTTTACATGTACTTATGTTTTAACTAAAGTTGTAGAAGCTCTTAATTTAGATGTCGCGATTTATAGTACTTATTTATATTACTGGTAAATTTTATAGAAAAATTATAACTAGTTTTCCAATTTTTGCATATCATTTCATTTACGATTGTGATACTCCAAGCCGAATATTAAAAATTGCTTCCTGTAGTAAACCTGGGTGACCTACAGGCGACTTTTTTATTCCCAGCAACTCGCAAGAGTTAAATCAAAATGGTAGACGAGGCATGGGAAGGAATACACGGGAGTGAGTCTGCCCTCTCGAGGTCCTTGAGTCCCAATGCTACCGCTTTTCTAGCAGAAGTAAATGTAATTACATGTAGGAGGGAGAGCAATGAGCCCAGATAGTATGTAACGCGTACCGGTCGACAGTATTATCAGGTTCATTAAGAGCCTGAATAATGGCTGGACGGATAATTAAGTAGGCCTTGATGCACAAAAGATCTTTTAGGTCGCAGTGCGAGGTGGCTTAACGCCCAAATGGCCCTCAAGTAATAATAATAATAATTCGGGTCCAATCACCTTCAACAAATTATGTTATTTTAAATCTAACAAATTCTTTGGACGGAATGTGTGCAGCTGTAATAATATAACATATATAGAGGCGAATTTTGATGGTTTATGGTGAAAGTATTAATACAGTATCAAACAAAACATTGAAGAGGGTATTTTACTCGGAAAAAATTTCTTGTTTTCTTTGGGCTCAAATACAAGCAAACATGAGGGTATCTTGCCTTAACAGTGTTATAAAAGAACGTACATTTTGTAGATTAACTATGAATAAATTAAGTAATGAATTAATTTAAACTTAAATAACATTTTAATCGTTAAAGAATGAATTGCGCCATGTAGACAAGTCATATACAAGTCAAGATTATGAGTTTCTTTTTGCAGGAAATGCTGTTTTTATTATAAACATATTGTTGCCCCAAATAAAACTAGAGATGACATTTAAATATTTATAAGAGTAATTCTCTCGAATTTAAGTAATCCTCAATCTATTACATTTACAAGTTATTGCGTAAATTTTCTTGTAAACCTACGTACAACATTTCCATTGGTGGCTAAAAGCAAAATCGCAAAATGGAACTAAGTTCTTTGCAAATGTAGACTTGCAGATTTAGGTTCATGTTAATTTTCTAAATATTCCCAATAATAGCCCTGCAATACGTTCACTTTTTGATTAAATTTCGTTGGAATTTAAAATCAAGTATTTGAAAAAACCTTGCAGTCCTCGCGAAAAACTGTTGTTTTATTGCAGCTGATTGATATTCTTCGGCTCTACTGAGATTATCATTAAATAAAATAGATTGACTTGGTAAGGATTTTTATTTTATTTTTGACAGCATCAGCTGGATTTAAAATTGAATTGGCGAAGTCGTTTGAAATGTTCAGGTGGTGTACACTAAATTTTTAATAGCAATAATTTTTTTAGGTCACTTATTTAATTAAATTTAATAAATTTTAGACAACTGGTCGCTCGCCGAAGCAATTTGATATGTTTTTAGAAAGAAACACAAATTTAATATATCCCATCATCATTCCGGAAAAAAATTAGTTTGTAAAGAAGACGGACATTGTCTGTTTTGGACACAATCGCCATTCATTCACAATAGTCTGCATTTTTGTGAACAACGTTGTGGTGTTTGTAGAAAAAATGAAATCATTCGACAACTACAGGTCGAGTTATTATGATGTTGAGTGTTTATAATTCAAATTACTTTTGGAACTAATTTCGGAGTTTTGTGAAAGGCCAATATTGCTAAATGTAAACTATAGAGACAACTTGGAACTTTATGCTTGGAAAAAGAAGAAATGCTAAAAGCTAGTCGAAGTATGCACATTTATAAGAATGCTTATAATGCCGTAAATTACTAAAGAAAATTGAGGAGTAAAGGAAAAAAATTTCAGTTGAAGCATCGATATACTATTTACAGGTGAGTTCGACGATTACGTTATATAAATGATCGTCTTATTAAAAAAAATAAAAATCTGTGACGATGTCCAATCAATGTAGAGTTTCCCCATTCAAATGCCATTGCTTTAACCAATGCCTGTAGTTTACATATAGGCCCTAACAGCACGGTTCAAAATAGGTATCTATCAATTTTGAATATAGAAAAAATCAAAAACCAAACTTTTCATAATATAAAGTATATGGGCTACGGGAAATTAAAGACAAATATTTAAATGAAAACGACACAAATAATTTTTAAATAAGAGAGTTATTTTTATAAATTTTTTAATTTCAACATAACACTGTCATCAAAAAGCAGTAAGATTTTCAAATAAATCACAAACGCCTAATTATTCTTTCAAATTAATTTCATCACCTTCAAACTACTCCCCTTAGAATAACATAGACGTTGTCAACATTTTTGTTTCCAGTTTTCAAAACAGTTGTTCAAGTCGATTTCCGAAATGGCCTACAAAATATTCTTCGGTTCGGCAAAACAAAGTCACTAGAGCGGTTTTTTGTCAAGTGCAACCATTGAAGTGTGAGAAGGCGCCAAACAATATTTATGTGATGTCAACCAGATCTTTAATTGTCGATTAATTAAATTTTTATTAAATAATTATTGTATAAAACTTGTTGGTTGTTCAATAGTTTAGTTACATTATTATTTACAAAATTAAAAGACAAAATTTCCTTTAAGGTCGCAATCTAACTTAGATAAGTTAAAATGTTCTTGTGGAAGAGAATATTTTGGTCTAACCAAACAATATTTCAAATAGAGGTTGTACAACATATTTATGACTCTACAAAAATCTTTAACAAATCGAATAATCTTACTAAATGGCTTATTTTGGAAAGTAGGTATACATATAAAACAAATTCAAAATTTTCAAAATTTATTAAATACTCGTATATAAGAAGTTTCCAATTTTTTGTTAAATTATTATGATAATATTATTTTAAATTGAGTTTTCCTGCAATCTTATTTCTAAATTTAAACTTTGTATTATATAAAATTGATTTTTGGCCATAAACTTTGATACTTTGGACATTACTGTAAAATTTGAAAAAACGTAATGGACAAAATTTGTTTATAATTAATTTCCCTCTGAAGATGACGGAATATATGAAACGAACAATTTTGCCGTTTCTTGTGATCATTTGTTTTTCTCAAATTTTGGTTTAAATATTTATTAAGTCTTATTATAAAAAAAAAAAAAAAGAAATTAAAAATAGATTAAGAACATATGGAGTTGGCGGGAATAAAATATGTAAATGTGCGTCAGCTGCCAAAAACAACCCAATAAAATTATAGTGCCGTAGTCATAAATTTTTATTATAGGTAAAATTTCCGTAATCATAAATTTTTATTTAGATCTTACAGGATCATAATAATATGTTTATTAAAACAAAAAAAAAAAAACAAAAAAAAAAAGAAAATGGAAGGTAGTTAAAATACGATCAAGTAACCCTACCATAAAATATTTTAGGTTAAAATAAGATCGAGTAACCCTACCATAAAATATTTTAGGTTCGGTTCAATAGCAATTAAAAAAATAATAATAAAAGATAAAAATAATAAAATAAAATTTTTAACAATAGGATATAGAGAACCAATAAGGACTCGTATTCGACAATTAAGGAAAAAGAAAATCGTAAATTGATAGAGTAAATTGTCTTTTTAAGATTAAGTATGTAAGAGAGGGGACCCATCCCACTCGGAAAATTAATAAATTAAGTTTTTTTTGGAAAGAAAAAGGGATTAGTGATCGAGTAGTGAGAGCAAGAAGAATAAAAATTTTTGTTGGAAAGAAAATAGTTTTTGATTTTAAAAGAATAAAACTTTCTTTCTGTTTTGTATATTTTTTTTTTTAAAAAAAGTTTTTTTTTTATAAGAAAATAAAAAAATGTTTTTGTGATAAGACAGTCATTAAAATTGATGTATAATTTTCAAAAATATAAAATATTGTGTTTATTGTTATTAATAAAAACCATGTACAAAATAAAAACAGTTTTTTTAAATTAATTCCGCAACCAATTGTTAGTGAGAACAATTGTTAGTGAAAATAAATTTGATTGTGTGTGAATTTGATAAATCCAAAATAAAAAAAACAAAATAAAAAAAAAAAAAAATAAACTCGAAGTGTTTTAAAATTTTTGTTGTGAAATGCTTTCTAAATGAATCGATAAAAACGTTAAAATCAAAATCATACAAAAATGATCGCGGAATATTTTCCCACATCGACCAAAAAGATAAGAATCAGATTCAATACACAATTACAACAAAACAAAACATATAAAAACATAAGACAGAAACATCTGAAATTTAATTTATATAGTTAGCCACACCTACTAATTCTAAGAAAATGGTACAAAATAAGCTATAAAAAAGAGAGAGATTTAAATTTATTAAGTCGCGTTACGAATTAGGAAAATAGGAAATTTAATTATGCGTAAAATAGAAAAGATAAAATAAAATTGAAGAAAAATTATCACACACAAAATTATATAATAAATATGTAAGCAATAAATTATGTGTATGAATGCATACGGTAGAGATAAGGAAATATAAAATTAAAATTAACTGACGCATGTTAAAAAATATCACAAAGTAAATAGCGACATAGTATATAAGAACATAAAATACAAAACCAATATGCGCGAGAAGTATGTCCTAAATTTGTCCTAAAAGCAAAAACAACATTTTAGGACAAGTTTAGGAAAAACTTCATACGACTATATAATAGTAAGAAGTTTGTCCTAGATCCCAAAACTGTTCATTAGTATGGGTGAATGATGATGTTTTGTAAAAAAAATCAAGAAAACATTTCGGCGGATTTTTTTTTGAGGTTGACGTAATTATTGAGCTGAATAATAATAAATAAAGTTTTGTTAAAAATCAAAACGTTCATGAATTTTTTTTTCGATATTTCTAAGAGGTTACTACAGCTGACCGTACTGTAATTGTACATTTTCATATTGAACTAGATCTATTCTATCCAAAACATATCACTTTTCCGGAAAATGTTGGGGAAAAGTACGTTAGGATTCCACATTTAGTTGCTTAGTACGTATAAATCAAAAATCAAAATTTTCATGAATTTTCTTTTGATATTTCTAAGAGGTCACTACGGCTGAAATGTACATTTTCAGATTGAACTAGGTCTATTCTATTCAAAACATATCACTTTTCCGGAAAATGTTTGGGAAAAGTACGTTAGGATTCCACATTTAGTTGCTTAGTACGTATAAATCAAAAATCAAAATTTTCATGAATTTTCTTTGGATATTTCTAAGAGGTTACTACGGCTGAAATGTACATTTTCAGATTGAACTAGATCTATTCTATTCAAAACTTATCACTTTTCCGGAAAATGTTGGGGGAAAGTACGTTAGGATTCCACATTTAGTTGCTTAGTACGTTAAATCAAAAATATTATGAAATATTTGAATGAGGATCCCTATAAATAAGGTGACCGTTTTTACTTCTTTTGGAAGCAAAATACTTCTTTTTCGTGGCTCGTACTTTTAAAAAATTGTTTTCTTCCAAACAGAAGCAAACCAATAATACTGTTAGAATTACTCAATTAAAACAATTCTGTGAAGAATCCTCAATACAATATAAAAAATTACTAGGATTTTCTAAAACTCGATGGCTAGCACTGCTTCCAGCAATCGAAAGAATTTTGCAGGAGTTTGCTGCATTAAAATCGTACTTTCTCAGTATCGATGTTTGTCCAAAATCAATCAAAACATTTTTTGAGGATGAATCGGCAGAAATATATTAATTTTTTGTGCACAGCCAAGCTACAATGTTTCACGAAAAAATGAAAAAATAGAAGCATACCATATATCTTGTGTAGAAGTAACAACTGCGATTAGGGGCCTGCAAAATACTTTGAAGGAGAGATTGTGTACAAAATTTGTTTCATTTTGTGGACGTTTTTTATAGCAAGAGTTTAGAGTATTTAAAAGAATAGTCCAAATTCGAAGTGACAGAGTTTGAATGGGTATTATTACCCAAAAAAATTGAGTGGGATCATGTTGCCGAATCATTAAATATTTTTAACCATTTTTTAACCATGTTTAAAATGAAATAAATGATAATTTATTATTCAAAGAAGTACGATATGTCAATAACTTTTGCACGTAATTAAAATTTAGCGAGTGAATTTCCTCACACACAAAAAGAGGCGATAAATGGATAGACATTTTTAAACTGTTTCAGGCATCGTTCATCAACTTTGAAAACTTTAAGAAAATCACTGGATTTGTGTTATGTCTCGCAGTTACTAACGTTGATGCTGAAAGGGTTTTTTCTATTATCACCGACTTGTTGACACCTGAGAAATCGAGATTAAGTATTAAAGGATTGAAAGCGAGAGTAGAATGCAAAATAAACCTAAATATTCATGCGAAGAATTGTTACAATTGTTAGAGAGAAATAAGAAATTGCTGAAGCAAATAAGCTCCTCAACGCACACACACACGCCGTTAGGGCACAAGAAATACTTTCACAGCCAAGTATTAGGTACCTGTGAGTAGTGATAGACTCCAGACTAAGCAATTAAATGTGGAATCCTAACGTACTTTTCCCCAACATTTTCCGGAAAAGTGATATGCTTTGGATAGAATAGATCTAGTTCAATCTGAAAATGTACATTTCAGCCGTAGTAACCTCTTAGAAATATCAAAAGAAAATTCATGAAAATTTTGATTTTTGATTTATACGTACTAAGCAAATAAATGTGGAATCCTAACGTACTTTTCCCCAACATTTTCCGGAAAAGTGATATGTTTTGAATAGAATAGACCTAGTTCAATCTGAAAATGTACATTTCAGCCGTAATAGCCTCTTAGAAAAATCAAAAGAAAATTCATGAAAATTTTGTTTTTTTGATTTATACGTACTAAGCAACTAAATGTGGAATCCTAACGTACTTTTCCCCAACATTTTCCGGAAAAGTGATATGTTTTGAATAGAATAGATCTAGTTCAATCTGAAAATGTACATTTCAGCCGTAATAACCTCTTAGAAATATCAAAAGAAAATTCATGAAAATTTTGATTTTTGATTTATACGTTCTAAGCAACTAAATGTGGAATCCTAACGTACTTTTCCCCAACATTTTCCGGAAAAGTGATATGTTTTGAATAGAATAGACCTAGTTCAATCTGAAAATGTACATTTCAGCCGTAATAACCTCTTAGAAAAATCAAAAGAAAATTTATGAAAATTTTGATTTTTGATTTATACGTACTAAGCAATTAAATGTGGAATCCTAACGTACTTTTCCCCAACATTTTCCGGAAAAGTAATATGTTTTGAATAGAATAGATCTATTTCAATCTGAAAATGTACATTTCAGCCGTAGTAACCTCTTAGAAATATCAAAAGAAAATTCATGAAAATTTTGATTTTTGATTTATACGTTCTAAGCAACTAAATGTGGAATCCTAACGTACTTTTCCCCAACATTTTCCGGAAAAGTGATATGTTTTGGATAGAATAGATCTAGTTCAATCTGAAAATGTACATTTCAGCCGTAGTAACCTCTTAGAAATATCAAAAGAAAATTCATGAAAATTTTGATTTTTGATTTATACGTACAAGCAACTAAATGTGGAATCCTAACGTACTTTTCCCCAACATTTTCCGGAAAAGTAATATGTTTTGAATAGAATAGATCTAGTTCAATCTGAAAATGTACATTTCAGCCGTAGTAACCTCTTAGAAATATCAAAAGAAAATTCATGAAAACGTTGATATTTCAATTACCGCGAATATTTATATTTTAATCCTACTTATCAATAAATACAAGATCATATACATAGTTTAATTTAGCAAATTAAACTATTTTAAATTCAATGTCCCAAGACGGTGGTTAACGTTTTGTTGCCCAGTACGAAATAATGTATTACAAATAGGTATATATGTTTTTATTACAAAAATATATAAGTTTCGCCTAAATGGCAATTTTTTTTAATGAAACACACACATTCTCACACTCATATTTGTTGTTGTTGGTTTAGGACAGTTTAGGACAAACTTCTCATCCGTAAACCAATGACCCATAATAAAAAACCAATACGAAATTAAATTAGCGCAACAAGTAAAAAGTACATGCGACCCAAAATCGGTAAATTTTTTGTAACTTAAGTAATTTGTGATGAATATAGAAAAATGGTATCGGAAAATTTATACATTAAAAAATTAAAAGAAACGCATATTCGGCATAACCATAAATTATGTTATGTATTTTAGGTAATAACAAAATTGTTGTTGTAATAAGCATAATATTTTAGTATATAAGGTTATGAATTTTTTAAGAAAATCATGAGTTGTAAGGTATATCTTCAGAGGCACAAACGCTGCCCAAAATTTCAAAATATAAATTAAAGTTTAAATTCAAAATATACAAAATTTAAAAATCTACATTAAAATTAAAATTCAAAATATTAAATAATTTAAATTTGAAAGTGAAAAATATTCAAGTATCCTAAATTAAATCGAAGTAATAAATAGTTAACGCGGAGTGTCATTATAAGATAAAACTAAATTAAGTGTGCCAAATATCAAAATAATTAATTAAATAAAGTAAAATTGTCATTTAATACTAAGAAAATAATTAAGTGAAATTAGATCAATAGAAATTAGTGATTAATACTTAATAACTTAGTAAATTAATTACCTGTCAATATCAGTGAAACAAAAGACAAACTAAAAATAAATTGAACAATAAAAGTGTATTCATAAATTAAAAACAAAGAATCAACAGAAATACCCGGGAACCCGAACCTGAATAATCTAATTGGTAAGTATCATGATAAACTAATTCAATAGGTATGATTGACAGCTGTTTCAAATTCGTCTTTTCTTGCGCATCTCGTCATTCGGTGCGATAAAATCACAAGCCTTCGTTGTTTTCACAAAAACTATCACCGCAAAACAATTCGATTTGTTTTTGTTTGCTATGAACTAGTGATTATAAAAAAAAGTATAGCAAGAAAAAAGCACCGAATGACAGAATTTTTTTAGTGAAAGAGATAGCAATACATGCGCTTGATCATACCTACTTTAATTGGTTTATCATGGGTAAGTATATTCCCTAATCAACCTACTAACAACTGTGGCATTATTGAAAGTTGAATAGCTAACTGAAAATGTGAGTAACATCACTAGTACGTGGTTATTCAGTAATCGATAATGGGAAATTTAGCCTAGTAACATCTATTTCTCCATAAAAATTTAGACAATTCAGTAATAACATAAGAATCTGAATTGTTTCATTGAAATTAATCTAATTACTCAAAATTACTAACTAACAATATCAAGACGTTTGATAAATAGACAGAGAATCTCGTAAATGATTAGAAATTATGAGCGCGCGGTAAAATTATTTTAATTTAGTGAACATACATTAACATAATTTAAATGCTAAAATACAGTTTGGTGATCATAGGTTTATAGTGATGTGTTTGTGAATGTACGGATTAAATATCAATTAAAACGAGAGTAGATCAGTCATAAAAATCTATAAACATTCCATCTAGTTTTGCTAAAATTCAAATAACAGAATCAAATAGAATATTTAACCAAGACACTAAATCAAGCACATTCGCTATAAATAACATTGTATTGGAATATTGGAATTGTATTAATATGTAATATCTCACAACAATAAATAAGATAAACTCATCATAAATACAATAAATAACCACCCAAAATACAATATTTTATTCAGTGGTTTGTGTTCTCTTCAAAACGAGAAAAATACTAAAATAACCAAAGGTGATAAGTGAAAGCTGATTAAGGAGTTAGCAACCTACGCCCGCGCTGAGAATAATTTAGCCAGCAAACCAGCCAGGTTACGTCCAATTCGTAACAGAAATTTGGCGACCAACGTGGGGCCAGAAAAAGTAACGAACAATATTTCTTTTTAAATTATTATAATTTTAGTTTTTTATTTATCGTAAAGCAATTTGCTTGTTATTTTATAATATTTAGTTTTAAGTTTAGTTGTAAGTTGATACAAACGTATATCCATATTTAAGAAAAAAAAAATAATTTAAATACTAATTAACATTCAAAGTTCAATTCAAACATATTATATACATATTCGTAGATCAATTTTTATTTATTTTTTGTTTGCAATTTCACATCAAGAATTTCATTTATTTTTGTTCAAGTGATCAATAATTAACATTTATTCATTTTCTTATACATACTAAATTGAAACATTGAATTTTCAAATCATTCATCAATCGTGTTATATTTTCTGATTATTTCTTTTTTCTTTTTATCTTCTTTGTTTATTGCTAAGTGGGGAAAGGGAAATAAAAATCAGTGGCGCTCAACAAATTTATTTATACTTGTTCGATATAAAATAGAATATCCAGGTTTTTGGCCGCAAAAGTGATAGGTTAGTTTAAAATCATGAGAGTAGACGGTTTAAATGAACTCGAGATCCAATACGAATTGGATCTTCGAAATGTAGATCTTAGTCAATATTCCGAGAGCCCATCGTTTATTCTAAATAATCTGTTAGAGGAAGAGCAATCTAATTCTAGTTTAGTACCAAACGTTTCGGTAGAGGAAGATATTCCAAAATTAATTGAAATTATTACGGCGAGATTAAATCAAATTGAACAAAATCATTTAGAATGTCGATTAGCCGGAGCGAAAATAGAAGATGAACAAAAAATCCAAATACAAACATTGACACGAAATATTCGGGCTATTCGAAATGATATATCCAAAAGAATTGAAACACAAGTAGGAACTAAACCAAAAGACACAATTACCACTGCATCGCCAAGCCAGACACCATTTTCCCAATCTCGTAATTTAGACAACTTGCCATTTTCTGAGGCAAATATCAGTAACATTGGTACATATTTTTCAGGCTCCCAGCCAACACCAATGGTTTACTCAGGTACATCTAATTTAAGTTTGCAATCTTATCCACCACATAGTTATTATCCAAATACTTCTTATGAAATTCCTAAAGATATTCCTGTATATAGGCCAATTGCATTTACACGTTCAAATTTTAATTATATGCCAAGTTCGGAAGTAACCTCGGTTTCGTGGTCAACGCCGAAACACTACGATTATTCGTATCGTCCCCCTGTAACATTAGCAGCTTTTCCGAATACAAGTTTACATTTAGGTGCTACACCTAAGCATATTCTTTAACCAATTAATACCTCCTCATTAACCGAAACACAAATACCTTACTCTGCGCCAACTCCACAAATGTTAACACAAGAATATGTTAACAAACCTATTTACCCACCTCATTTAAATGTATCTACACAAGAACATAACTTAATTCATAATAAATTCGATGGTAGGCGTTGGAGACCAGTTCCAATTCAAGACTGGAAAGTAAAATTTTCCGGCCGAAGTGGGGAGAACGTTAATGAATTTCTCACCAAAGTTAATCGTATGGCTAAATCTCAAAGAATTTGTGAGGATGAAATGTTAGGATCGATTTTCTTATTATTAAATGGTAGTGCTCTTCAATGGTATGACGCATCCATAGAAAATTTTAATACATGGGCTGATTTTGCTGATGCACTTCGCTGGGAGTATTTCGATCCTGATTACGACGAACAGACTAGAGACGCTATTCGTAACCGTAAACAGCATAAGTCCGAATCGTTTGGAGACTATCGAACATCAATGGAATTATTGTTTAAAGAATTAAGACAAACCCCTAGTCCACAAGAAAAGTTGCGATATTTATATAATAATTTGTGGCCACCGTATTTAAGAGGATTGAGTTTCAAAAATTTAACTAATATTATTCATCTATTGAAGAATTAACTGTACTATGCAGAGATATAGAAAGAATGGAAAAATTGTGCAAAGAAAATGCGCAACTTGCGTTCAACAGACGTACTCAACAATTAAATATACTACAACAGGATAGTCCTCCTAGAAATTCCGACGTGCCCAATAATTCACCAACGAATTATAACCAAAATTCTTGCAATAGGCCAACTCAACCAACTACACGTTCTTTTCGGAATTCAAAATTTTCCAATAACCCTACACCTCAGTCACATAACAATTCACCAAATGTAAAACCAAATTATCGAAATTCAAAAGACTTTACAAGTAATAACAATAAAAACAAAAACCTTCTTAAATTAGTTAACCCAAACCAAAATGAAAATAATGGGCAATATTTTTCTTGTGTCAATTGTTTCGAGAATGGACACACACCCGATTCATGTCCAAAACCAAGACGTGCAGCTTATATGTGCTACCGGTGTGGAAGAGAAAATACAATTTTTCCTCATTGCGAAACATGTCATCCTCATCTACTTAAAACAAAATTTGCAACACCCCAAACTATCCAACCATTAAATAAATTAGCTAATCTTCAAACAAGTCAACCAGAAGCGAGTACTAGTCAAATGAATCAACCCTCAAACAGCAATACTTCTAATCGTAAGGATTCAACATCAGACAATTCAAATAAATTATATTCGTTGTTTACTCAAAAACCAGGAGATAATAGATTGTACGTTGAAGTACAAATCAATGGCAAACAGTTAACTGGATTACTTGATACAGGAGCAAATATTACGGTATTAGGAAAAAATGCACATCAATTTTTGATTCAGTGTGGAATTGTTACTAGACGAGAATTTAATAAAATTGTAACTGCAAATGATCAAGCAATGGAAAGCTGTGAGGAAGCCGATATTACAATTCAGTTTAAAAACAGACAGAGGAATTTAACTGTATATGTTTTGCCACAAATCAAACAACATCTTATACTCGGAATGGATTTTTGGCAATCATTTGATTTGCATCCAACGCTATTTTATTTGTCAACCGACACCAAGACACCCGAGAACGGATTAACATTCTTAACTTTAAGTCAACAAAAACTATTAGATGATGTTATTCGAACATTCAGTACTACCACTCCCGACAATTTTGGTTGTACTGATGTAGTGAAACACGATATCAACACAGGAGATAATAAGCCTATAATGCAGAGATGTTACCCAATATCACCACATGTTTTAGAAGCAGCCGACGTAGAATTGAAGAGGATGCTGAAATTAGGAGTGATCAAGCCATGTTCAGGGTCACCTTCTCCGATGACTATTGTATATAAGTCGAATGGTAAAATTCGCATGTGTCTCGACGCAAGAAAATTAAATTCAGTAACACAAAAAGATTCTTATCCAATGCCACATTTGGAAAATATTTTATCAAATTTGAAAGGAACTACATATTTAACATCCATAGATTTATCGGATGCTTATTGGCAAATACCCCTGGAGGAACAAGCACAGGTGAAAACTGCATTTGCTTTATCAGGTCGACCATTGTATATATTCGCCAGAATGCCGTTTTGGTTAGTAGGAGCACCAGCAATAATGGCTAGACTTGCTGATTCAATAATTGGATCAGAATTACATCCTCATGTATGGTCATACCTGGATGACATTATAATTGCAACAGGAACATTTGAGGAACATATTTATTATTTAAAAATTGTGGCGGAGAAACTGCGAAATGCAAATTTGACAATTAATGAAGCAAAATCAAAATTTTGTGTTCCAGAATTAAATTATTTAGGATTTGTAGTGAACAAAAATGGAATTCATATAGCACCAGACAAAATTGATGCAATCATTAACTATCCTCCACCACGGACAGTGAAGCAAATTAGACAGTTTTTGGGAGTAGCTGGATGGAATCGACGATTCATTGCGGATTATTCTACTGTAGTAGCTCCAATTACAGATTTGCTTCAAGGCAAACCATCCAAAATCGAGTGGACACCAGAAGCAACGGACGCATTCGTAAATTTAAAAACTGCCATCGCAAATGCTCCAACTTTACGGAATCCAGATTATACAAAACCCTTTATTGTATGCACGGATGCATCAAACATCGGAATAGGAGGACAATTATTCCAAAATATTGACAATATTAACTATCCAATAGCTTATTTATCACAGAAATTATCATCAACTCAACAAAAGTACTCTATTCTCGAAAAGGAATGTTTAGCAATATTGGTTACATTGCCAAAATGGCGTCATTTCTTAGAAGGTTCAAAATTCACATTAATTACAGACAGTTCATCGTTAAAATGGTTATTACGTCAGAGTGATACTGTAGGAAAAGTCGGAAGATGGGCTTTAAAAATTCAACACTTCGATTTTGATTTGCAACACCGACCAGGAAAGTTGAATATAGTGCCAGATGCACTATCGCAATGTATCGATGAAATGGAAGTACAAAATAAATGGTGGACTGAAATGAAGGAAAAATTGCAACATCCAGAAGAATATCCAAATTATCGTTTTCGGTGGCAAAATTTACCAGTTATTCCAGGATACAAATAAATTTGGTCACGCAGAGTTTGTATGGAAAGAATTAATTAAAGAAAATGAGCGACAACAGCTACTTGAAAAATTTCATGATGATCCAGAAGCTGGACATTTTGGGAATTTTAAAACATTTAATCGACTGTATTCTCAATATTATTGGCCAAAAATGAGAAAGGATATTGAAGAGTACATTTCAAAATGTCAAATATGTAAAGCGAGCAAATCACCAACAAAAAACTTAACACCACATATGGGGAAAATAAGGAAAGCAAACAGGCCGTGGGAAATTATTAGCATAGATTACATGGGACCATTTCCACGATCACGATTTGGTAATATTTTTTTATTAGTAGTGCTAGACACATTTACCAAATACCCCATGATATTTCCAGTTAGAAATTCAAAATTCCCTTTATTGTTAAAGAAATTAGAAGAAAATATATTCAATATTTTTTGGGTTCCTCGAATTATTATAAGTGATAATGGGCCTCAGTTTACATGCAAACAGTTCCAAAAGTTAATGAAAAATTTCAACATTCAACATCTTAAAACCGCAGTTTATTCACCACAGGCTAATCCGGTGGAACGAGTTAACCAAGTTATTGGAAATACCATAAGAGCATTGCTGCAAACAAATAATAGCAAAGATTGGGATAAATATATCACACAAATAGGGATTGCTATAAGGTCTGCCGTGCATGAGGCTACACAATGTACGCCATATTTTTTAAATTTTGGGATGGAAATGATTGTAGATGGGAACGAATATCAGAAATTCCAGCATTTTCCACCACCCAATTTAGAAGACAGAATAGTTCAATTAGCTAAAATAAGAAAATGCGTGTCTAATAATTTAGAAAATGTTTTTAATAAATCGGCCAACCGATATAATCTGAGAGCTCGAGCAAAACCATTTCAAGAGAGGCAAATAGTTTGGCGAAGAAATTTTAAACAATCCGATGATTCGAAAGGTATTATGAATAAAATTCTTCCAAAGTGGATTAAAACAGTTATAGTTCGGAAAACAGGTGTAAATAATTACGATGTTCAAGACCTAAATTCTAATCGAATTATCAATTACCATGGGAAAGATTTGAAAAATTGAATTTCTATTTTTATTTGTGGATTTTAACCATTTTTTTTTCTCTTAGTATTAAAATTTAATTTTTTTTCTTTTCTGTTGTTTCATTTAGTTAGTAAGGAATAAGAGTAGATGTACGTAAATATATAAATAATTAATTATGATCACATAATGAATTTAATTTTTTTTTTGTTGAATTTAATTTTAATTTTATCTTTTTACCAAAATTACATTTTGGTTTAGAAACCTTGTTACAGAAATAGTGGGGGAGAAATAGTGAAACGGACAATTTTGCCGTTTCTTGTGATCATTTGTTTTTCTCAAATTTTGGTTTAAATATTTATTAAGTCTTATTATAAAAAAAAAAAAAAAAGAAAAGAAAAGGGAAGGTAGTTAAAATACGATCAAGTAACCCTACCATAAAATATTTTAGGTTAAAATAAGATCGAGTAACCCTACCATAAAATATTTTAGGTTCGGTTCAATAGCAATTAAAAAAATAATAATAAAAGATAAAAATAATAAAATAAAATTTTTAACAATAGGATATAGAGAATCAATAAGGACTCGTATCAAAGCAACCTTGATTATACAAGCCATAATCTAAAAAACGAAGCTTTTATTAGGGAATTAGAAAAGAGGAAAAAACCAAAATTTCCATAGTAAAACACATAAAACATATGGGAAATCACTTTTTATCCTAAGACAAATTTGTAAATGAAAACGTTGCAAATTCTTAATTATGATTTCTGAAATATTTTTATAAATGTTTGAATTTCAACATATATGAATATCGTTTAAGTAAATCGTTTTCATTTTCTTGTAATAATTGATTTATTTAAACCAAAATATAAAAAAAAATTCATAACAACAGCATTCTGGTCAAATTGAAAAGAAAAGCTTACTACAAATCGTGTGCATTAAGTCAATATATATAGATGGCAGTGGGCAGTAAATATTTTGAAAAATTGTACGAAAAATTGCCACCTGGGGAAATTTGAGTTCAAAAATTGTAGGAAAAGCAAAACAAATTCTCAAAATATTAAGAACGTGTCATAATTTTGTGATTAAACAATTTTTTTCGTATTTTTCTGTATAAATCTGAGACATCTAACGTACACTAGTAAAACTAAAGATAAATGTAGCAAGTGTTATTTTAATTCGTCAGAGCCAACTTTGATGTATTTTTCAAAATGAAAGTTCGAAAAATATATTTTAGAAATAATTTAATTTTAATATTTCTGCAATTAATATTTACTTAATACCCATATACCCTTCCTGTATATTGCTGCTAAAGATATGTAGAACACTTTTGTAGAAAAATTTTGTAACATTTTTGCTTTTTTCATTGCAAAACTTGAAGCTAAAAAACACCATTTTTACTATGGATTCCTATGGAAATCAGTGACAAGTTATACCACTAAAAAAGCTTCTAAAAAATACGTCATAATGATTATGGCTCTATACTCTAGAAGGCTCTGCTCGTATTCGACAATTAAGGAAAAAGAAAATCGTAAATTGATAGAGTAAATTGTCTTTTTAAGATTAAGTATGTAAGAGAGGGGATTAACCCATCCCACTCGGGAAATTAATAAATAAAAATTTTTTTTGGAAAGAAAAAGGGATTAGTGGTCGAGTAGTGAGAGCAAGAAGAATACAAATTTTTGTTGGAAAGAAAATAGTTTTTGATTTTAAAAGAATAAAACTTTCTTTCTGTTTTGTATATTTTTTTTTTTAAAAAAAGTTTTTTTTTTATAAGAAAATAAAAAAATGTTTTTGTGATAAGACAGTCATTAAAATTGATGTATAATTTTCAAAAATATAAAACATTGTGTTTATTGTTATTAATTAAAACCATGTACAAAATAAAAACAGTTTTTTTAAATTAATTCCGCAACCAATAAATAATCAGAACAATTGTTAGTGAAAATAAATTTGATTGTGTGTGAATTTGATAAATCCAAAATAAAAAAAATAAAAAATAAACTCGAAGTGTTTTAAAATTTTATTCAGTGGTTTGTGTTCTCTTCAAAATGAGAAAAATACTAAAATAACCAAAGGTGATAAGTGAAAGCTGATTAAGGAGTTAGCAACCTACGCCCGCGCTGAGAATAATTTAGCCAGCAAACCAGTCAGGTTACGTCCAATTCGTAACATATACCGTCGAAACGTATGGGTATATGTATACAAAATAAAAATAATTTAAAAAACAAATAAATGGTTTTAATAAATTAAAATAAAAACTTATAAGAGAAAATCCTATATTTAAAATTTCTAATAGAAAAAATTGTCTACATTGTCTTTTCTAGTTCTTGTAATAATTTTAATCGATAGAATAAATTTGCGATCCGCTTTATTTTCATATTATATTTGAAATTAAATGACCTGAAAAAATTAAATATTCAAATAAAAAGGAATTTCACAATATTTTTAAATTTTACAATTCTTAGAATGCTGCCAATCTAAATAATTTTTATTAAAAAAAAAAATCAATTTCTTATTAAATTTGTAAAAATTGCTAATCATCATTTAAAAAAAAAAAAAAAAATTAATTTAACAAATTTGTAGAAATTTTAAATTTCTAAAATTCAAACCTAAATTCTAAAATGTAAAATTGTTCCAAGTGTGTTTGACACTAAATACCTACCAATAAATTTTAAAAACAACTTTGTATTGAAATTTGACTTGGTAATCTAGTATTTCAGAAAAATGTTGCAAGCGGGTCCCGTCCTTAATACTCATAGAATATACCAGAATCGAATTTATTATGAAAATATTTAAAATTAATTAAATTATTTTAAGAGTTTTTTCAATATATTTTATCTAATGCTTATACTTTAATCCTCTTCACCAACTGTATAACCCGATCATTATTCTAATCCATACTCCAATAAAAACAAGCTTATCATGACGATTTCAAGAAAAGCACAATCCAGTAATTAAACTTATAGCAAAAAACGCAATAAAACAAAAATTAACAAACAAAAGACAAAAATAATTAAAATAAATATTTTTTTAATTGTTATTTATTTATTCTTTTTGAAATATTTATTTGAGATTAATTTTCCGAACAGTAAAAATAAATTTTAAATAAATGAAGAGAAAAACGAAAACTAAATGATAAATTGTCTCTTAACAACACTACATAATATATGTAGTATACAGACTCTGCACAGAGTTACATAGAACAATGTTGATAAATAATTTTCATCAAGTTAATGAATTTGTATCTGTTTGCTAAATTGAAAATTATCGAGCATTTAATTCAAAAGCTTTAAAATTGAAGTAAACACGTACGACTATACTAGAAAAAAAGATATTGATTTCTACTTTATCTCGTGCTATATTTATATATGTTTAGAAAATAATGATGCAGATAATAATAATGTGTTGGATGCTGTAACTATGTGTACATAATAAATTATGTATTGACTGATCAATACATACAACACATACTCATATGATGACACAAAAATCAATATATAAGTACATATATAGTTTCATACAGACAAGACAGACAGACAGACAAACAGATATAAAGAACAAAAAAAAATTTATTGTCAGTTTAAATTAGTTTTCATCGGTAATCTTTTAAATTAAGAATGATGTAATAAGACTTAAATTTATATACCAAACATTCATTGCGCTGTCGATTTCAGTTCGACAAAACTTCAATCAAAAAAAATAATAATAATTCTACAAACATATCAGCCATTTATCAATTTAGTTTTGTTGCCTTCACATATAACTATGTAGTATATGTATAATCTGTGTAGTATATCATAGCCGAAAGTAAAAAAACAAAAAATTGATTACTGAAATTGAATTCATCAATATCTTAAATGTTGAGTATATGTTTATTTTTAATAATGCTTTTGGGGCAGATCATATTTCATATTATGCATGCATGGAATATGTGCGGGAAGGAAATCAATTTAAATAAAAATTTACTGTATATAGTTAAGTATAAGTATATAACATTTCATTGATCAAGGCGTTGTTTTAATGCTATAACATTTTGTGTATTTATAAATATATTTTCTGGAATTTTAATGAATCAGATTCAATTTCCTCTTATATCGGTATCAGAAAATGATCTATGTCTGTTCATGAGAGACTTTTATAAATAAACAAAAATCGGGGTGGGCTATGTCGTCTAAACCAGTGCATCTCAAACGGTGGGCAGCGGCCCCATAGGGAGCCGTGGAGCTGTTGCCAGGAAGCCTTAAAACCTCGCCTTAGTATCTCTAATAAACCGTACAATTTCCTCGCACACCAATTTCTAAATCTGCCTATTATCAATGACCGCTACGGTTTTCTGTGCTGTTAATGATTTTTTAAGGATATGTGATGTGTCTATATCAATTCCACAATCACGAGGATTTTGATAGGTAAATTCTTATTCTACAACGAACATGAACAAAAATTTCAGATCGGAAATAAAATTGAGTCTTTTTATGAAGTAACAACATTTTTAAATCAGAGGTCAATATACGAAGTAAATTCTCGTAAATTTAGGAGCTAAAATATAAAGGGCTGAAACCTCACGAGGTGATCAGAACTTCGGTCTTTGGTATCTTCAATATTGTCATAAAGTTGGTGTGACAGTTTTGACATTATTGATTTCTATTTTAACCAACATACATTAACTTATACAACAACAGCCAAACAAGTCAAAAGCTTGTTACGGTGCAAGGCACCTTTTGGAATACATAAAACACCCACCTTTTCTTTTTAAACTTTCATCTCACATTTATTTTTATTTTTTTGTTTGTTACAATTTATTTTTTCTCTCAGGCACCGTATAAAAATTTCCCTGACCGTAGTTCTGTAAATGAAAATCTACATTTGAATGTATTATCAATGCCTTCTAGAATATAGAAGCCATACTGCTGGCTACGTCACTCAATTTATGTCGACAGTCCCATTATTCTTCTGTAGCTGGCAGTAATTAGTGTATTGCTTTGGTAAATTTACAAAAAAATACAACAACAATTGCATTAAATAAATCCAAAAAAGATTCAGCTAAATCCAATTATTTTTTGAGTTTACTTAAATCAAATCCGATTTTTAGTTTCAATACCTACTACTAGAATTTGCTTCATATGAAACACATCAAACAAAAATTAAAATCAAAAATAAATCTTTGCGGGTTGCTTTCTGAAATTATAAATCCAAACCTAAATCTAATCTTTTTTTACCAAAGCAATACACTTAATATTAGAAAAATGAAAGAAAATAAAACATGAAAACGAAGACGGCCATGTGAAATGTACAGGTATAGGAAATAAATTAGTATTAAACCAACCGCAAGAAACGGAGGATGTACGTCGTGTGTTTACTTCATAATTTGAAATTATTAATGGGATTATAGTTTAGATATATTTTTCTAACTTATTTTCCATTTTTAGTTAATATTTATTTATATTTAAATGATTATTTTATTAAAAATTTTATTAGTTTTGAATTTTGCAGAAAATTACCGGAAATAAAATTATGTACAACCTTCCTTTCGCACGCATGAGATAATACTGAATAATTTTTTTATATTTCAAATATTTTATTCTCTATTTCTCTCTACTCTTTCATTTTTCGAACGTGCATCGCCATCTGTTTTATGTCGATGAAATAAAAAAATAATAATTTTTGCTTGCAGTAGTATGGCTTGTATATTCTAGAAGGCATTGGTATTATGTCCGCTGGTGATGTATAGATCATGTTTAATTGTCAAACTTTTCTTTAACCGCCGACAATGCCATCTTCACAAAAAAATGAACATTTCACATCACATGGATTATCAAAGATGTCAGTGTAACGAAAAATATGCTGCATTGCCACATGACAAATCGCTTTCCTAAAATCTGATGTTCCATTTAGAATAAATTTTAGGATAATTTTGATTTAAATTAATATAAAGTAATTTATTAATTAAAATAGTAAAATTGAAATAAATTGGCAATTTTTATTGAATAATAAGCAATTTCAATTTTGCCGTTTCTGGAAACGGCAAACGGACGGTTGTCAAACTATTTATTTTAATTAATAAATTAGGTTATTTTATATTATCTCTTATTAGTTTTAATTAAAAATATGTAGTCAATACTCGTAAATGGAAAATCTGTTTTTAGTTAAACGTGTGTATTTTTGTCATGTAGCAATGCTTTCACCATATAGATATTTGTAATACAAACAACAAGACCAACCATATACATACATTTTTCATACATCCGCCCGACTCCAACTGACTTCACATAAGTAGAAAGTTTATTATGAGGAAATAAATTGTTTCGATTCTATGTATGAATGTTCAATTTTTTAATAATAATAATAATTATAATAAAATAATAATTATAAAAAAAATAATAAACCTAACAATGTTGTTGTTGTATAACCGGGAAAATAAGTATATAAGCGAATGAATAATGTCATTCGCTCTTTTTGATCTCTGATCAAGCCACCCAGTTAGGACATCTACAGGAGTCACCAAGGAGTTATGTTTTGGATAACAGGTATAAATAATAATAACCATATATTGGTCGGATAAATAATAAATACCTACAATCAATACTATTATATTATAAACTAATTGATGAATAAAATTAAATAAAATAAAACTAATAATCATAAAATTAATAAATAAATTAACTAATAATGAATTAATAATAATAATTTATTAAATAATAAATTCCTAACACATAACTAAATAACTCCAATACTACCTGTCAAACAGTGTGGTCCTAAACAAACAAAAACAAAGAAAAGAAAAAAAAAACGAAAAACAAAAAAAACACAAAATAAAGAGATTGCTGTGTCAACCATTGATTCCTGCTTTCAAAGACGGTCATCGAACGACGGATTGCAGTCCATGCCACTGAGTGCTGTTCCTGCAACTGATTGCGTGCAACAGAGGAAATAAAAAGGACAGACGATACGCGTGAGTATTGGCATAGAATCTCGGCGAGGGTTGGTTTTTGGATCGTAGACACCAGTTTAGTGTGGCGCGGTCGTATTTTTTTTTGTTTTTTTTATATATTTTCTAGGGATCTGCGGAGGTAGAGCTCTTCATCCGGAGATCACCTACAAATCACGTTCACATACCACGCTGTGTCAGGACGGATCAACAACAGGGCGGTCAAAGGGATTTATGTCCAATATTTAAGTATCGTCGGTCCTGACGTTTTAATAACTAACAATCAAAACAAACGTCAAACTTATGTAAATGTTAATATTGTAAAAATTCAATACATTCAAAATAATTATTGTCTAAATAAATCACTATTTATAACGTAATATAAAACAGAATGTGTGTTTAAGGTCATTTTTTTTCAGGGAGTGCTCGTGTTAGTGAAAATGTGTGTTTGTGGAAGTTAGTTCGTTGTTTCAGGTGAGTGATGTAGTGGGTGTGGCTAACCAACAAAATGTAGCAATTAGTCAAACAGCGGCTTATATCAAGTTTTCGTCGACATCACCAACCACCACCCCTCATGACTGAGCCATAGTCAGTGCACAAAGCCGCGGTGGTGTTGGCGGAGACATCACCAACCACCACCCCTCATGACTGAGCTATAGTCAGTGCACAAAGCCGCGGTGGTGTTGGCGGAGATATCTGTTTGCGGATAGGATGATGACATACCGTCGGATAGTCCAGTTCGTCCATCATATGCTTCTAGGGTGTCGTTCACGGCAAGTGTGACACGAAGCGTATGATTGGAATAGGAGTCAGCGATGACCCAGTGAGGACTCGTTTCTGATCCCAATTCCCTTCTAGGAGTGGTCAGGGTAACTTGATCACTGAAGGGGGTTGGTATATTAGGTTCGGGTTCAATAATCTTGGTCCTCCACAACTGGATTGTCTGCGGTGCTGTTTGTTGTGTCTATGGATATATCAAGCTAGCCCCGCCTAATCGTAACAAGCTTCAGTAACATGGGTACAGGCATCCAATTTAAAACGAAAAATCGTATTCTAGAACTTTATACCGAAAGTAGTATAACAAATTATACTGATACTTCTAACCGTTTAACTGACCATATTCCAGAAATTTATCCAAAAACTCATTTTAGAATCCTATTTCCAATACACATGTCGAATTTCATTATAATCGGTTGAGAAATGTGCAAGTTCCATCATACTTGGCCATATTCCAGAACCTCATCTAAAACTCATTTTAGAATCCATTTCTAAAGCACAAATTTAATTTCATAATAATCGGTTGAGAAATAAACAAGTTCCATCATACTTGGCCATATTCCAAAACTTTATCCAGAAATCGTTTTAAAATCCCAGAACTTCATCCAAAAAACATTTTAGAATCCCATTTCCAATACAAATGTCGAATTTCATCGTAATCGGTTGAGAAATGGGCAAGTTCCATCATACTTTTGGCTATATTCCAGAACCTCATCCAAAACTCATTTTAGAATCCCATCTAACACACAAATCAAATTTCATAATAATCGGTTGAGAAATAGACAAGTTCCATCATACTTGGCCATATTCCAGAACTTTATCCAGAAATCGTTTTAAAATCCCACGAACTTCATCCAAAAAAGCATTTTAGAATCCCATTTCCAATACAAATGTCGAGTTTCATCGTAATCGGTTGAGAAATGGGCAAGTTCAATCCTACTTGGCCATATTCCAGAACGTCATCCAAACAACATTTGAGAATCTTATTTCCAACACACATGTCAAATTTCATAATAATATGTTGAGAAATAGGCAAGTTCCATCATACTTTTGGCTATATTTCAGAACCTCATCCAAAACTCATTTTAGAATCCAATTTCTAACACACAAATCAAATTTCATAATAATCGGTTGGGGAATAGACAATGTTCCATCATACTTGGCCATATTCCAGAACTTCATCCAGAAATCATTTGAAAATCCCAGAACTTCATCCAAAAAACATTTTGGAATCCCATTTACAATACAAATGTCGAATTTCATCATAATCGGTTGAGAAATAGCCAAGTTTCATCATACTTGGCCATATTCCAGAACTTTATCGAAAACGTCATTTTAGATTCCCATTTCCAACACAAATGTCGAATTTTATCATAATTGGTAGATAAATGGACAAGTTCCATCATACTTGGCCATATTCCAGAACCTCATCCAAAACTCATTTTAGAATCCATTTCTAACACACAAATTGAATTTCATAATAATCGGTTGAGAAATAGACAAGTTCCATCATACTTGGCCATATTCCAAAACTTTATGCAGAAATCGTTTTAAAATCCCAGAACTTCATCCAAAAAACATTTTAGAATCCCATTTCCAATACAAATGTCGAGTTTCATCGTAATCGGTTGAGAAATGGGCAAGTTCCATCCTACTTGGCCATATTCCAGAACGTCATCCAAACAACATTTGAGAATCTTATTTCCAACACACATGTCAAATTTCATAATAATCGGTTGAGAAATAGGCAAGTTCCATCATACTTGGCCATATTCCAGAACTTCATCCAGAAATCATTTTGGAATCTCAGAACTTCATCCAAAAAACATGTTAGGATCCCATTTTCAATACACATGTCGAATTTCATCGTAATCGGTTGGGAAATGGGCAAGTTCCATTATACTTGGCCATATTGCAGAACTTCATCCAAAACAATTTTAGAATCCCATTTTCAACGCACATGTGATGAAAAATAGTCAAGTTCCATCACACTAGGCCATATTCCAGAACTTCATCCAAAAATTATTTTAGAATCCAATTTCCAACGCACATGTCGAATTTCATCTTAATCGGTTGAAAAATAGGCAACTTCCATCATACTTGGCCATATTCCAGAACTGTATCCAAAAATCATTTTAAATCCCCATTTCCGACACACATGTCAAATTTCATAATAATCGGTTGATAAATAGGCAAGTTCCATCATATAAACAATTTATTATCTACTCACTACATCCTAATGCAATCCCAACTCAACTCCAACTCAACTTCAACTCAACCCGCAAATTGACCCCTAACTTAACCTTCAAATCAATTCCAAATTCAATGCCCAATTCAATAATCAAACCAGCATATATAAAAAAATCGTAAATATTTATAAAAGCAGGTATTTTGGGTCAATTCGTATGGCAGGTACCCCACCCCCTTGACGTACAGTCTCCAAAAGCTTTTCAAATCTCCGCCTTGACCATAGAAACAGATTGGCGAAAAAGAAATCCAAATCGGACAAGCCGTTCTCTAGATACCATGGGTTCAGACACACAGACACACAGCCACACAGACAGACGGACGGACATTTGTTTTTTTTTGCATTTTCGGACTCAGGGACTTTCAAAACGTCGAGAAAAGTGGTTTTGGACCAACCAAATTTTTGCTCATTTTTGACAGGATTTCAATACTTTGGTCTTTTTAGACCGAAGTAATTTAAACTAAAAACTGTAACTAGGAACTTAGGTCTATGAAAATTTGCGAAATTGTATATTGAAAATGTAGTACGTAACTAGTATATAACTAGTTAAAACCCGCTAAAAATGGCTGAATGGGCTCTTTTCAAATATACAACCGATAGTAATTATTAGTATTTGATTTTAAAAAGTTACTTGTACTTTAATTTAATTTGAAATTTCAAATAGCAGCGTGTCTAATTTGGCTTCAACAATTTCAATTTGGTTAAATTCTATATCAGGTTAGTGTTCGAAACTTCCAAGATTCTAATGCCGAGTGTTTTGTAGGAAATCCAATACCGATTTTCGGTAAAACGGTTGATTACCAAGATGTTAGTAAATTTTTGGAATACCTAGAGAAACCTTCTGTAACTATCTTCAGATAAAATTCCTATAAAATACAAATTATTAATAAGTTTTATAAGTTTGTTGAAACCTTTACTTTGGTTATACACAGAAAATTGTCATATTCGTCATTGGTGTCATTCTAATTTTCAGCCTAAAAATTTTTTGATTGATTTGCGAATCTACCCAAACTTACCAAATCTAAAGAGAATTCAATTAATCCGATCAATTTATCATGAAAATTGATAAAAAGTAGGCACCAGGTAGGTAGGTATGGGGAATAAAACCCTTTAATCATTACTATTCAACCCAACACAGTTGACTAGAATTATAAAATGAGTAGCAGTTTTGTTTAAGTAAACAATTGCGAGGGATTTTTTTAGTTAGCTTGGGCACACTTTTTAACTATAAAACTAACTTATGTGGAACGAAAGTACCTTTTCGGCTGTAGGGCAGTTTTGTACAAAATGTAAATTTTTGCTTATGACACTATGTAATCATAACTATTGTTTAAGACTCAAATCGACCATACGTATAAAATTTAAATTAAACGTTTATTTTTATTTCTAGCGTATATATGGAGACCTTATAAAATAATGGGGTCAGTCAGTTTTCTAAAAATTAAGAACCAAAGTTTGTGCGTCAAATTACTAATACAAAAAATGAAAAAATTGAGCTTTCATTTCTGACAAATTATGTGTTATATCAGAGCCTTCTAGAGTATAGAGCCATAATCATTATGACGTACTTTTTTGAAGCTTTTTTAGTGGTATAACTTTTCACTGATTTCCATAGGAATCCATAGTAAAAATGGTGTTTTTTAGCTTCAAGTTTTACAATGAAAAAAACAAAAATGTTACGAAATGTTTATACAAAAGTGTTCTACATATCTTTAGCAGTAATATACAGGAAGGGTATATTGGTATTAAGTAAGTATTAATTGCAAAAATAGTAAAATTAAATTATTTCTAAAATATATTTTTCGAACTTTCATTTTGAAAAATACATCAAAGTTGGCTCTGACGAATTAAAATAATACTTGCTAAATTTATCTTTAGTTTTACTCGATTTTTCAAAATGTTTACTGCCATCTATGTAATGAATATTGACTTAATGCACACGATTTGTAGTAAGCTTTTCTTTTTAATTTGACCAGAATGCTGTTGTTATGAACTTTTTTTTATATTTTGGTTTAAATAAATCAATTATTACAAGAAAATGAAAACGATTTACTTAAACGATATTCATATATGTTGAAATTCAAACATTTATGAAAATATTTCAGAAATCATAATAGAGAATTTGTAACGTTTTCATTTACAAACTTGTCTTTGGAAAAAAAGTGATTTCCCATATGTTTTATGCGTTTTACTATGGAAATTTTGGTTTTTTCCTCGTTTCTAATTCCCTTATAAAAGCTTCGTTTTTTAGATTATGGCTTGTAGAATCAAGGTTGCTTTGGTTATATCAAAGCAACCTTGATTATACAAGCAGAGCCTTCTAGAGTATAGAGCCATAATCATTATGACGTATTTTTTAGAAGCTTTTTTAGTGGTATAAATTTTCACTGATTTTCATAGGAATTCATAGTAAAAATGGCGTTTTTTAGCTTCAAGTTTTTCAATGAAAAAAGCAAAAATATTGTAAACTGTTTATATACATATTTTCTACATATCTTTAGCAATAATATACAAGAAGGCTACATTGGTATTAAGTAAATATTAATTGCAGAAATATTAAAATTAAATTATTTCTAAAATATATTTTTCGAACTTTCATTTTGAAAAATACATCAAAGTGGGCTCTGACGAATTAAAATAATACTTGCCACATTTATCTCTAGTTTTGCTAGTGTACGCTAGATGTCTCAGATTTATACAGAAAAATACGAAAAAAATTGTTTAATCACAAAATTATCACACGTTCTTAATATTTTGAGAATTTGTTTTGCTTTTCCCACAACTTTTGAACTTAAAATTTCCCCAGGTGGCAATTTTTGCTACGATTTTTAAAAAATTTGTACTGCCATCACTGCCATCTTTGTAATGTATATTGAATTAATGCACACAATTTGTAGTAAGCTTTTCTTTTTTATTTGACCAGAATGCTGTTGTTATGAACTTTTTTTATATTTTGGTTTAAATAAATCAATTATTACAAGAAAATGCAAACAATTTACTTAAACGATATTCATATATGTTGAAATTCAAACATTTATGAAAATATTTCAGAAATCATAATTAAGAATTTGTAACGTTTTCATTGACAAATTTGTCTTAAGAAAAAAAGTGATTTTCCATATGTTTTATGTGTTTTACCAAAGCAACCTTGATTATACAAGCCATAATCTAAAAAACAAAGCTTTTATAAGGGAATTAGAAACGAGGAAAAAACCAAAATTTTCATAGTAAAACACACAAAACATATGGGAAATCACTTTTTTTCCTAAGACAAATTTGTAAATGAAAACATTGCAAATCCCTAATTATGATTTCTGAAATATTTCCATAAATGTTTGAATTTCAACATATATAAATCTCGTTTAAGTAAATCGTTTTCATTTTCTGGTAATAATTGGTTTATTTAAACCAAAATATAAAAAAAATTCATAACAACAGCTTTCTGGTCAAATTAAAAAGAAAAGCTTACTACAAATCGTGTGCATTAAGTCAATATTCATTACATATTTGTTCATAGATGGCAGTGGGTAGCACACATTTTGAAAAATCGTAGCAAAAATTGCGACCTGGGGAAATTTGAGTTCAAATATTGTAGGAAAAGCAAAACATATTCAGAAAATATTAAGAACGTGTCATAATTTTGTGATTAAATAATATTTTTTCGTATTTCTCTGCCAACAATTATAGACATCTAACGTACACTAGTAAAACTAAAGATAAATTTAGCAAGTATTATTTTAATTCGTCAGAGCCAACTTTGATGTATTTTGTAAAATGAAAGTTCGAAAAATATATTTTAGAAATAATTTAATTTTAAAATTTCTGCAATTAATATTTATTTAATACCAAAATACCCTTCTTGTATATTTCTGCTAAAGATATGTAGAACACTTTTGTATAAACATTTTGTAACATTTTTGCTTTTTTTATTGAAACACTTGAAGCTAAAAAACACCATTTTTACTATGGATTCCTATGGAAATCAGTGAAAAGTTATACCACTAAAAAAGCTTCTAAAAAATACGTCATAATGATTATGGCTCTATACTCTAGAAGGCTCTGGTTTTACTATGGAAATTTTGATTTTTTCGTCGTTTCTAATTCCCTTAAAAAAGCTTCGTTTTTTAGATTATGGCTTATATAATCAAGGTTGCTTTGATACAAACCATAATCTAAAAAACGAAGCTTTTATAAAGGAATTAGAAACGAGAAAAAAACCAAAATTTCCATAGTAGAACACGCAAAACATATGGGAAATCACTTTTTTTCTTAGCAAATATTAATTTAATTCGCCAGAGCCAACTTTGATGTATTTTTCAAAATGAAAGTTCGAAAAATATATTTTAGAAATAATTTAATTTTAATATTTCTGCAATTAATATTTACTTAATACCAATATACCCTTCTTGTATTTTGCTGCTAAAGATATGTAGAACACTTTTGTATAAACATTTTGTAACATTTTTGCTTTTTTCATTGTAAAACTTCTTGAAGCTAAAAAACACCATTTTTACTATGGATTGATATGGAAATCAGCGAAAAATTATACCACTAAATAAGCTTCAAAAAAATACGTCATAATGATTATGGCTCTATACTCTAGAAGGCTCTGGTTATATTCCTACTCCCTTATAAGAATTTATAAGGGAGTAGGAATATTCTTCAATTTTTTTTCTAGAAAAGTCAATTTTACGGTAAATTACGAATATTATAATTAAAAAATGATCAGGAATTATTTCCCCTCCCCCCCCCCCCTCCCCCACCCCCCCCCTCCCCCCCCCACCCCCCACTTCCCCACCCCTCCCAATTTAAAAGTTCGGTAATTTTCTATTCCATAGGTATTTGGGACTAAGAAAAATAGATTTCTCAATTACTGAGCTATCATTTTTTAAAACTCGTCATAAATAAATCTTCTAATTTTGAATATAAATTTGCTATGAGGGACAAAACTTTGAAATTGGTTGATTACGTTGAAAATAGATTTTTTTAACTCGGAATTTTGTACAGAAAAATTCAATTTTTTTTTTAATGGTTCATGCACTTTCAGAATTTTCAAAATTCGATAATTCAAAAGAATATATTAAATCCAAATTTGGTTTTAAATACCTGAGTAAAAATTATTTGATACACAAATTAAAAAAGAACCAAATTCGGGTCGGGTTGCAGTCAAATTAGAGAAACTTGCAAAAATGAATTTTGACAAATTTAGAATAGTCTTAAGCTCAAAAATGTTTAGCTTTAACTTTAGTTTAGTCATTTCGGGAACTGTTCAGGTTCACTCATATGTATGTCCAGCTAAAATATTGAGTTTCGGAGTTTTCACAGCTGCATCTAATTTTTAATAGTTCCTTATGTAAAATCTTTTCAAGTTTTTTTTATTGATTTAAATTGGCGGGAGTCGGATATTAGACATCTGAGATTCTTGAATAAGAATGCCCAAAATGCTTAACTGTACATTCATTATTATTGAATAAAATTGCTAGGAGCCCTGGATTTTATTTTGTCGATTTTGGGGGCCCCAGAATTAAAATAGTTTAAATATAATAGCTACGTTTTTTAGTTTAAATTTAGCTCCTAAATTTCCGAGAATTTACTTCGGGTATCGACCTCCGATTTAAAAGTGTTGCTACTTCGAAGAAAGATTCAATTTTATTTGCGATTTGAAATTTCTGTTTATGTTCATTGTAGAATAAGAATTTACCTATTTGTGTATCCAGCCTTACGTAAATGGTTTAAAACCGTTTTGTGATCGATAGTTAATTCCTTAGTAATGTCATGGCTGCTTAGGGTAAAGTCCAACTAACCAACTGTATTCGAATATGTTTTAAAATCCGTTTGCTTCATTTGTAATATGACCAAACTAATATATTTAGCACTCATGTTTTGCAGTAATTGCACAAAATAAGCGGGCTATGTATTTTCAGTTTTCTCAGATACCGATCGATAGTGGAGTGTACACGATCAGCTTCTTGTATATTTGTATGCCCTAGTTCTGAGAATTGTTAATAATAGATTCTAACTGCGGGTTTGAGTTGACGAACATTTTTATTGCTAATTTTGTTACGATTCTGTGGTACATAAGAATTACTCCACAAAACTATACGTTTTGTTATGGGAAAATCGTTCACTAGATGATTTTATATTCATACTAAAGCACATAAAGCACAATACGGTTCATAATAAAACCATGGACAACTAATAAACTTTGGAAATAGCTAACTAATCATTTAAATGATCCGGAATTGATGAACCGGATTAAGCCACTAAATAAAGCTATTAAAAATATTTGTGGTCAAGGCAAATTAATTTAATGATAAATTTCAAACAGTTAAGATTAAACAAAGTTGAAATTGGTCGATGAGTAAGCAAACCAAAGGAATTGACTAGGGTATACAATAGCGATTATCGAGTACCCGGTATTCGGATATTTAAGTCCCTTTTCGAATAATCGACTATCCGGGTAATTTTATCGATTACACGGATAATATTATTCCATCGAAAGGCTAGTTAAAGTCTTGGTCGTTTACGTTAATTAATCAATTTCTCAAATTTTTAGGCTACGAAAAGGAATATCCAAATTTTACGCCTCCCAAAGCCATTAAATGGAATCATTTATACAATATCATCATTTTTAAAAAGCAACGGAAATGCGAATCAAAATGTGTAGTTTAGTAATTCATAAATCCAGAACCAGGGCTAGATTCTACAAAATTACAATTTTTAGTGAATATTATATTTATTAATAAAAGCAGTTAATCTATTGGGTGTGTGAATATGACTCCGCCCTTTTTTGTTATAATAAAACACATTTGCTAGTTAAGAAAATGAAAGAATTATTTATTGAAAGTATGCTCCATTTGCAGCTTCAACTTTCTCCTATTTTTCAGGCAGTTTACGGATTCCCTCTCTGAAAAAATCTTGGTCTTTGGAGGCGATCCAATCATTAAGCCAATTTTCGATCTCTGCGCGAGAACTGAAGCGCTGTTCAGAAAGAGAAGATAAGTAGTAATCTGAAGGAGCTATGTCTGGTGAATACGGTGGGTGGGGTTAAACTTTCCAGTCTGGTTCTTGTAAATAATTTTTCACAACGTTTGCAACATGTGGTTTTGCATTATCATGCTGAAAAATTAATTTGTTGTGTCTATTCACCCATTCTGGCCGTTTTATTTACTATTTTGCTATTTTTTTTTATTTTTTTTTGGTGGTTTGGCGTATATTGGAAGGGGCAGAGGCAAAGTTGACCAAATTAATCTACCGAATTGTTCTGGTCATGTATTAGGCAGCTGCTTGATGGATACAATTGCGTAAGTGGTAACCTGGTCACAATTCGCAAGTGTATGTGCAGCTTCCTAAGTAGGACAACCACTGAAAAATATAAGTTCATTTGGCATATTGTAGCCATTTGGCTCAGGCTAAAGTAGGCTAAAGGAGAAATTTTTGAATAAAAACCCTAATCTAAGATGGAGCAGCATATGCCGATGGATGTATGGCTGATTAGTTAATTAGTCCAAATATTCCCGCACTGGATACCAAGCACGCTCCAGTTTTGTTTAGCCTTCCTGTAGTTAAGCTGGATGACCCGCATGCGAATTTCCATTCACAGCAACTTGTTAGAGTAAAATCAAAACACTAGATTGCAGGGTGGACCTTCCCGAAGTCCTTGGGTCTCTGTGCTAATGTCTGTCTAGCAGAAGTAAATGCTATCGTAAACATTTAGGAGGGAGAGTAATGAGCCCAGTTAGTATGTATCGCATACCGGCCGGCAGTATTATCAGGTTTATTAAGAGCCTGAATATTGCTTTGACGGATAATTAAGCAGAGTCCAAATACAAAAGATCTTTTAGATCTTTTAGGATTTTTTAGGCTGAAGTCCTACATTGCCCTTTAACAATAATAATAATATTAATTTTGCTATTCTGCGAAATTTTAAGTTAATAGCGATGATTCACATGAGGTATGCAAAAATGCCTCTTTTATACAATTTGCCTTCCGCTGCTTATTGTTGGTTTGCTGTGTGTCATCTAGTGGTGCATTGAAGTTGCCAAATATTTGAATTTAATTGAATTTTAAATATTTACAAATTCCAGTTTGCCCCAGTTTTGATAGGAAATTTGTTCGTCTATAACGAATGAGATCTCAATTCGTTTTGTAAATAAAATGACAGCGAGATTGGCATTTTTGAGGTTTGTTTTGACCAAACCTTACCAGTTACGGTGGTGTTCTCAAACATCTAATTTAATATAGTCGGTATGAAAATTGAGATTAGTTATATTTTAGCCATTTTCTGAATTTGAAGAACGAAAGTACACGGATTTTGATTGCATGATAAACTAATGCAAAAACTCGCATCCTTCCATTATTATACCATCTAATCGAACGAGATAAGAACATAACACTAATACTTTTCCGATATGAATGATATATATAATTAAGTACGCGTTAACACTGAAATCTATAATTAATTGAAAAATTCATTCATCTCGAAATAAAACGCGACGAGAAATATGTACGAGGAGGCGTACAAGAAATTTTTATTTATTACCCATCGGTGGTATGTGAAATGTTATGTACGCGTATATACGAACGTGTAACGGAGGGTTATGGCAGTAGTGGAGGCAACATCGAAATGATTTTTATGTTGAATTTATGATTTATATTTATTAATTTTTTATTTATGTTGAAAAATATTTTATCTATTGTATATACGAGTATACGTACAAACAAAAAAAAACAGAATCTTAATTAGGGTGGTAGGTATAGGCATTTAAGAAAATATTTAGCAACACCAAAACACTGGTGGTAAATATGTAAATTTAGATAAAGGGGGCAGAACAAAATACCATTTATTTCCGGGATATTAATATTCGATGAAATTTTAGAAATTTTAAAGGAGGGGGGGGGGGGGGGAGGGGAGATTGATAATGAGTGTAAATTAGTGTTGTAGACGCGTACATTTATTAGGCATATACATTTAAATGTTGTTGTTTTGTAATTTAAATAAAATTTATGTGAGATTATTTAATATTGTGAATATTATAAAAACGTAAAAATCCTAAATTTACTGACACATAATTAGTTTGAAAATAATTATTTTTCGCCGAGTTAGAACTTTTTTTAAATTTACTTTAAAATAGCAACGTCTGATTATTTTACAATCGCAATATAACAAATAAATTATATTTTAAAAAGGGGTAAATATTAGAAGATAACTAATAAGTTTAGGAAACAAAGTTTAAGACGGTTCTCGATATTCTGCTACTCGGAGGTTTTCTTACCGCTTGAAAAGTTTACTCAAACTTTGTCTTAATAAGGAACCTGTTAATGCATCTATCAGCATAATATATGAATTACTCAATGATTTACGCAAGGCTATACATTTATAAAATCAAACAATAAAAAAATATATTTTCAATCACGCGCTGGATTGTTTATATCCGATTACATAATTTATACACAGGTCCAGAGTACCGAGAAAAACGTGTGATGATGAAAAATTACAACCTGGCTTCCAAGAATGACAGATACTAACCCAATTATAATCAGAAAGCAGATATGCGTATTATGTTCAGATGATCACAGCCTAGATAGATGCAACAAATTTAACCGAACTTACACGAACGACGTAGGAAATGCTTGGCTTCTGGGCATGATATTCTCCAATGTTATAAGATATGCAATAGGAAGCATCACAGCCTACTGCATGCGAAACCACACCAGTAAGCAGCAAAAAGCAACAATTTATAATGAGGCAATGCTACTAGCTGTAACAATTAGACCCCTGGGAGGGTATTGCTAGCAGAAAATTTGTTTATTAAGTCAGAGGTTCTGGTACGGTCATCTGAAGCCGCCTAGAGCTCACCGGATTGGGGTGGCGATTCCCAGAACATAACCTAATCTTGCAAGACCGTATAGTTAGAGGCATCTAAAAACATTTTTTCCCATTCTGCACTGTATCTCCCCACCCGAAAAATCAATTCATCTCATTATAAAAAATAAAAAAATTAAGCAAAACCAAAAATTAAGAGAAATAAAATAAAACCACAAGAAATGAGCATCGGAATTTAACTTTGATATCATTTAAAATTATTCAATAAAATAGAAATTTTATATATTATGTACAATGTACCTACATAGAAAAGTTTTCTTTCAGTATTTTTTCAATGCCTAAAATTTAGCTTAATCCTACCCCTTATACCACTATATAAACAAACAAAATGTCTTAACAAATTAAAATTAATTATAATTTAATTCAAATAGGTTTTAATTATTAAATGTTCACAAAATGTTTTTCACTTGTTTTTTGTTTGTCTGTAATCAATTTACTTACACCATAAAGCACTATTATACCAGGTATTGTCAATCTGTTATCTGGTAATTATTAATTATTTATTATATATTTATTTAATTAACTTGATTTCTTGTACGTAATAATTAGCTTGTATTACACAAAAATGTTGATAACTTATTTAGTATTAAAGATATGATTGATTAATTAAATTTCTCATTATTTCGTCTTTGTATTAATTTATCTATTTATTAACTATTATATTATTAATGTATTTATTTATTATATTTAGTATATGTATGTACATATTATTAAGTATATTTATTAACTATTTATTTATTTATTTTATTATATTTAATCAAGTTTTCAGTCAAACACCAAAGCCCATTAACATGTGTAATTAATCGCTTTGTATACATAGCTTCCATCACCAAACAGAACGTTCATTAAGAAATTCAAATTTTGTGCAATGAAATATTCACATATAAATTAATGAATGGAGATTCTTACACACATATAAATAATATGAAATGTTACTTAATTTTAATTTTATTTTTAAAAAATAAAAGTTAAAATCTTTCTTTTTAGTGATATTAGACTTTTCCACTGGGTAGAAGACCGGTTTCGGAATTGTTATTTCCTTTTCAATTCCTTTTACAGTTCTAATTTTCTCAATAAACAAATTTTTTTTTTAATATAAATTTACGACGATGTCTATCGTTACTACTTTTTAAAATTAAATCATATACACGATTTGCCCTAGTATTGATTTTTACTTTTCCCACTATAACGAAGTTATATTGGGTAAGTATTGTAATCGCGAAAAAAATTTTGTTCCAGATTTTCACATTTCTCGATGAATTAGATTACCAGGACCCCGAAACACCGATCAGAAAAATGTCGTGTCCGTCCTTCCGTCCTACCGTCCGTCCGTCCTTCCAGTCGCACATTTTTATTATTTTTGTTTTGCCTCTCATTCTCACAAATATTGAAAGTTTTGGTCGAAATTTTGTACAAAGATAGACTTTAGTAATAAGCAGTTGGTGTTAAGTTTTAGGTCAATTCAAATATAGAATAGAGGGGGTTGCAGTGGAAAAGAAAACTGCCAAACAGATTTTCTCAAAAACGGGACCGACGAATTTTTTGTTATGTTGATGATAAATTTGACAATTCATCATCTACTTGTTCACAAAATTTGAAGTCGATTGAAGCATTGCGTGGGGGTCATTTTAACAAAAAGGAGTAATATAAATTTGTCTATCTGTTTACCGAGATAATGTCGAACTTTCCGAAGAAACATTATGCTACAGTTAATACACCTTGCAAATTCCAACAATTGTTCCCCAGGTGTCTTTAAGATAAATTGAATAGATTACCGTGTAATATGAAATTTAGATTTCTAAATTTATCTAAAATACTTTGCTGGTGGCAAATAATATCGTCAACATTTAAAAATAATTATATCTAGTGAGCTTTTGAATATAGCAAGATATTCCCGTTTCTATGAGCCAATTTACACATGCTTTCTTGCATTACGTTTCTCTGCTTTCAAAAAACCAATTTGCATTTACACGCGTTTTCTTGAAACGTGATTCTTTTGAATTATTTGTCTATGTATGTGTAAAAATATTTCCAGTATCATAGTATGCCACGTCGTCTCATACTTGGTTTAGAAATAATAATACGACCTTCGGAAATTTTATACAACTTTTTGTTTGTGTTAGTGCAGAGAAACACAAGAATCACAAAAAAAATTTGTTGAAAAAAAAATCACAAATATATGACCTTGGAAATCAGTTTATAGAGAGAGGGGTAAAGAAACGAGGAAAGAAACTGATGCAAGAAAGCATGTGTAAATTGGCTCATAGTCAGAAATATTAATGTCATAGAGCCAATTTACACATGCTTTCTTGCATCAGTTTCTTTCCTCGTTTCTTTGCCCCTCTCTCTCTATAAACTGATTTCGAAGGTCATATTTTTATTACTATACCAAGTAACAGACGACGTGGCATACTATGATACTGAAAATATTTTTACACATAAAAATTGGTTTTTTGAAAGCAGAGAAGCGTAATGCAAGAAAGCATGTGTAAATTGGCTCAATTGACATTTCTGTGACTTTTATTAACATTTTATTGATTGAAATTTCAACGACATGTTGATCGATTCAATATTTGTGAATTGCTTTCATAAAATCGCCTTTAAGGGTATTATTTATGAGTAATAAATTCTCTTGGTATTCAAAGTCGTAAATAACTCTTAATGGCAAATTACTATGGGAGGCTTTAAAATAATATCACGCCATTAGAGTGGAGCAGGTTTAGGAGGGCTAGGAGATATATAAAATGAAATGCTATATGACAAGAAGGTGGGATTTGGTAACAAATCATAATTAACGGTAATTCTGATTTTATTCTTTGTGTTTTGTTGTTTTATATTTTCGAATGGTCCATAGCCCCGTCCAGTCTAAAGCACTGAGTAAAGAATTATACCGACCAATTCTCATAGTGCTCACTTAATATTACGACATGATTAGTTTCCAAAAAAATTGGGCGTAAACTGAAATTTCTTTTCTTTTTATTGGGAAATTTCGTAAATCGAGGGATTGGTGTACATGTCACCAATCCCTCGATTTGTGAAATTTCCCAATAGAACAAAAACAAATTTCGATTTACGACCAATTTGTGTTGGTGTAATCTAACAATAGCCGCATTTCTTGACGTTTGATCTGATCCAGATCAGATCATGTCTCATGAAACGACACCAAAATGCATAAAACAAGCAAACATCAAATTTCAGTTTTCTGTCTCGTTTTGTTTTGAATCTTCCTCTTCATACTCGTACTGTATTCATCTTATTCTTTGTCGCTTTACAAAATATTGTTAACACTATTTGTGATCCAAAATGAATGTTGGATCAAGTGTTTTTGTTGGTTCACATATAAATATTGATCTGATCCGGATCACTATGCGTCAAGAAATGCAGCTAGTATTTGTGAGTCTGTGATAAATTTAAGAAAAGCCATGACATATTTCAAGGACCTTGCCTGCCAAAAATAACGGAAAATATTTGTTTAGTGATCTTTAACGGATGCTTTATGGGAAAAGTGTCGTCCGAGGAGTCGGCTAGGCCCAATTTTTTCATTTAATAACAACGGAAAATTCTCATTCTTGTAAATTTCTTACTCTTCCAATCTATCCATTAACGGCCCCTTGTTTATTCTGTGTAACACTTTCAAATTGTTATCCATATCAGTGTATACGTATGCTTCATATTGACCAAGTGTTGAGTAAAATTAGATGTTATATAAGTTTTCTTGACTTCTTTAGTATGTTCTATGAACCGTTGAGCGAACGATCTCCCAGTTTGGCCAATGTAATACTTAGGGCAATCGTTGCACGTCAATTTGTATATCCCTACGTCTAAAGGCTGAATATTTTGTTGCATTCTAAATCTTGTTTGCAATTTGTGACAGTATTGTTTATTATTTTATGAGTTTTTATATTATATTCAATACTTATGTATTTATTATCTGACTCTTCATTATTGTAAAAGGTAGTTAGATGTTGTTGTGTGATTTTTTATTTTATTTTTTCATTTAATTGATCAATGAAATTAGTGTAAATAAAACTACCTTTTACAATAACGAGGAGTCAGATAATAAAACAAAAACATGTCCAGTCCACACAAAACACCATATTGTTCACTTTTTGAGGTCTTAAATTAAAAAAAATATGTTTAAATAAAATTATAATAGGTTGCCTTAAAATATTTATTTATTTTAATTTTGTTTTCTTTTATGATTTTTAAACTTTAAGTACTAAGTGTGTAGATATATTATTAATTACTGAATAAAAACTTTCAAAGTACTTTTTGTTTTAAGCCTCTATTATTGGTTATCTTTTAATTTATCTCTATTTTATAATCTCTTTTACCTTTATTTTGCCTCTTTACTTTATAACGAATAAATTTCGACCCCCCGATCGTCAATTAAAAAAACATTTTTTATTTGTCCCTCTCCACAGTCAAGACAACACTAAACAAAAAACATTAAAATTTTGTACCGGCCCACTCATGCGTGCCCCGCTACAATGTATCACTCACATACATATGCGTCAGAGTTCACCCAACCACCAAAGCCAATCACACCAATGCATCTCACGCCGCTGAACATTGACATTACCATTTGGGAACGAACGAACGCTTACAACCAACAACTACTGTCTCTTCCATATGACGAGATAACACAAAATAAAAATAAATTATTTTTTATTTCAGTCACGTCTCGGATATAGCGGTGGGCGCACGAGTTACATGTCAAGAACCTGTACACTATGATAAGAAAAGAGCACATGATACAATTCTATTCTAATTAAATATCATGTTCTGAAAATGTTCACATAGAAAATGCAAAGTATTAAAAAATATAAATGTAGAACGGAAAACGATATAAAATTTCGAAACATGTCATAAACACGATTTTTAAGTAAAATTAAATATATTAAAATTTTTATGCTGATTAATAAAAAAAATGAAATCATGAAAAAGTAAATTAATAAATTGTTAATTGTTGTGTTGACTCTAAAGAGATCACACACCTAAGCGATTCCAAACTAATAAAAACTGACTCTAAAGAGATCAGTCAAATTAATAAATAAAAATCTATCTCTTAAGAGAATAGTGTAATAACATTTTGTAATTAATTAAATTAAATAATAAAGTGCAAAAATAAAAGTTTTTTTTCTTTTTAAAAAGATTCAAGAACAAAAGTGGCGCAGTTGGTAGGATATCCATCTAAAGATTGATATCTAAGTGATACAAACTTACGTAAAAGTATAAAAATATTTTAAGTGCCGTGAAACAAACAAGTAAACATAGAAAAGCTTAACATTAGTTTTATCGAAGAAACAAAAAGTTGTTTCACTAAAACCAGAAAACCCGTAGAAAAGTAGAATTTTTTTTGAATAAACTGAGTGAAAATCGAAAATTTTTTTTTAAACAGTGTTTAAAAGTAAAGTGTTTAGAATGTTTTTAAAAGAAAACTAAAGTTGTTTCATTAGAAATAGAAAACCAGTAGAAAAATTGAAATTTTTTTTAAATAAACTGAGTGAAAATCGAGAATTTTTTTAACAGTGTTTAAAAGTAAAGTGGTAAAAAGTTTTAAAAGAAAGCTGACATATTTTTCGTTCCGAAAAAAGAGAGTACCTAAGTTAAACAGTGCTAAAAAGTGAAATAGTGTTGGTGCCAAAAAAAAAAAAAAAAAAAATGGAAGAACATTTAAAAAATCAGTTGGCGGAACAACAACAAAACCAACAGCAATTACTAGAACAAGTTAACGTTCTACAAAAACAATTAGCTGAACAAACAGCGATGATCCAAGGAATGAAAACAACGAGGTTCGATCTGAGTCCAGATCAGATCATTCGAAACTTCAACGAAATACCACCATTCTCAGGGGATGACACATATAAACTAAAGTCATTCTTAAAATGTATTTTGGACACGGAAAGTCTGTGCGGCCAAAATAATGAAGAATTAAAGCAATACTGCTTGAGAAAATTAATAAACAACAAGATAATTGGGAATGCGAGAAACACAATCATGGAGATTCCAGAAAATCAAAGAACATGGACCAGTGTAATCCAGCAACTACGACTAAGATATAGACCGAAAAACACAATACATCAATTGCTGTTCAACGTAAAGGAAATAAAGGTATTCAATTTAAAAGATTTATTTAATAAATTAAATAGAATTAAGAGTGAAAGTAGCGAAATTTGCGATTTTGATGATGAAGACAATTTTACGTATCACTCAATTGATAGAGAGCTAGTACAAATTTTAAAGTCAAAAATAATTTCTATAGTACAGATGCAGATTTACTGTAGGAAGTCTCTATTCGAATTAGATAATATTTTGTGCCAATCTGAAATCTATTTATCAGAAGATATCATTAAAAGCGAGTATAAAATAAATAGAAACTTAAAATTCATTCAGGGAAAAAAGAATATTAGTACCAATAATTCTAATAATAATTACAATTATAATAGTAGAAATAATGGCAATAATTACGTTAATAATAATTTTAATAAAAATGGCAATAATTATAACAGTGGAAATTATAATCAATCAAGACAGTTTAGATTACCTGAGCTTAGAATTAACAATCAAAATAATTCAGGACAGTTTAGATTACAAGAACTTAGGAATAATAATCAAAATAATCAAGGACAATTTAGACCACCTAACATTAGAACTAACTCAGCACAATACAGACGACAATTTGAGACTAACAGAAGTAATCAATACAGAAATAATCACGTTCCTAACCAAGAATCAATGGAAGTAGACAATATCACTAGAAATTCTGAATTCAATCAAGAGGTAAATTTTATAGAGCTGCCTCATCAAACCAATTACCTATAGTAAAACTAACTTTTGACAATCTTACCATAAATTGCTTAATAGACATTGGATCGGATACCAGTTTAATAAAACCCAACATTTTAAAATATAAAATATTTAAATTAGAAAAACCAATAATGTATAATTCTTTGGGTGGACCAAATTTTGTCACTGAAAAAACCGTGACCCCCATCCCAAAAGAATTAATTAAAAATGGAACGCTTGAATGGAAAATCTTCCCTCTAAAGAGTGTGAAGTATGATGCCATAATGGGTATCAATTTTTTAAGGCCATTCGAAGCGATCATTGACACAAAAAACGAATACATGAAAATATTCAACGAATATATAATTCCCTTCATAAATATTGGATATCCCAGTGAGTTAAATCAAGTAAACCATCTGGAACCAATAGTGAATCCAAAAGAAGAAACATTTACCAAAGTAAATAAAAACCATTTAAATAACGAAGAAAAAGTACATTTGAAAGAGATTTTAATGAAAAACAAAGATTTATTTTTTTCCGAAGGCGAAAATTTGACCTTCACCCATGAAATAAAACATAGTATAAAGTTAAAACATAATAATTCCATTTATTGCAAAATTTATCGTTACCCACAAATACACGAAAAAGAAATTGAAACACAAATGCAAGAAATGCTAAAGCAAGGCATAATTAAAGAATCAGATTCGCCATACAATTCACCCTTGTGGATTGTTCCAAAAAAATTGGACAATTCTAATATAAAAAAATGGAGAATTGTTATTGATTACAGAAAAATAAACGAAATCACAATAGATGATAAATTCCCCATTCCTAACATTGAAAATATCTTAGACAAATTGGGAAGAGCCCAATATTTTTCAACAATAGATTTAGCAAAAGGTTTCCATCAAATATTAGTCGATAAAAATGATCAAAGTAAAACCGCATTTTCGACGCCATTTGGACACTATGAGTATGTAAGGATGCCTTTTGGGTTAAAGAACGCCCCCGCAACTTTCCAAAGACTGATGAATTCTGTTCTAAGAGAGTTCATTAACAAAATTTGCGTAGTATATCTTGATGACATACTAATTGTTAGCACATCCATTCAAGAACATATATTAAGTATAAATAAAATTTTTAATAAATTAAGGGAAGCTAATCTTAAAATTCAGATTGACAAATGCAATTTTTTCTGCAAGGAAACTGAATATCTGGGACATACATTGACACCAGAAGGAATAAAGCCAAACTTGAAAAAGATAACAGATATATTAAATTTAAAGTTACCTGAAACACAGAAACAAATAAAATCATTTCTAGGAGTAACAGGATATTACCGTTAATTTATAAAAGATTATGCAAAAATAGCCCAGCCGATGACGAAATACTTAAAAAAAGATGCAAAAATCAATAAGTTAGATCCCACATACATAAATGCATTTGAAGAATTAAAAATATTGTTGACAACCCACCCTATTCTAAAATATCCAGATTTTAACAAGTCATTCGTGCTAAACACAGACGCCAGTCAATTCGCCATTGGAGCTGTGTTACTTCAAGATAACCACCCGATAGCTTTCGTGAGTAGAACGTTAAACAACCATGAAACCAGGTATAGTACTACTGAAAAAGAATTACTAGCAGTAGTATGGTCGATAAAATAATTTAGACCTTATATTTACGGAAAACAGTTCGAGTTAAAAACCGACCACCAAGCCTTAAAATGGTTAGACACCAAATACCTAGGCAAAGATTTAAATCCCCGACTCCAAAGATGGATCTTATCATTGAGAGAATATAATATGAAAATTAGTTATCTACAAGGTAAGGAAAATAAGATAGCAGACTTTTTGAGTAGAATTAACACAGATAGCTATGAAATTAATGAAATAAAAACAATATTTCAATCTAACGAAGGGAGAAACCTTTCTTTACAAAATATTTTTACAGATTACGAAATCAATACTGAAGAAGTAGTAGATGAAATAGTAGATAATAACTCAAATGAAGAAATTGTAGATAATAACTCAATACAACCGACAGTACATTCTCAATTAGAAGAACAGAATGATAATATATCATAGTAATCCTAGAAACAATTGTAAATAGGTTCAAAACACAGTTAATATTCACTGAAAATTTCACCAGCGAGTTAGAAAATATATTAGGAAATCGCAGAATAAATATTAACCCAACCATAACCAAAGAAGAATTAGTCAATAAATTGAAAACATACTTAACAGGGACAAGAGTAGCAATTCATACCCAAATTTCAGATAAAGAGTTTTATGTTATCCAAAAAATATTAATAGAAGAATTCCCAACCACAAGATTTATGAAATGTACCCATTTCGCACAGGATGTAGAATCAGAGGATGAGTTAATCAAAATCGTATCAATTCACCATACGGAACAAAAACATCCAGGTATTATTTCATTATATGAAAATCTAAAATTTAAAGTCTATAACAAAAACATTAAGATAATTATTAATAAAGTTACGAATAATTGTGACATTTGCAACCGAGGAAAATATGATAGAAATCCAATCAAACCAAAATTCGAAAAAACCGAAATGCCTACAGATAAAAATCAAATAGTCCATGTGGATACTTACGTAAATAAAAAACAATCTTTTTTAATTTTCATAGATAAATTCACGAAATTTGCAACAGCATACCCTTTTGAAAACAGGAACCATACCGAATTAATAGAAAAATTTAGAATGTATTTTAATCACAAAAAACCTTTAAAATTAGTGGCAGATAATGAATTTAGACATATCAATGTTAAGGAATTTTTAAACCAACAACAAATAGAGTTACACTTAGCCAAACCAAACAGCCATACAGGGAACTCAGATGTAGAAAGACTAAACAATACCCTTACTGAAAAATTACGAATTCTAAACTTAGAGCAAAATAATCCAGTGAGAATCCAAATGTTAGAAGCCATTAAGAGCTATAATAATCAATACCATAGCACCATCAAATGTAGCCCACTAAACGCCGAAGAAGGAGCGTTATCTAGAGAGGAAATTCATAATAATTTAACAAAAACACAAAACAAAAGATTAGAAAAATATAATAAAACTAGGGAAGATTACAAAGAAAATAGGGAACAAGGATATATAAAAAATTATAAAGCTTTAAGACATAAAGATCAACCGAAATTTAGAAAACATAATCTAACCAATATACACCCCACAAATATTAAAAGACCATTGAAATTTGCAGATCCTAATGACTACATTAATACTGATAATAATGACAATGACACTAACGACACCGATACATGCTCAACTACTAGTAGAGAAAATAGAAACTAATACAGGATACACCATTTTTAGACAAACAGAAACACTAATACCAAAGACGTACAACTATTCGTTACATTTAGTAGACTTATCACCGATAGAGATTACAATATTAGAACTTAAGAAAGCCGCATCTCAAATATCAAATTTTACCGAAATTAAAGGAATATCACTATTGAAAGAATTAGATATTCTACTGTACAAATTAATGACTTTAAAAAGTGGACATCATTCAATACATAAAAGAGGATTAGTAAATTTTTTAGGAACAATTAGTAAATGGATATCAGGGACAATGGACGACGAAGACCGACAAATAATTAACGGACATTTAAATTTAATTGACCAAAATAATGAAAATATAGTATCAAATGTAAATAAACAAATTCAAATTAATAATAATCTTAATGAAACCATATACAAATTATATAATACAATTTTAGATGATAGACAAATTATAAAATTTTTTATAACAAGTAGAGAAAATGAAACTTTAATGAAAATAATTATATTAGATATTAAACAAAAGATCCAAGAAATTGATAGAATAATAAACGATTTACAAGATAACATACTATGCGATTCATTAGTATTTGTGATGAGAAAATTTAAGGTAACGTTTATGTTTGTTGTAATATAAAACCAGGGAAAATTATTTTTTTGAATTTTCTTTTTGTCTTATTTAATTCAATTATAAATAATGTTTTATTTGATATAAATTTCATAAATAAATTCATAACTGTAATGCAAAAAAATTCAATTAAACTTGATTCAATAGTATTTGTGATTCATATTTTTGATTCATTAGTATTTGTGATAGCAGAAAAATTTAAAAATAAATAGTAAATCAATTATTTTTAAAATTATTCTTAACTAATTAAATAGTGAGTAAGTCACTTATAATTTGTGAACCATTGGAACATTTTTATTACGTCTCCATCACGTTTCGGAAGTGACCAAACATTTTGTTCATAAAATCGCAGGGAATCTTATCCCACAAGGTTTTATAAGCACCCCATTACAAATTTTTGGTCTTGCTAGATTGCGAGTATCCTCCGCTTTCATTAAAACCCTCGCAAGGACAAATAAAAACTTTGCCTGGGCCTAGGCAACTAATTATGTTCAATATTTTTATAAAATTTCGTGCCAAATTCTCCTTCTTGTGTATGGCAGCATTATTGCGCTGAAGAGCAAATTGAGGCTCGACTGTTTTTCAACAACTGGGAATACTGCCTCATTCATAAACCGAAATTGAACATTGACCTTGAAGTGTTGTAATTTATACAGCCACATAAACTTTTATTTCTTCCGCAAGAGATGCTAACGGAAGAAGTAATCACCGTATTTGATATTCTCTGTAGTACCAACATTTTTTTTCTCCATATTTTCTAATTAACGACGAAACGCACTAATTTATACATAACGAGGTACTCCAGAGTTCAATTGGCAATCTAATATAATTACGTTTACATTTTGTTTCCTCACAGTAAATCATATTCTGGTTGGCTGTGTGTTCTATAAGCTACAACTCTTCAAGGCCAATGTTCAATTTCGGTTTATTGAATGATATAGCACTCTTATTTGTTGAAAAATTAGTCAGACCTAAATTTTCTCTTCGGCACAATAACGCTCCCATACACTAAAAGTATCATTGCTTCGAAATTTTCTAAAAATATTGAACATAATTAGTTGCCTAGGCCAAGGCAAAATTTTTATTTGTCCTTGCGAGGATTTAAATGAAAGCGGAGGATACTCGCAATCTAGCAAGACCAAAGATTTATAATGGGGTGCTTATAAAACCTTGTGGGATAAGATTCCCTGCGATTTTATGAACAAAATGTTTGGTCACTTCCGAAACGTGATGGAGACGTAATAAAAATGTTCCAATGGTTCACAAATTATAAGTGACTTACTCACTATTTAATTAGTTAAGAATAATTTTAAAAATAATTGATTTACTAATTATTTTTACATTTTTCTCCATATCACAAATACTAATGAATCAAAAATATGAATCACAAATACTATTGAATCAAGTTTAAATGAATTTATTTGAATTACAGTTATGAATTTATTTATGAAATTTATATCAAATAAAACGTTATTTATAATTGAATTAAATAAGACAAAAAGAAAATTCAAAAAAATAATTTTCCCTGGTTTTATATTTCAACAAACATAAACGTTACCTTAAATTTTCTCATCACAAATAGTAATGAATCGCATAGTTATTCGCATTATTAAGCTACAAAGAAATTGTTGAATATGAAATTGATGTTAATAAATTGAAAAGTTTAAAAGTAGGATTTTAATTAATATTTTTAATCAAAATACCATATAGAATGAAAACAATAAATGAAAAACTAATCATTCCTTTATCTAATGAAAATGATTGTAAATCAATAAATTATCAAATAACCAGAACATTTGAAATAAATAATAAATATTATGAATATGATAATAATAAAGCTTTTCATCAATTAAATGAATTAAAACATTGTATTTTAAGGAAAAATTGTGAAAACATAAAGAATTGTAACACCGAAATTTATAATATTAATGACAATAGTATATTAATTCAACTAGCTAATAATTTAATTTTAACATCAAACTATGATGAAAGAAAATTTATATTAAAAGGAAACTATTTAATAAGATTTTATAATTGTAGTATCAACTTAGGCAATAAGACATTTTCAAATAATATTAAGGAAATAAAGAATAATTATATTGTACCAAATTTAGATTATAAGTCGAAAAATAATACACTAACATTTAAGGAAATCATACTAGAAACAAATAAGAACATAGATGAGATAAAATTTTTAAAATATCATAAAATATTTGAATATTCAGGACTTTGCATAATTGTAATAATAATAATAATAATAGCAATTTTAGTAATTTATAATTTCTATATAAAGAAAAAGGGAGTTAAAGTAAAAATTATTAACAGAATTCAGGAGAATTCTAACGCCAACGAAGGGAGAGTTACGTGTCAAGAACCTGTACACTATGATAAGAAAAATGCACATGATACAATTCTATTCTAATTAAATATCATGTTCTGAAAATGTTCACATAGAAAATGCAAAGTATTAAAAAATATAAATGTAGAACGGAAAACGATATAAAATTTCGAAACATGTCATAAACATGATTTTTAAGTAAAATTAAATATATTAAAATTTTTATGCTGATTAATAAAAAAAATGAAATTATGAAAAAGTAAATTAATAAATTGTTAATTGTTGTGTTGACTCTAAAGAGATCACACCTAAGCGATTCCAAACTAATAAAAACTGACTCTAAAGAGATCAGTCAAATTAATAAATAAAAATCTATCTCTTAAGAGAATAGTGTAATAACATTTTGTAATTAATTAAATTAAATAATAAAGTGCAAAAATAAAAGTTTTTTTTCTTTTTAAAAAGATTCAAGAACAAAAGTCACGCGCGTTCGCTATTTCTCCACGAATTTTGGATTTTGTTTTTCAAATGTGACAACATGTCGCCGTTCCTGTGCGCGTAAAAAATTAATAATTAAATTTGTAATTGCTATAAATTAAATAAATAAATTAAACTTACAAATAAAATTAAATTATAACAAATAAACGCGAATTACATATTAATTTAATTTAATGTGTGACCCAAATACGAAAATAATTTCCTCTGCCCAACGCAAGGTAAAGGAAATAACAAATGGTATTAACACATAACCATTTTATTGGCGCACGCAAGCTTAATAAAGCGCAACAAATTAAACCTTTTCCCTTCTTCTTTTCGACTCACAAGAATATGTTAAAATGATTTTGCATGGATCTCCGAACAAATAAAAATGGAACGAACCATGTGATTCTTAACATAACGACCGCTATAGTGAAAACAACGAGATGCGTTGTTCGACATCGTTTCACAGTTATTATGTATTACAGCAGAAACTAAACACCGATTGAACCTAACAGGACGCACAATCAGTGCTAAATGAAATTAGAAACGAGGAGAAACCCAAACTTTTCATAGTAAACCACACAAAACATATTGGAAATCACTTCTTTTTCCAAAGATACATTTTTAAATGAAAACGTTACAAATTCTTAATTGTAATTTCTGAAATATTTTTATAAATATACGTTCTACGATGCAGTCTGTTGATTTTGTTGACGGTGTTAATTGATGATCATGAGGTAACATTTAGGTGCGCGCGCTCATAATATTTGTTTATCATAAATATTTTTTTTTCTGTATTTTTTTCTTAAATTCGCTAAAACAATGCGATCACTGGCTCACCAAAAAAAAAATTATAAATTAATTTTTTTAGTTTAACTTTAGTATTTGTAAATATGATTAGCTTATGATTATGGAAAAATCAATCTTCTCTTCAGGCCTGGACTGATTGTAGCACAATTTTCATTGTATATTATATAGAATGTACTGTGCAGGTTGTATTAGCGAATTAAACTAATACAACCAAATGTTCTTACAATATTTTGTTTCTTCGTCACATTCACACAGCGCTATTCCTGTGGAAGCAAATTTTTAATAATTTTCTTTTTCTATTCGACTCTAATTTGAATTAATTATTTGGTGATTATACGAATTAAATAATTAATTCAAGTTAGGGTGGAGTAGACCAAGAAAAATATTAATTTATTTAATAAAATGATCGGAGCAGATAAATAAAATGGATTACCATCTAGATAATAATAACAACAGATATCAAATATGGTAGCAAGTTTCATAAAAGAAATATTTCTCTCTAAAAACGTATTTTAATAATTCCCCCTCTTCCCTCCAATTCTAGATCTTATCGATTATTAGACATTTGGGCAAATCGTTTATAATCAAACTATAAATAATTTACTAGTTCCGATGTTCACATATATGCTTAATCTACGATTTCATATCAAAATACCGATTTTATCTAACGATATGATGCCAATTAACCCAATTTAATAAAAAAAGCTCGTAAAAAACATTTATTTCAAACACAACTAATAAATAGTACTACACAATATTGCCAATCAAAACTATATTAAAACAATTAATCAAGTAATTTCGTATAAACACAAAATCATCTCGTAATATCAATTACTTTATCTCCCACAAAACAATAAAACACACACACACACACATACACAATACATGATTGATATAATTTTATGGGTATGTTTGTATATTATATCTGTACTTTAACCATAATAAAAATGTGCAATAATAAAACCAAAATTGTGTATTTTGTTGTATTAAAAACCGCTTTAAAAACATAAAATAAATAAATATTTCCAGAGAAGAATTATTGTCAACGTTTATATCTCTGTATAAAATAATAATAATAAATAATATTTTATATTAAAAAAAAAAAGTAAAAAAACATTTTATTTTTTACCCATATGGCATTGTCATGTGAATTTCAAACCATTTTCCCATTGTCATTTTATTATTGTCTGTCGAAAAATAAAATAACAACAAAGCTCACCCTCCCCTATCCACCAAAAAAAAAAAAACAATTTGGTTTATTCTTCCATTGCATCCATAAACATGAGAAAAGATAAAAAAAAACTGTCAACTTTTCAAAAAAAAAAAACTTTAAACAAAAAGATATTATCACACCATATCCTTTATTAATAATCAAGCTTTTCGAGAGATTTTCATATAAACACTCACCCATCAAGAGAGAATTATGCTTTTTTTTTTTTGCAATCTCAACTTAATTGCAACACACGACACAGACATACAAACTTCAACCGACTATTATTATTAATTTTTCTGCTATTTTTTAATTAATTAAATATCGTTTTTTTTTTTGTTGATCATTCAGCAAAATTTATTGTGTGGAAGCGAAATTTTAACTTTATCAACATTTGGTTTTTCGTTTGTACGAGTAGATAAAGAGTTGTTGCTGCCCGCACAAAAATAAATGACTTGTTATCGATAACTTTTATAGCAATTAAAAATTGACCATTATAAAAACAGATATTTGGACCAGACAAAATGAAAAACTTTATTTTTATAATAATAGTTGGTATAATAATAAAATGGTTTGGTGAAATTTTAGTTTTCCATCTTTATTTAATTTTATTTGGGGTTTATGGTCGAATATGTGTTTTAAAATATTTTGGACGTATTTGTCGATATCAGTCACCGCATGCTAAAATTGTCGCATTATATGTATTCGTATAAATTTGGTAGCGAACTGTTATCAATGTGTATCCCTAGAGATAATTGCTTTATGCTGGTGTAACATTGGCATTGCTTCAGAAGCAAATTCTGTAGATTGTTTGCTTTTTCGCGTAAAACAAATATTGCATTCTATTCAATTGGATATTACCTGTCAATAAAAAGTTGAACCAAACTGGTCACTAGTTGGTCACCTGAAAAAATTGGTTAGCGATAGGCAATATTTAAAATAATTTAAAATTATATCAAGTTCAAAATTCTAAGCACAATTAATCAAACAGCTAAATTGCTTAATTGATTATTCATATTAGTTAAAATGCATGCGCTAGTTTTGGTATACATATTGCTATTGCTACATAACAGAATTTTTTAAAATGTTGCTCATGCAGCAGAAATCAGTTTGTTACGCGGGTAGATCTATTCAATTTGTATGTTTGGTAAAACATTTAGAGTACTAGTTTTGGGTTCACGTTACACGCTGCGTTAGATTATGTTAATGTTGTGTGTCATGTAACATTTTACATGACACGCAACATGTCACTATTTAAATCTGTCCGTTTGCTACTGGTAGGGGCTATGAAAACAGATTTATTTCTTTATTTAACCATTTAAATAAACCAAAAACTGTTCTCTGCTTGCCATCGGTCGTGTTTATAACACTTAACCATTTAGGCTATTGCTGTTCATAACGTGAGCTTGTTGTATGATGGCCAAAATCGTCACAACATTTACCTATATTTTTAATTTTATGCTTTACGAAACATTTGCGGTTCAGGTGAAGCTTCAACCCCTTTGGTGTTTTTACAATAAATTAGGTTAAGCATTTGATTATATTATATTGCCTAATTGGTCTGGCAAAAACTCTTGCTAATTAGAAAAATTGGAATAAATAGACTCGGGTGGCAATTTGATTTTTGCCACATGCGCAACATTTTAAAAAGTCTGCTAAATGCGGCGATATTCCAAAATTGCTTGCTTAAATCAGTTTAACTGATTATTTAATTAATATATGACTGATAAATTGGTAAATTTAGCTAACCGATTATCAGCGTATCGAGCTCATCGACCAATCTACCAATTCTTTTTTTCCGTTGTATGATCTTCAAACATTTAAAATCATTTTAAAAAATTACCATTACTTACCCATTACTGAGACTAGGCGGTTAATTATAACCAATTACCAACCAATTATAATAAGCTTTTTGGAGCCACACGATTTCGATATGTAAATTTAAGATCGTTAAAAATAACTTTACCAAACATTCCGATTACCCCTTAAATCCAAGCAACTTCATTCTTAACGCTTTGGGTAAAATTTGTATTTTTAGTTCCAATATTCTTCGAGCAGATTGAAGAATATATTGAAACACTTTTACAAATAGCAAAAGTGAAATATGCGCATAGATTCAGAGGTGATAGTAGAATATATGTGCACCAGAAGAGGAGGTTTAAAGAGAGAGTTCCAATACCTAAAATTATAACTCGGAAAGGCACCAAATTATAATGAACAGGTTTAACAAACAAAATTAGACTGTCAAAACTTTTCTTCGGTTCTTTTGCCAATTTCACGAAAATCATGATCAAAATACGTAATTTACCTCTCTTCATCAATAATTTAAAGTGGGGAAGTATTTATTGTATAATGTGACCGAAAATACGGCCATACGATTGCAATGTGTAAAGTTGTATTTTGGTCACCGTTCTTAACGAAGTCCAAGTCATATATAAATTGTGTGAGGTCCAAGTCAGTGCCTAATCAAAACCGTTTTGCTTCCAGGCCACAGATGTATTTATGTCTGGTTCATTGAATCTTTAATGAAGATTCTCTGGTGTTTTAATAAAAGTATTAACAATCCTGAAATCGTTTGTAATGTCAATGAGTATTTGAGCAGTTCAAAAATCACCGAGCATGTTGGATAAACCATGTTAGATGCTCATTTGCCTGTTTTACAAAATACGTTGCAGTGTTTCTGGAAATGTATATTGCAAAATTAAGTTTCCAATTAAAAGTGCTGCTAACGCCTAGGGCTCCTTTTCATGGTTCGGTGGAAATATCGAGAGGCCATTCTTACAATACACCTATAATGTTGCTTCCGGGTTCAATAGATTCGCAATGGAATAATGACATTGCTTAAATGTCCCTACTGCTTAATATAGTCAAAATAAATTTATTTTAATAGTACGCAACACAGATGTACACACAATATGGAATACGACAATGGAAGGTATCTGTGGGTGGTACACCCGATACCAATCATAAGTGGAATTAAACATAATCATTATGACGTATTTTTTAGAAGCTTTTTTAGTGGTATAACATTTCACTGATTTCCATAGGAGAAATGATGTTTTTTAGCTTCAAGTTTTTGAATGAAAAAAGCAAAAATGATACAAAATGATTGTACAAAAGTGTTCTACATATCTTTAGCAGCAAAATACAAGAAGGGTGTATTGGTATTAAGTAAATATTAATTGCAGAAATATTAAATATAAATTATTTCTAAAATATATTTTTGAACTTTTATTTTGAAAAATACATCAAAGTTGGCTCTGACGAATTAAAATAATACTTGCTAAATTTATCTTTAGTTTTACTAGTGTATGTTAGATGTCTAAGATTTATACAGAAAAATACGAAAAAAAATTATTTTATCACAAAATTATGACACGTTCTTAATATTTTGAGAATTTGTTTTGCTTTTCCTACAATTTTTGAACTTGAAATTTTCCCAGGTGGCAATTTTTGGAAGAATTTTTCAAAATTTTTACTGCCATCACTGCCATCTCTGTAATGTATATTGACTTAATGTACACGATTTGTAGTAAGCTTTTCTTTTTAATTCGACCAGAATGCTGTTGTTATGAACTTTTTTTTATATTTTGGTTTAAATAAATCAATTATTACAAGAAAATGAAAACGATTTACTTAAACGAGATTTATATATGTTGAAATTCAAACATTTCTGAAAATATTTCAGGAATCATAATTAAGAATTTGCAACGTTTTAATTTACAAATTTCTCTTTGACAAAAAAGTGATTTCCCATATGTTTGATTATACAAGCCATAATCTAAAAAATGAAGCTTTTTTAATGGAATTAGAAACGAGGAAAAAACCAAAATTTCCATAGTAAAACACATAAAACATTTGGGAAATCACTTTTTTTTCAAAGAGAAATTTGTAAATTAAAACGTTGCAAATTCTTAATTATGATTCCTGAAATATTTTCAGAAATGTTTGAATTTCAACATATATAAATCTCGTTTAAGTAAATCGTTTTCATTTTCTTGTAATAATTGATTTATTTAAACCAAAATATAAAAAAAAGTTCATAACAACAGCATTCTGGTCGAATTAAAAAGAAAAGCTTACTACAAATCGTGTACATTAAGTCAATATACATTACATAGATGGCAGTGATGGCAAAAAAATTTTGTAAAATCGTACCAAAAATTGCCACCTGGAGAAATTTCAAGTGCAAAAATTGTAGGAAAAGCAAACCAAATTCTCAAAATATTAAGAACATGTCATAGTTTTGTGATTAAACAATTTTTTTTCATATTTTTCTGTATAAATCTGAGACATCTAACGTACACTAGTAAAACTAAAGATAAATTTAGCAAGTATTATTTTAATTTGTCATGGCCAACTTTGATGTATTTTCAAAATGAAAGTTCGAAAAATATATTTTAGAAATAATTTAATTTTAATATTTCTGCAATTAATATTTACTTAATACTAATATACCCTTCGTGTATATTGCTGCTAAAGATATGTAGAACACTTTTGTATAAACATTTTGTAACATTTTTGCTTTTTTCATTGTAAAACTTGAAGCTAAAAAACACCATTTTTACTATGGATTCCTATGGAAATCAGTGAAAAGTTATACCACTAAAAAAGCTTCTAAAAAATACGTCATAATGATTATGGCTCTATACTCTAGAAGGCTCTGGTTATACTATGGAAATTTTGGTTTTTTCATCGTTTCTAATTCCCTTATAAAAGCTTTGTTTTTTAGAGTGTTTATTAAAGTGAAAAAAATAAAATCAAATTAACAATTCCACATTTGCGCAAGTTGCAGGCTAACTATGGGTTCTCACCGAAAGTAAATTGCAAATATTTGGAATCTGGTTGATTTTCCTTCACACTATACAAATTCGCAATGCTACTTGAAATTTAAAGTAGTATTTATCTGTTTACATTGTATATGAACCATTTTCTGTAAACAAAAATTTCCTTCCCAAATATTTGCAATCGAGTTTTGGTAAGAATCAAGAGTTAGTTTGCTGATTAGATTTTCAAAAAATATTTTAAACAACGGTTTAGGACGGATTTGTTTCCAAGGAGTACTTGGAACATGAAATGCGGAATGTATTTTAATTATTATTTTTAAAGGAATAAAGTGATTTTGGCGCATTTAAGTAATGTTATCTCCATTATTAAATGGAGTAGAGACAGTTTGCTTCTAAATGACACATATAGAGAAATAAGAGAAGAGATAATGAAAGAGAAACATAAAATAAAATAAAACACTTGTTGTGCTTAAAAAAGCATAACTCTTGTAATATTGTTGAGGTAAATATTCAAAAATTCGCTTCCAACCTAATAATAATTTTTTCCATTACAGTTTTTATTTCTAAAAACAATTAAATTTAATTAAATATACCTGGGTGGCATGAATCAAAATAAATCAAACTAACATTCTAGTAAACGTAAAAACTAATAAATCAATAATGACTTTATTATGAATAATCTATTGTAGTATGTTGCTTTGTAATTTACCAACATAGTAAAGAGCTTTATTGTTTTTTTTAAAATTTTTTTTAACTCTTTTCTCTCTTCCCTCCAATGTATTTGGATTGTCGGGATACGTGTTTGGGTGTGTGTTCGAGTCTATATGTAAAAACACATTTTAATACAGAAAGGTGGGTTGATACACCAAATATAAAAAACAAGCTTTTTTTTATTACATACATGTAGGAGGAGGATGTATATAAAAATTCAATTATAATTTTTTTTTTGTATTGTTTTGTATTTTTATAATATCACTTTAATTATAAATGTTATGTCAGAGATAAAATTAATTAAAATATAATAATAATATAACACAACAGAAAAAAAAATCTTTAGAACTTGGTGACTAGGTATAATGTAAAAAGCTCTCGAGTATATTATTGTGTTGTGTATTACAATTTTTTTTAAACAATTTAATTTTTGTCGTTGATGCTTTTGTTATAACACCTACCTTAATACATAGACATGAAAAACAGTAGCAAAATTGTTTATTTACATTTTTAGTCTATAAATATTTAACATGTTACACAGATGATAAGTTTTGATTACAATACAAAGCAAAATATTATTATAAGGTGCAAAATACTGAATGTTACATACACTTTAGTTTATCTTACATAATATTATGTTAAGCAAAGCTAGTTTCTACATCTTTCTTATTATTTAAAATTGTTGAATAGAAAATGTTCATCTTTTAATTATGTTAAAATAAAATTAAACAAAAAATACAAAAGATTTCTTCTCAAAAGCTTAGTAAACTATTATCTTCGAAAATGTTAGTTAAAAATATGTATTCTTGTATATTAATACAATGTAGAACGAGGTTATGTTTTCGGCTAAAAGTAAAAGGTTCTACAGAAATAAATCCGAGTAAAACTTATAATTTTAATTAATTATATGAAGCTAATATTTTTTTGAAATACATAGTATACGATTATATTACCGACTGGGATACATTCCGAACAATTCTAGGTAATTCATTGCCAGTACCGGCTCCAAAACCTCCCTTATCTACATAGTATTATGATCAGTTCCCTGACATTTAGTATTAGCCAATGTCATAGTAGTAAAGTTATGTAATTGATGATTGTAATATTTATTTGTATTATGTGACTGTTTAGATTCCAATCTGTTTTTTTAATGTATAATAAAATGAAAATGAAGAAATGAAGATATTTTTGAGATTGAGTGGTAGAGTCAGTGTGGACCAGTGGAAATTATAATATTTTCGATTTGAACAAAAGTTTTTAATTTAATAATAAAAGTAATAAAGACCCTTCCACTACGTCGACCTCAACATAACAACAGGAGCTGAATGACTTGGTAGAAAAACTATTTCAAGCTTTTTTTGAGTAGAGCTTTGGGTAAACAAAGGCCACATTGGTGGTAGTCAAAAAGGCTAAGGTAAATATAATATTTATAAGAACTATAAAATGATATTGTATTTATCCATTTTATTTTTTCTGGTGCATTGGCTTATATCAAAATAAACTACATATGACAATTATCCGATAAAATATTTGTTTTTTTCTAAATTAAATATATATATGAGGGCACACTACTTTCGATGAATGCTGTAAATGCTGCCAAAAGGGAGAAGAAATTAATCGAACATTTAGCGTTACAAAAACAATCTGTAAAAAAAGAACTGACGAATCTTTTTTGAATAGGCATCATCAAGAACGCCAAAGCAACGAATTTTAGAATGCAGCAACCTTCTTCATTCCAAAAATATTTGCCAATGCGAGTTCGCAAATAGACTACGATAATGCGGAGAGTTCAATAAATGCAGGTAAATTATTTATATTAATTATAAAGGTGCAGTTTAGTTTATCTATTGAAACGATGCAGTTTACTAACTGAAAAGGTGCAGTTTAGTTTATCTACTGAAACTAATTTAAAATTGTCACATTAACACATTAATTAAATTTAAACTTTTAATGTTTTTAAAAGATTTTCTTTAGTTGTTTTACAAAATTTCTTGGCTAAGCAGTTTTCTTCAATATATGTATATGAGGCTGGAGAAAATAGAAAAATGCTTAGTTGAAATAACAACTTGGATTTAGGTATCTCGCTTCCTAATCAGTGCTGTGCGTCTACACGTAATTTAAGATTGTGTACATGTAAGTGTCGACAATAGCGTAGACAATAGTTTTTGACGTAGACAATGTAGACAATGAGTAGACAATGTGTAGACAATGTAGAAATTCGTAAACAATCGAATTTTTCTTGCTGTTTTTTCCTATGTATACATTTAATAACTTCTGCGAACTACGCTTATATTTGAAGTTCCTAAATCAACCATATAGCGAGAATTGATAACCTAGAGCAAGGAGGCCGAAAATAATACATTCTAAGATTAACGAAGTACTATATGCTATAAATTTTCAGGGATACGAAAAAACGCTAAGAATGGTTACGTCTAATTCGTAGCAAATTTTTCTATTTTATTTTTTTATTTCTTTTTTGACGTATAGTCAAAAAAAAAAAAAAACACCAAGATTACAAAATGTATAGTGTAGGTAAACACATTTAAATATTAATGTTTCGCTGCAGACTTCACTCACATAATGTCATGTTACCTTATATAATTTAACTTGTGTGTAAAATGCCTTGTATAATGTACATTGTTAAATATCTTGTAAAGAAATAAAAAATTCAGTCTGTCACCAACCACATAGAAATACAGAAATACAGTCCACAAAGTTGTATTATTTTTTGAGTTATCCATAAGGTCCTTCGAGCCGGATCACACAATAACGGAGAATTTTAAGCTATTTTCTGGGAACATTGGATCGCAATCACCGTGAAGTGCTACAAATACGTGAGTACAATTTATTTCATTTTTGGGTGCAATAACGCGTTAATCGTTTCAAACAACCAAGTCGCTTGGACGCCATATTGTATTTAACACGCCACGTCGTTCATACTGCCTGCCATTTTTTGTGATAAATATCGAAATTAATATTGTGGTACAAAGGTGCGTTATTCATTTCAACCAATCAAGTTTATTGAACGCCATTTTATAATTAAAACAAATTGCCAATTTGCTTGTGAAAGTTGAATTAATTACTGATGATAAGGCCTCTTCTTTACAAAATGCCAACAGAAGCTCAAATTATTGAGGGGTTACAAAAGAAAGTAAGCAATTGTTTTGAGGGGTTAGCTAGATTACGGCGCTTTGTCAAGGGAATTACTGAAGTTACAACGTACGAGGAATTAATCGCCCGAATAGAATTGCTCGAAAAATTCTACGTTCAGTTCAATGATTATCAAGATTCATTGCAAAATTATAATACTTCTGTTGATGGTGAGAAATTTGAGGAAGAATACCTGTTCGTGAAAGTTGAGCTACGGAAACAAGCGGCGTCTCGTAATTTGGTTTCGAAAGAGGTAGAGGCTCAAGTTGTCTCTGCTGTCGGGCGGTTAGCAGAACATCAAAAATCACTTTTGGATACAACACTCGACAGATCATACGCGAACAATCAAGACCTACGGTTGCCACGTTTAAATATACCTAAGTTTGGTGGAAGTTATCGCGATTTTCCATCGTTCAGAGATCTATTCGAGGCTTCGGTGCATAAAAATGAAAATCTACAAACATCGCATAAATTTCATTATCTCAGAGGATTGTTAGTGGAAGAAGCCGCTGATCTAATCAAGCATATGCAGTTGACCGATGCAAACTATCCGCTCGCTTGGAAGAAACTTGTCGACAGATATGACAAGAAACGTTATATTGTGGCTGAGATGATTCAAACATTTTTGCAGCAGCCACCAATTCCATCAAAGGACGGATCGTTACGACGGTTGTGTGATAAAAGTGATGAAGTGTTACGAGGGTTGCGGGCGCTGGGAGATCAGGCTGAGAAACGAGATCCGTGGTTATTTCAGATATTGCTACCTAAATTGAATAAGGACATACAACACAGATGGGCGTTATCATCGGCCAACAATAACTTTCCAAGTATTGAAGAGTTTCTCGAATTTTTAAATATACAGTGCGATGCAATGGAAACCTGTCAGGCTGAAACCAATCAACCTAAATTTCCTAACCACTCTCAGAGCCAACAAACCGTCAGATGTCACAACGTAAACGAACACACACAAAATTGTTTGAAGTGCAATGGTGATCATCCTTTGTATAGGTGCAAGGAATTTGAAGACATCAGTCGGGATGATAGATTCCTGTTACTACGAACAAAAGGAGCATGTTTCAATTGTTTGTCCAGGTCACATATCAAAGAAAGATGTCCTTCTAGATCAACATGCAGGATATGCTTCCGTCGACATCATACACTGTTGCACGGTGATCACGTCGAACAACCCGCTTCATCTGTCAAAATGAATTCAGTTGCATGTGAATCGGAGGAATTGGCTACTAAACCCACAGATGAAGTGAAAGACACAACTTGTGCCCAATTAGACATACATCATACTCGGATGGATCAAGTCGCATTACTTCCAACAGCGCAGGTTTGGATTGAGAATCAATTTGGAGAAAGGGTACTCGCAAGAATTCTACTGGATTCTGGTTCACAGGCAACTTTCATTCGAGAAAGTTTAGCTAACAGACTTAAGTTGAGGCGGTCGCAGGCACGAATGTCAGTATCCGGAATTGCAACAAGTGAAATGGTTACACAGGGTGCCGTAAATTTTCGCATATACGCAAATGAGCCAGGAAGTACTGTAAGCTTGTCAATTCACGCTTACATTTTGAAACAGCTGATGACAATACCGCCGAAATTCATCATGTTCACGAACGACGATTTAAATCAACTATCAAAATTGAGTCTTGCGGACTCCGGCTATGAACAAAATCAGCCGGTTGACATCCTTATTGGGGCAGATTACTTCTTCTCCATTATAACTGAAGGTCGTAAGACATTATCAAAGGGAATGGTCGTCGTAAACACATTGTTTGGTTGGGTGTTTTCAGGAAGTAATACGAATGCTGACCGGGAGACGCTCAATAGTTTTCAGTTGAATTGTAATTTGGATAATATTTTGGAAAAATTTTGGAAATCGGAGTCCATTCATTACAAAGAAGAATACACCGATGAAGAGATATTGGCCGTCAAACACTTCAATGAAACGGTTAGAATAGCTGCTGATGGTCGATACATGGTATCATTACCGTTTAAATCGGATGCATTAGTGTCAGGAGATTGCTACGGTGTAGCCTTTAAACGATTCTTGTCGATTGAGCGGAAGTTTGTGGTAGATGAACGATTAAGGACGGAATATTCAAAATTCATACAAGAGTATAGTGCTCTGGGGCATATGGAGTTGGCTGATCAGAACGACAGATCAATAAAGGGAAGATTTAAGCAATACTATCTCCCACACCACGCAGTATTCAAAAACGATAATGGCACACAGAAAATTAGAGTAGTTTTTGATGGATCTGTGAAGCCAAATGGTTCCGAAAGATCTCTCAACGATTCGTTATTGATAGGACCAACTCTCCAACCTACATTGTGGTCAACGTTGCTTAGGTTTCGAAAACATGCGGTATCGTTAGTGGCGGACATAGAGAAAATGTACCGCCAAATATGGATTCAACCCTCGGACCGCATATTTCACAAAATCATATGGCGAAATAACACCTCAAAACCGCTTCAAACTTATCAATTGAAAACGGTAACGTATGGCACTTCATGCGCTCCATTTCTTGCCATAGCTTCATTACAGCATCTAGGTCGATCACTAGAAAATACAAACCCGAAAGTGGCACAAATCATATTGCGCGATTTCTACGTCGACGACCTAATCACGGGAGCAAATACCATTACTGAAACGATTGCACTCAAAAATGAAATAACCAACGTACTTAAAAATCGTGGCTTTAACTTGAGAAAGGTGGTCTCTTCTCACGTGGAATTAACGGAAGGTGATTGCCGAAAGATTACGCTCGACGAACAGAAAAATGTTCACAAAATTTTAGGCGTCGTTTGGAAATCATCAAACGACTCGTTTTCCTTCGACGTTTCTCTCAACGTTAATGAAACGTTGACTAAACGAAGTTTTATCTCGCAAGTGGCTCAGATATATGATCCATTTGGGTTTTTGGCACCTGTCATTATAATTGCCAAAATCTTATTTCAAAGACTTTGGGCTCTCAAGATTGAGTGGGATCAAGAAGTTCCAGTGGCAGTAGCAAAGTCGTGGGTTAAAATCAGAAATCAACTGCCTGAACTGTCCGGATTAAACTTACCTCGCTTTTTATCTGATGGACTAGAAGGGGTTACTAAATACGAAATCCATGGGTTTTCGGATGCGAGTGAGGATGCATATGCTGCCGTAGTCTACTCCCGAGTTACCAATACAAAGGGACAGGTAACAATACGTTTGCTGACTGCGAAAAGTAAGGTGGCTCCATTGAAGCAAATGTCACTCCCAAGGCTGGAGTTGTGTGGAGCGTGGCTCCTTAGCCAACTGGTTCAGCAAGTCCTTGAATCACTAAATATTGAGGACTACCACTTATTTGCTTGGACGGACTCTACCATTGTCCTGGCCTGGCTCTCAGAGATACCAAGGAAGTGGAAAACGTATATCGCCATATCGCCAACCGAACTTCAGCGATTTTGCAAATTATTCCATTCAGCAGTTGGCGACATGTGAAATCTGGCGACAACCCTGCCGATTTCGCAACGAGAGGGCTCTTTCCACGCGATATCATTGATACCAACCAATGGTGGAGTGGCCCCGCTTGGCTACAAGAAGATGAGTTTTGTTGGCCTTTGTCGTTTAAAGTTAACAACGAGTCAATCGTATATGCGAACCGAGAAGCAAAATCAATCAAATTGCTTTTTTCATTGAATTGTGAGGAGCATCATCCAATCAAGGAGGTAATGAAACGGGTGTCCGGTTGGGACAAAATGCTTAGAGTTATTTCATACATGTATCGGTGGTGCAAGTACAATAAATTCAAAGGTCCAATTTGTGTCAAAGAATTATCCAAGGCTGAAGTGGTCGTCATTAAACACCAACAACAAGAAGTCTTCTTTAGAGAAATTCATGCACTCGAGCAAAATTGCCCAATACCAAAGAAGTCATCTATCATTACATTGGCGCCATTCATCGACAAGGATGGTTTGATTCGTGTGGGTGGACGTATCCAACGATCTTCAGTCGGCTACAATCAGAAGCATCCAATTATAATTCCGAAGTCTTCACCAGTCGGTCGTTTGTTGATTACACAGTTTCATCGGTTCCATTTACATCCTGGGCCATCTTTGTTGACTCACCTGACAAGACAGAAGTATTGGATCATTGGTGCAAAATCAATTGCGAAGGATGTATCAAGGAAGTGCATAACGTGTGTGAAGTATAAAACCACAACTGTGAAACAACTGATGGGAAATCTTCCTCATGCTCGACTCAACCCAGGAAGGCCGTTTTCCAACGTAGCTATAGATTTTGCCGGGCCAATTAGTCTCTTATCTAAAAAGGGGCGTGGGGCTAAATTAATAAAGGGTTATGTTTGTGTTTTTATAGATACAGTAATTAAAGCCGTCCATTTGGAAGCAGTGTACGACATGACCACGGAAGCATTTATCATGGCATTGAAGCGTTTTGTCGGGTTACGAGGGTGTCCATCATATATTCAAACAGACAATGGGTCCAATTTTATCGGGGCATCACGACGACTTAAAGAAGTATATGACCTAATCTGTTCAAGGGAACACCAAAAGGAAGTACTTGAACACTTAACATCTTATCGAATACATTGGGAGTTTAATCCGCCAGCATCACCTCATTTCAACGGGTTAGTTGAGTCAGCGGTTAAGTCGATGAAGTACCATTTATACAGAGTAACACAGGATTCTAATTTGACGTTCGAAGAGCTGTCTACGTTACTACATCAGATCGCCGGCGTATTGAATTCAAGGCCATTGTGCCCGAATGATAACAGTTTAGATGATTTTGATGTGCTTACCCCGAACCATTTTCTAACAATGGGTGGTTCAGTTGGATTGCTGGAAGCAGACTCAAGCGACAAGGTTATTCCATGTTCTAAGCGATGGAAACAAGTTCAAGCGCGGGTCAACGGGCTCTGGCGAAGATTTCACTGTGAGTATTTAAGTACTCTCCAGCACAGGCATAAATGGCAAAATGCTAAGTCGAACTTGACTATCGGTGATTTGGTTTTGCTGAAGGAAGACGGTTTGCAGCCTGGAAGGTGGCCTCGCGGTCGCATAATTGAGACACATGAAGGCGCTGACGGAATTGTCCGAGTGGTTACAGTGCGTACAGCAACTTCAATCTTCAGAAGAAGTGTGCACAAATTGATTAAACTCCCACTGGAAGACTAAAAATTAAGCATACATTATTGAAGGCACTGCTTCAAGGCGGTGAGGATGGTTACGTCTAATTCGTAGCAAATTTTTCTATTTTTTTTTTTTTTTTTTTTTTTTGACGTATAGTCAAAAAAAAACAAACCACCAAGATTACAAAATGTATAGTGTAGGTAAACACATTTAAATATTAATGTTTCGCTGCAGACTTCACTCACATAATGCCATGTTACCTTATATAATTTAACTTGTGTGTAAAATGCCTTGTATAATGTACATTGTTAAATATCTTGTAAAGAAATAAAAAATTCAGTCTGTCACCAACCACATAGAAATACAGAAATACAGTCCACAAAGTTTTATTATTTTTTGAGTTATCCAAAGAATAATTATTTAGATTGTTGGTACAATTGTACTGGATACAATTTCATAACCTCATAAATTCAGAACAGAACTTTAAAAAAAATCAATAAAGCAAATTCAGTAGTTGTAAAATAATTTGACAAATTGAGTGTAAGGTAAGAGATGGAGTTAAAAGAGGAATTAGCCAAATTAGTATTCGGATGAAGCCTGCCCTTAAGATTGGTGGAATCGAAACATATTAAGTCATTAACTAAATAGTTAAGACCAGCTTACGCTACTAAACTTCCAGGAAGAAAAGCACTATCAACGACTTTATTAGACAATGCATATCTAAAATTCATTTCATGTGCTAAATCCAGCATTTCTGATGAGTTAGTGCTATTAATAGATGGTTGGAAAAACAGTTCTATCAACACATCTATGCTGCATCATGCCATTGACAAGCAAGCCTTGGCCATACCGCCAACTTGTTGGCAAAGAAGGTATTGAATATAGCAATAACAGAGAAGGTGACTACATACTGAACTCAAAGAATATAAGCACCCCGATTTAAAAAAAGTAAATGAAGTTAGCCCGAACCCGAATTGTTTAGGTTTGTGTCTTGACTAAAGTGTAGCTATCTAGAAAAAGTGTATATATTTCTTGAAATGTAGCACTATCCCGAGGAGAAATAATTTTTTTAAAACGTAAGCGATTAGAAAAAAAATCTAAATTAAAAGAAAACGTTTTTCAAAATTACTTAGAAAATTTAAAAAATAATTTATTTGAATTTTTGTGAATAAATTTAAATTTTGTAAATTATTAAATTGAATGCTCGTAACCAATACTAGAGATAAATATTATAAGGATTTTATATGGCCAGTTAGGCAATGGCAATATCAAGAGACCAAGAGCCCCATCAGACCCAAAAATTCTTGTGCTATTGATTCAACCATTTAAGAAATCGCTTTGTCTGTTCAAAAAGATGTTTTTTTTTCAAACATTTGGAAAATTACCGAATCAAATCATTACTACAATCGCTAACTAATAGTGATTTAACCACAGTTTATGAAATTAGAAAAGAATTGTTATTCCAAATTTCAGGATTTTCATCTAATTGTACCACAGAGCTCTTTAATGTTTGTAAACATATTTTCCAAAAATTTCCAAGATCAGAAGTAATATTAAAATGTTCTAATAAGAAATGTCTGCTAAAAAGCTAGAAAAACGGCGATTATTTATTTTGATACCGAAATGTACAAAGAAAAATTTGAAAAAAATGATTTTATCCCTATGATATGGATCTGATTGGGCTCTTGGCCTCTTGATATTGCCATTGCCTAACTGGATATATAAAATCCTTATTAGATTTATCTCTAGCATTGGTTACGAGCATTCAATTTAAGAATTTACAAAATTTAAATTTATTCACAAAAATTCAAATAAATTATTTTTTAAATTTTCTAAGTAATTTTGAAAAACATTTTCTTTTAATTTAGATTTTTTTCTAATCGCTTACGTTTTAAAAAAAATTATTTCTCTTGGGGATAGTTCTACATTTTAAGATATATATACACTTTTTCTGGATAGCTACACTTTAGTCAAGACACAAACCTTCGGGCTAACTTCACTGACTTATTTAAAATAACAAATACCTACCATACACGTTGGTAGTAAAGTTAAACTACCTTGTGAAACGCGATGGTGCTCCTACAGAGATGCTTACCGCTCTCTAATCAAGAACTTGAAGCAGATGAAGATCATAGCAGCTGAGTCTAAAATTAAAAAAGTTAAACAAGACGTTGTTAAACTCATTTTTGACGATCAGTTCATTCATCGGATGAAGGAAAGTTTACAGATGTTCGAAAGAATATGCCATATCATTAAAATGTGCCAATCGTCTTCATTTTCAATTGCCGATGCGGATAATTTGTGGTTAGATCTTAAATTGCCAATTAAATTTAAATTGAATTTGAATATTCGGAAGGAAATGGTTTTGAACGAATATGCCTGGGCAGTATTTTATTTGCATCCTCATATGGACATTGGCAAACTTACAAAGGATCATTTAGAAAAATACACAATATTTCTTTAAAAAGTTAAGCGGAGCGGGGATCAAAGAATGGGATGAATTTAAATATCAAAGCACAATTTCAAAATGCTCTAAGAGAAAGACATAAAAAAACCATAGGTTTTTGGAATATGGCTGAAATAAAGCATCCCATTTTATCGCAAATGGCAAAGCAATTCCTTAAAATTCCGGCATCATCAGCACAAATTGAAGAAATATTGTTTTCTGGCAGGGCACACGTGCATTCACCAATAAGGAATCGTCTCACTTTCGAGCGATCGAAACAATTGTTACACGTATATTATTCCCTCAGGATAAATGATGAATTGTGTGCGGATATCGAGGAAGAATTAGAGAAGCAAAGTTTTCAGAAAACTTTCCAAACTAAAGAAACATACCAAAAGTGTATTTACGTTTAAAATTGAGTAAAACTATTGACGAACTACAACATAAATTTGCTTAATGAAGTTACACGGAAATAGTGTCTGAGTAATTTTTATTTTTATTTGTTAAAATTGTAATTATTGGGGAATTTATTTAATCCAATACGTTATTTAAAGTGTGAGTTTTATATATTTGATTAATTTGGTACAGTTTTACCATTTTATATAACAGGCTAATGTGCTTAAACTTTGCATAAATTTAATGTAAAATTCACTATAAATAAATCTTTAGGGCACTGAACGTTTTTGAAATTAAATTAGATCATAAATTTACTACGTTTCATTTGATAAATACATACAAGTTAAACCTTAACATTTTTAAAACACTTTTAATAACACAAGACACTTAATATCAAACTTTAGTAATTTTTAAGCACAGTATTCTGGCATTTAAAATGATAACACTGCGCCAAATGAATCAAATATACAAATATCACACTTTAAACTATGCACGTGCATATTGAATTAATTCCACTTAAATATGAAGTTATCAAAAAATTTTGTTGCTGTGTATTGTCGCCGCATTGTCTACATTGTCGACGTCAGTTTTTGAATTGTTACATACATTGTCTACACGTGTAGACAATCGTGTAATTACGCCATGTAGATTACGCGCACAACACTGATTCCTATAAAGGCAATCGCCGAACTGGAGGACCTATAGAAATGAAATTAGCGGATGAGAGTTTTAATATTAAATTTGTGATTGTAAGTATTATAAACAATATTTCTATTTTATATTCGTTCAACTACCTACTAATTTCTATTCCGAATTTCTATATACAAAACGCTCCAAATAACCTACTCGTCTGAATCACTTTTCTAAAAAAGTTTGTTACAAGTTTGTTAAAAGGTGGTTGCATATAGAAAAAACGATTTCAAATTTAATTTATTTTAATTTTATTATAGAATCCAGTGATTATTATTATAAAATTCAGTAAAGCAGTCAGTTGAAGTATTTAGCTAGTTGAATCTCTTCAACAGATGTAAATAAATATTTGAAAGAAATTTGCATTACGAATTGTGGGACCTCATTCCAAGCTCGAACATTTAAATGTGTTTTAAATTAATTTTTTGATTCGAACCAATGTTGAGACGTATGGTATCTGCTTTGGTTGCCAGATAAAGAAGCTAGCGTTATACGGAGTGCGGCATGGATGAATAATTATGGTATCCAAATAAAACGAAAAACGATTAATTATTAATTTTTAGACTGATTAATCGATTTAATCGGTTAAGCTTGACATGCGCCCTGGAAAAAGAATCCTGAAATGATTTGTGGATGAATTTTTAAAATATATGGCTAATTAGGATTTAACTTTGCTATTTCTCAACCGATTACGATTAATCTTGACAGGTTCAACGGAAATGGAATTCGAAAAAGCTATTGAGATTAATCTCTGGAATAGGGCCAATTAGCAAGGAACTTGGCTATTTCTCAACAGATTTTTGTGAAATTTCACATGTGCGATGAAAATGGGATTCTAAAATAATATTCGGACAAATTTTTGAAAAATGATAAGTAGGGGGAACTTGGCTGTTCCTTAACCGATTATGATGAAACTCAGCAGGTGCAATAGAAAAGAGGAACCCTTTTAAAATAATATTTTTGGATAAAGTTCTAGAATATGGCCAAGTAGGATTTAACTTAACTATTCCTTAACCGTTTATGACGAAATTCGACATGTGCGTTGGAAATGGGAGACTAACATAATATTTAAATGAAGTTTTGGAATATAGCCAATAGGGATGGAAATTGGCTCTCTCTTTACCGGTTTCTGATCTGCCCCACAGAAGATGAACCTTAAGGCCACACAGCGGGAGTTTTGAAACAACACGGTTTTTAAAAAACGAGCCAGAGGCGATTTATGATGTGGGCCGATTTCCACCTTTTTTTTTTTGAGGCAGCAACTTTAACGCCATCTTTAATAATGAAAAATTTTGCAAAAAAAAAAAATTTTTTTTTATAATCTATAAAGATGTAAAAGTTTGTGTAAAAAATATTTTGTTTATATCTATTAAACTTTTTTTAAATCGTTTTTTAAAAAACGTGTTATTTTTACTTAAAACTCACGTTGTGTGGCCTTAACAGCTGCCTGGTTCACAGAAACTTGAACAGACAATAGCTTTTATGATATTTTGTGTTGATGTTTTTGTGAATCTGGCAGCTGTTGAGATTTCTCATATTTATTATTCTACTGCCGGGAAATTTTATCACAAACAAATGAAAATAAGAAAAAGTGGATGAAAGGTGAAACTTCTAGTGGTATCTAATGGTAGTGTAGAATCTCATTTCCGTAGTTGCTTTTGCCTAAGCCAATTTAAAAATAATTTAAATTTTAACACAAAATGTCTAGCAAAATGAAGCAACTCCTGCATTATCTTAATATGCATTTTATATCATTCTGCGTTATCATTCTGCATTGAGCCGCAAACAAGGGCGAAACCCACTGTTCAATTTGTAGCGTTGAACTGTTTATGGCACATAGCTTGCAAAATAAAAACAAAATTTTCTTTCACTTTGCGATCGAACATCAAGCGAAAAACAACTGTGAGTTACACAACATATTTGCGACATTTTTAATAATTAAATTATAAAATCATTATAAATACAATATTTATTTTAATAAACAAAATCTTATAATATTTCTCGAATTTTGTACGAAAATCTATAATAAACTATTCAATAAATTATGTAACTTAACAAACATAAATTTTTTGTTGTAATCTAATAAATAATTAAATTAGCCAATAAATTCTATTGAAGAAGCGTACAATTTTCTCGCGAAAACATTTTTGGTGCCGAAACCCGGGAGATAAACTTTAAATCCCGATTTATTTGTTTAGTGATATTTCATAATAAATAATCGTGTAGATAATTGAAAATAACATCCAGTGAATATTTCTGTTTTGCAAAATCATTAAATCAATGTTAATAATGACCCTTGAGTTAGAGCAAGTGATTCAAAAACGTAACGGAGTAATCAATACAGTGAAGAACGTGAAAGTATATGTCGATAAAGCTGTCGCTGAATGGAGTCAAGATCAAGACGACACATTTTATATAGAACGACTTGAGACGCGTATTGAGATTTTAAATCAAGCGTGGGTTGAATTTCATCAATGTGATAATACTATTAAAGTTCTCGGCCAAAGTGATTCAGATAGTTCTGTGACTAAAGACTTTGAAGATCAGTTTTTTTAATCAAAATCTATGTTGAAACGCTTGATGAAGAAACGCTCGTCTAGTTTCTGGAACCCGAAAATATTGCAAATGTCGCTGGGTTTAATCGTTCCGCATTCGAATTTCCGCATGATCGTACAACACATCAAGCTTCTGAAATAAGATTACCACGTGTCGTGATAGAAAGTTTCTCAGGTGATTACGCTAAATGGCCTTCTTTCCAAGACCAATTTGTAACCACCATTCACAATAACGATCAATTACAAAACATACATAAATTCCTGTATTTGAAGAGTCTGATCAAAGGTGACGCAGCATCTGTTATTCACCATTTTTCATTAACTGATGCAAATTATTCAACGGCTTGGAACAAGCTGACAAAACAGTACGACAAGAAAAAATATACAGTAAAAGCATTCATTGATTTATTTATGAATCAAGCCCCAATGCAACCAGGGTCAAACAAACAATTACGAGTGATATGTGATAATGCGGATGAATGTATTCTTGGTTTAACAGCGCTAAAGTTACACGAACGTGATCCATGGCTGATCCATATCTTACTCCGAAAGCTTGATACAGAAACTCAGCAAGCGTGGGCAGAACATACCGTTAATGACGATAATCCTACAATTGATAAATTAATTCAATTTTTAACCGAAAGATGTGATGCTTTCGATATATGCATTTCATCGTTTATAAATCGAAACATGAACGTAAAATCAAATAAACACACTGTTCAACTTCACACGACATGCTTTGAATTCAAAAAGATGAAAATTAGTTCTCGAAAGCAGTTCTTGGAAACAAAACTCTGCGGGAATTGCATTATTAGTAATCACAATGTTCAAAGCAGTCTAAACAAACATCGGTGCTACCGTTGTCACCAGAAGCATCATACATTAATCCATGAGTTCTACAACAAGCAGAAGGACAATTACACATATAACAAAAAGGGCCACAATACTCAATCATATGCTACCAATTTTCCAACATCAGCTGTTGAGTGTGCTTCTTTAGCGGCCAGTACAGCAAGAGAGGAAGTTGCTACACTCAACCATCAACCGTTAACATCTAATAATAATACTAATACAAAAAACTCGCAAAATATGTATACTCACAGTTCTTTTAGCATTTCAGATTCGTATGAGTTCGATCCTAGCAAAATTTTATTATCAACAGTTGCATTTTATGTTGTGGATGATTATGGGAAATCTCACAAAATTTACGGAGGAAGGACAATACTGTGAAGCTCACTACATACAACATACCAAACGAAATCCAGAAGGTCGATATGTGGTCAGACTTCCATTTAAGACAACAGTGCATCAATTGGGATCAACTAACCAAGCTGCAGTAAAACGTCTAATGACTCTTGATCGTAAGCTCACTCAAAATCCGAATATCGCAAATTCATATGCTTATTTTATCGAAGAATACGAGCAATTGGGTCACGTGGAGACTGTACAAAATACCGACGAAAAGAATTATCATCTACCTAATCATTGCGTGATAAGATAAAGGCAAAAGCAGTAGTGCATATCGAATTTCCTCATAATCAGTTAAGGAATAGTTCTATCCTAACCGGCCATATTCTAGAACTTTATCCAAAAATAATTTGAGGGTCCCATTTCCATCACAAAGGTCTAATTTCACTTATATCGGTTCAAAAATAGATAAATTCAATCCTACCTATTAGGCCGTATTTCAGAACTACGTCTAAAAATCATTTTCGAATCCCATTTCCATTGTAACTGTTGAGTTTCATCGTATCTGATGTCGAGTTTCATCGTTCTGATATAACAGGTGACCCATTTTCAAGGTTGGTTGAATCAAAAATAGGCTTTTCTATTTTTAAAAAAAGACTTGACCTTGAAATGTCCTTGAAATTGGTACTCAAGGTCAAATTCAATCTCGCTATTTGATTTCCCCCTAAAAACTGTGCAACATTCGTATCTACACTCTTTTTTATTTATGCCTTCCACCTTCAATGGTTGTTTATAACGATGTGTGAAGATGGCTGCGTTTAGTCTCGTATCCGCGTCACCGGCCATTTTGGATATACATATGTAGCTTAGTCATGGTTTTTTTATGACATAAGTTTCAGTAATTTACAAGCTGTCAGTACTGTGTGCATCAATTTTCTAGTGATGAATGTCGATAAGCAATATTTACGCCATTGCATTCTATTCTGTTTTCAAATGAAAAAAAAAAAAAAAATGCTGCTCAAGTTCTGGAACTGATTAATTATTTATAGTCAGTATAAACAATTTTTTTAATTTTTGGAATGAAATAAATTGTTTATACAGAGGTTGCTTTTATAGAATATTGCCTGTATAGAAGTTTCTTATATAGAGGGGTTACTGCATTATTAATAGATGGGATATGCATCAAAAATTCACGGCAATGAGATTGAATACGACCGAGTAATTCAACATTTGGATTTGGACGACGTTTTTTTCTCTAATTTTATTAGATAAGACTTAATTTGCAATTATAATAGGCAATAAAGCCAATTTGCAATAGGCCAAAAATCATTAACAGTATTTAAAAAGAAAATTGAAATGGTTATTAGGCGATCGCACCAAATGAAACTGAAAAGATCTATTCGAGAAAATAATTTATTATTACAAGGATTTTTTAATAAAATATTTTTTTTTGATTTGTATTATTTTTTAAAGTTTTTGTACTGAAAACCTTTCTTGTACTAAAAATCTTCAATATGAGTCCAACAATTCTTAGTTACATAGATATCTCATTTTGAATATTTTGAACGTGGGTCCAACGTCGGTGAAATAGATAACTCGTTAGTTGGGACCTACTTCAATGTATCATACATATCTTTGATAACAGTTTCCGTGTATTGATATTACTCGACGGTAATTAACACAGTTTTAGCTTTATTATCATTACCGACCATATTCCTTAGAATAAAAACTTCAATCCAAACTGATAAATCTATCCAATAAGTTGAATTTATTCCTCACGAGTACTATCATTTAAACCTTAAGACTAAAAAATACTAAACCAACAAAAACAATTATAAAATACTAAATGTAGTGTTGTTATTTACTATAAACATAACATTTGCAATTTTTTCCCATATAGTTGACATAAAAAAATGGGTTGCCACAAGCTTACGGCATTATATAGTATATTTGAACCAGAATACGAATAAAAAAAAACCTATGATTGTATAAAACGAGCTTTTAAAAACAAAACAAAATCTGTATCCATTCACATCAACATCACAATAAAATCATCATTTTAATGAACTATAAACTCTAAACCTTGTTACTATGTATCTTGTACACTATACATATGACAACAAAATGTTTTTTCTGCATTTTATGTTGTCATTCATAACATTAATTCACTTTTATGAAGAAATATAATAGTAAATGGCAAACAAATTATAAATCATACATTATTATGAACTTTAAGTACACCATAAGTCTACTTATAGTACTGAATAATGGTAATTCATATATGTTTCAGTTTCAATGGGACGAAAATGATGATAACATAAATTAAGCATCTTTTAAATTTATCATCATTATTATAATATAATGCTAGGGCTTAAAGTCTACCCCGTATCGTGATCTAAATTAGTTTTTTTTTGCGCATTTAAGTCAATCTCTCGAATCAATATGTAAGATATTTTATTTAAATTACATTAAATAAGAAATTTAATTTAAGAGAAAATTTCCTTATTTATGACTTCTGGCAAACCATTTTCCCATATACTCAACATTACAATATATTATGACATTGTATATGTTAACATCAACCCACATTTCACTCACCATTATAATATAAAGCTTCGCATAGTCGTATAATAACATAATATATTTTGTATGAATATATTATGGATATAACATTTTAGTTTTAAAGCTTCTTCTTTCAAAACGTAAATATTCTGTTTCAAGTTTAAGATGTTCTTACTCTCATACATACATACATACATTTCTACATGTTCTTAATAAATTAGAGAAAACATAGATACGACTTATTCTATTTAATAAGCTTAACATGTAAAACAACAAACTATGTTTAGAACTTTTTTTTATTTATGTACCGTTATTATTGTTGTATTTTTATGAATATGAAAAATAAAATATAAAATTTTACTCTATAAATGCAATACACATAATATATAGTTGAGTAGTTAAAATAAAAGCTCTGGCGTACGTACATGCAACAAAATCGAAAAAAAAAAAAAAAATTCAAATGGGAGAACGTGTTTTGTCTGTTTGAGGTTTAAAAATAAAAAAGCTGTTGTAATTGAACTTTTTTTTTTGTTCTTTTTAATAAACTTCATATACATATTTAGAAATTATAAAATGTTGAAGTTTATTATAGAGACAGAGTTTATTATTGCTTTTAGTGTTATTACCATTATTATTATTATTTCTACTGTAGTTTTCTGTTAGTGGATTGGAATTTTCTATTTTCCTTCTGTTTTTTTTTGTGCATACGTTAGGGACTTGATAGTATGTTATATTCGCTTTCTTAGATGAGTAGAATAATAATAGAGTTGCTGTGCTGTATACATAACAAGATTGCAGTTTTTCTTCCAAATTGATAATGACGTTTTGCACTAAAATTCAAATCAGTATTTATTAAAGGAAAGACTTACCGCCGACGTTGAACTCTTATGTTCAATTTAATGGAAGTAAGGTGACTTTGGTTATTAGTTGTTTGATTGTACCAGCCTTGGATCTTAAAGTAACTACACGAACCATTCCATCTGTGCCTGGATAGGTTTCGATGATTTTCCCCAGTGGCCAAATCGCTGGTGACACATTGTCCTCTTTGACCAATACGATTTCATCAATTTTCAAATTTGTATGTTTGTGTTGCCATTTGGACCGACTATGTAGTGTTGTTAAGTACCTACTCGTTATGCCAACGAGCCCAAAACTGTTGAATCAGCTGCTGGATAAGCTAAAAACTAAACTGTTTTGTTTGATAGGTTTGTAGTTCGGATCTGGAAGCATGGTTAGCGGTTGTCCGATAAGGAAACATGATGGTGTTAATGCATCTTCTTGATGTGGTGACAGTAAACAAAACAGTCGTGAATTTGTGTTAGACACACTGCCATCTCTTCGAAGTTCAAAACATATTTGGTAGAATTGACTGCAGCCTCCCAAAGGCTACCAAAACTCGGTGTGGATGACGGGTTGAAATGCCATTTTGAGCTGGATTCTTGTAAAAAATTGGAAATTAATTTATTATGTTATATTGAATTATTTAGCTTCTGAAGTTCAGCAGAGACATTTTTTGCACCGACAAAATTAGTATAGTTGTCACTAAACATATCGGCACTCACTCCCCGCCGGGAGATAAAGCGTTTCAGGGAGGCTATAAAAGCATCGATGGTAAGATCACTCACTAATTTGGAGTAGTTTTTCTTCCCGTCTTAGCTTTTGACCAAACGGCATATTTTAAGATGACTCGTTCCGATAGTAAATCGCCAATTAGTTGACTAATTAATTTTGCTAGCTTTGTATCGTGTATATATGGTATATATTTGTGAATGGGTTAATGAACACGGGTTTTCAAGTTGATAATCCAATATTTATTCTTTTGGTGGCTATCATAGTTGACTGAGACTCATAGAAATACTTTATTTGTGTTTCATCGATTATAAGTTCGGTAATGATATTGTTTGTTTGTAGAATAATTAGAAATTTCATGTCATACTGGATGTTAGCGTTAAGTATTCGACTTCCAACTCTCAAAAGTCGGTTTTCATCGATAAACGGGTTCAACGATACCAATTTGCTGGATTTTGGAAGTGGCCTTTGTTGATTTATGGTTTTAAGTTCCTCAGATAAAGATTCCATTTGTGTCCACTTAATGATTCGATCTGAAGCAGTTTTTAAATCTTTGGTGATAAAAGATTTTCCTGCGGTTCGTAGATTGTTAATAAAATGTAATATTCAGGCGACAATTCTAACCAACTTGGAGAATTTAAAATATCTCTGAGACAGCTCTGCAAGAAATTTATTTTCGGTAACAGCATGATATTTGGTAACTACAGAGGATCTATTCTCGGATTGATAGGCGGAGTATTGTGTTTCTTAATCTGGCCACATTTCCTTAGGTTAACACAGCTAAGTTGGTCTCTTCCACTAAAGTTCAAAATTGACTAATAGCGATGGTAGCATGCCTCTGCTAGGGCAATACGCAGGATTTTCCTGTGTACGATAGCCACCATAGTATATACATAGGCGGAATCAGTCCTGTTGAACACTTTAATATTTGGACCTTGTATAGTGATTGTGTCACTGTTTCCATCAGCCTGGTCAATAGAACAGCCGCACATAATTCTAGTCTAAGATTTGAAACGTGTTTTATAGATGTAACTTTAGTCTTCGAGGTTATGCTAATCGCTCGTAGGTTTCATTTTTCTTTTTTCATAATGACATACGAATGACATACGAATAAAAATGACATACGAATCTCGCAGATTTGGGTCCCGTTGCAAACGATTTTCCATAGTGAAAAACCGCCGTTTTACTGTGTTCAATGAATCTCCCAATTTGCCTTTGTTAAGTTTGAAAGAAAGTTTGACTATAAATCGTCCGTCGATGCACGGGTATGGAACTCCTCAAATTGTTTCTCACATAATTCTTCATCACTACATAGTTAAATGCTTAATTGACGGAATTTCCTCGATTTCCCAAAACTGTTGTAATGACTGATTAAAGTCTATTTTAGTCAATAAACTTACAGTTGAAGCGCATTGAATTCGAACGTGATGAACCAGCAACGACCCAGCTAAATATTCGTTATTGCGCGATAAATACCCCTGGGCTCCCTTATATTTTGCCGTACGTGATGATACCGAAAAAATGGTCGACTCGGATTAGAATGTCGATAGTGCTGCTCTTGTTATATTGGAATCAGCAAGTTGTATTGATTTCAGATGATTCTAAAATGTTGGATGGAATCTAGTTGATGGTAATGGCAAAGCCGCATTGGCTAATATGAGAGATCTGACGAGAATTTGGGCTTTTGGGTCACATCGAGATATAATATCTAGACTGGCGGCTTCTCTAGAAATTCCGGCTGTTGAGGAACCAACTTCAATAATTTTAACATTGGCTTTCTGTTTTTTTTTTTTTATTTTTTTATTTTTTATTGTTCATTTAGTTTACAAAACTGTACCGAACAATTAATATTCAGATAAATAATAATTATAATTTAACAACATAACTTAGCAGTTCCCCCAAAATGACATACAGTAAATTTATGTTTAGGGAAAGTTAGGCGTTTAACACACGCCTCTGTCACAAAAGATGCCTGTGACCCGAAGTCCAATAACACTCGGCAGGTTTACATTTGCTCAGAAGCATCTTTCACGTACACTAACGCGATAAGTAAAAGTGATTGACTATATGCTTAGGATTGGGTTCTAATGGTTTATTTGCTTCATATATACGGTAGCAACAGGTTGTGGTTGGCCACTTTAAGATAGAAATTGGTTGATTGATGGTAAATGGTTCTCATCACAATCTTGGCATTTTGAGTGATGTAATATTGTCGGTTAATGGTGAATTCATTGAAATTGTATTGATTGCTGAAATAGTTTTGGTTAACAATTAATTGGTGGTAGCTTGTAGGTGTGTTGAGTGTTGCAATAGTTTAGTTAATAGAGAGTTAATTGGAGGTGTGTTGATTGATGACACGCTTCAGCTATGATGATTACAGGGGAAAAAGAGGGTGGTTAATCTGAGGCTCTCAGCCGAAAAGGCAGACATCTGCGGTGATATTACCTGAGGATACGAAAGGGTTGAGGTTGCGTCAAACTGCAACCAGGTCTTTTAGTAAGGTTCTCACGGACCAGCTAATGGTGAATGTAACGTTGGTGATGTTCCATTCAGGCTAGGGATTTCTCGCCTTTCTACTATTAGCATTTGTTTTTTGTCTTGGATGATGTGATCTGATACATGGGACGAGATTTGTACGCTTTGGCCTTTTGTTTTACGTTTCTTAAATGTGGCTTTGCGGGCCAATTGTTTTGTTTCCGGTAATATGATATATTGTGATGCTAGCTTGTTTGTTTGGATTGTCGTTTCTCATATTTCTTTCCCCTCCTAGAACGACAAGAATTGAAAATAATCGAATGCAAAACCGGTCAACCGAATGTGTCTTGTTGACGCAGAAAATGTTTGTTTTTTGTTGACCAAACAAGACAAAAATAATATATAGTCGCCATATGTGTGTCTATCATCTTCAAGCTTCGTAATCACTCAGCAAATTAGGTACTACGTCCACGAGCCTAGGCTGTCATTGTTTATCATTGTTGCCAGCGGCGATAATTTTTGTTAAATATAAACTGAGAGTTTCTCAACCATGCCGAGGTCTGTTGGATCCAGGCTGGCAAGTAACTTTAATCACCGAAATTATCGCGATCATGTTGTTATTGTTTCTCCTATATCCAAATATTTTTAAGTGCTATGTAGTTGAATAAGACGAGTATGCACACGAAATACTCACAAGAGAAAGTATTTTTGGACATGGATTTGAAACAATTTTATTGAAATTCGTTGACAGAATATAAAATTTGAAGATTGGGATTTGAAATTTGAAATTAGGAATTTGAAATTTGGATTTTGGAGTTTGAAATTTGAAGTTTTATTTGAAATTTAAAATTTAAAATTTGAAATTTAGAATTTAAAATTTGGAATTTAATATTTGAAATTTGAAATTTGGAATTTGAAATTTAGAATTTGAAATTTGAAGTTTGGAACTTGGAAACTGAAATTTTAAATTTTAAATTTTAAATTTGGAATATGAAATTTTGAATTTTGGAATTGAAGATTTGGAATTTAAATTTAAAATTTGAATTTTGGAATTTGGAATGTGGGATTTAAAATTTGAAATTTGGAGTTTAAAATTTGAAATTTAGAATTTGAAATTTTGAAATTTGGTATTGGAAATTGGGAATTTGCACTTTGTAGTTTGGAATTTGAAATTTTGAATTTGATATTTTAAATTTTAAATTTTAAATTCGAACTTTGAAATTTGAAATTTGGAGTTTTAAATTTAGAATTTGAAATTTGAAGTTTGGAACTTGGAAATTGAAATTTTGAATTTTAAATTTGGAACATGAAATTTTGAATTTTGGAATTAAGGATTTGGAATTTAAAATTTAAAATTTGAATTTTGGAATGTGGGATTTGAAATTTGAAATTTGGAGTTTAAATTTGAAATTTTGAAATTTGGTATTGGAAATTGGGAATTTGCAATTTGTAGTTTGGAATTTGAAATTTTGAATTTAATATTTGGAATTTGGAATTTTAATATTGAAATTTGAACTTTGAAATTTGAAATTTAGCATTTGAAATTTGAAGTTTGGAACTTGAAAATTCAAATTTAAAATTTTTAATTTGGAATATGAAATTTTGAATTTTGGAATTGAGGACTTGGAATTTGAAATTTAAAATTTGAATTTTGGAATTTGGAATGTGGGATTTGAAATTTGAAATTTGGAGTTTGAAATTTGACAATTAGAATTTGAAATTTTGAAATTTGGAATTTGGAATTGGAAATTTGAAATTTTGAATTTGATATTTGGAATTTGAAATTTAAAATTTGAATTTTGGAATTTGGAATGTGGGATTTGAAATTTGAAATTTGAAATTTAAAATTTGGAATTTGGGATTTGGAGCTTGCAGTTTAAAATTTAGAATTTTAGATTAAAAATTTAGAATTTATTTGTTTAATCGTTCAAGGTGGAAAGTTTTTGGATTTAAATAGTTTGTTCATAACATTGTTGGTTGGTGCAAGTTTCATCATGTTTCTGATTTCTAAATCAAAATGATTCTGAATTTAAATGTATGTATGTATCTTCTTCTAGCGGGAATTTTGTTTAGCAGATTGTGCGATTAAAAATTAAAATAAGTTGTATTAGCCAAATGATATATTTATGTTAATTGTTTGTCATATACGGTACTAATAAGAATATACTAATATGGATACTCAAACTATTTTATTTAATTTAGTATGGATAACTTCAAGCTGTTATTACTCAACGAGTTACATGGGATGTTAAGCAGAATAGCCATAAGCAATTATTTATTTTAATTTTGATTTTGGATGAGTCAATAGCTATAGATTTGCAAATGAAATTCTATGAATTTCAGATTTGTTTATTACTGATTTTAAAATTTTAGTTTAAAATATTAAAAAAAAATATTTAATATTTAATATTTATTTAGAATTGAAATTTTTTATGCATCTCGAATTTCAGGTTATTTAGTTAATGATTTATTTACTGTCTTTAAATACAGAATTACATAATCGTGAATAAATTGGGTTTTCGCTTTCACTGAATTTAATAAAATTAAATTAATTGTTTTACAATTAAGTTGAACTAAATTTAATAAAATTAATACTATATTTCGATGTACATAATCGAAACATTAAACGTTGGTATTGATGTTGGTATTGATATCGATGTCGTTATTGAGTAGGTATGGAGACACCTGAGTCCAAAGTCGTTTAAACGCGCAGAGAAAGACAATGCACAAAGGAGGGGTCAACGTACGAAAGAAAAATCAGCCGAAGGTCAACGTACATACGTTATATAATATTGACTTACTTCCTGAAAAAAAAAAGAAAAAAATATCCGTATCCGCATTCCTCTAATGTACTCCAAACGACCGCGCAAAATGTAAACAAAAGTAGTAGTAAGCAATTGTATCATATACTTTACTTTTGTTTTAAGTTGAGAATAGTTGACAATTGAAGTTGTTTCAACATGCATTTTATTGCTGTTGCAAGTAGTATTAAATAGGTGTATTTAACAATAATTAAAAGAACAGATGATATGAAACTCGTCATAAAACAAAAATTTGAATTTCCGGTTGATTGTTTTTAAATTTATTACAACATTTTGACTACAAATACAATTTTGTGGTGGTATATTCCAAGCGATACCAAAAGATTTCAACTAAACGTGCATGCAAAAAGGAAACATCCGGATAAATAATATTCGAATACGTATTCCTCTAGTATACAGTCCTTGGCCAAATTATTAGACGCACATCAATTCTGTTGTTTCAAACATTTTTATAGCCTAGCTATACAAAACTATTATGTGTGTGCATTCAAAATACAATGTGTTTTGTACTAAAAGTAGAAATACATTTTTCATCTAAATTAGAAAAAAATTAAAAAAATATATTTTTAGCTGAGCTAGCTCAGAATATTTAGTGGATGCATGTTCCGTATTATTGACTCTACATTTCTTTCATTTGGCGTTTTGTGCTATATAGGCTAGAAATAGTTCTCAGGGCATTAAATAAATGTAGATTAATATGAATAAAATTAAAACGCAAAGACATCTGGCGACACCACACGATAGTGTTGACCTACTAATTCAAACTATCTGAATCGGCTAATCATAATTCGTATGTTATGGTTTCATATCTGCAGCTCAAAGCAGATACAAAACATAACTATAACGGGGATTGAGTTTATTGCATAATAATATATTCTTATACACATAAAATTTACGAAAATGTATGAGGATATTCCGTATATAGTTCAACATAAATACAACATAAATATTATTGTGTGTTATTACTTTGGCATTGTGGGGTATAATATTCATGCGAATACTTATTTATTCATCGAGTTTTGGCGATCATAAAAACAATGATTTCCTCTTTAGGTATACCTCTCGAAAAGATCGGTTGTTAAAATAATCTTTGGTTATAAATTTTCGGAGCATACATAAAACGTATTGTAACAACCGCTTGTGGTTGTTATGATCTGTTTAATTTAAATCTGTAATTACGGTTGAAAATCCCAACAAGGTTGCATGTTTATCCACTGCGCTGCATAAAATCTCTTCCACTACACGTCATTCTTTCTTTGGCTTAATTTGTAATAGAAAATATTTTTTTTTTTGGTAGAGTGTACCATTTAGCATTTTGTACTTCTCCGTATTTTGGTCGGTTACTCGATTCGTTTTATCATTTTTTGTTTGATGGTGTGTAATGACGTGTGGTGGTTGGTGTGTTGCTTCATCTGTTTTGTTTTGGTTGGCGCGTGGATTTTCCATGTGAATGGAATGTTCCAGTGATTGAATTAAATAGTATTGGTGTGTGCGAGTCGATTTTTGGGTGCGGTTGTATGTATGTACGCCACCCGAAATTTATCGGTCGGGTTAATGTTTTCTTTAGTAAATAATTTTTGGGTGGGGGAATAAATTTTTATTTTGTACGCGTCGGGAATTTTTTTTTTTTGGAGAGTCTAGTTTTGTTTTTCGAATTAAGAAGTCTCGTTTTGGAATTTTATAAAAGTCGGTCTAGTTTTAAATTTAAACGAAAAAAAAAAAAATCAAGTTGGTGTTTTAAGAAATTTTTGGATTGTATAAAAAAAAAATATATATAGAAATGACTGAAAACTGCTTACCAGTCAAGTAGTGAGTTTTAATTAATGTGAACTATAGAAATAAAAATTTATAAAATATATACTTATAAAAAAAAAAGAAAAAAAAAAATTTATAGTTTTAGTGCCGAGTGGCAGACATTTTTTTGGATATAATGGAAATGCCGTATGGCGTATTATTTGATTTTTTTTTGGTGTCATTATTAATTTTTTTTAGTATATTGTATATATGTATCTAACCCTAAAGTGGTTGTATAAAAAAAAAAAAAAACCGATATAACTAAATAAAACGTATATAATGTATATTTATGAACTTTTGGCTATAAGGAAATTTATATGTAGTCTAAATTTTTTGATGCCGCGTGTATAATAAATATTTTTTTTAAATAAAAATAAAAAAAAAAAATGTAATAAAAATAAAATAAAATAATCCATTGCATTAATAAATTGACAGTGTTATTAATTATATGCTGAGAACTGGAAAACTTTTCGTTGTGAATTTCTCGTAACAAATTGCTGTGATTTGTGAATTACCGCGTGGCATATCAGTTTTGTGTGTGGGCGTTTTTAACTGCCAAAGAAAGTCAATTTTGCCAAAGAAAATTTTCCTAACTGAGAGAAGAACAAAACGGTGTCTCTCGTTAGACGTGATTTTGCTAATCAAGCGGAGTTTATAGTATTATTGTTTGGGTTTGTGGCAGCAACTCCGCCAAACGGAGTGGGGTTCGTGAATCCAGAGGGGGAAGCTGTGATCCTGCGTCGGCGCTGTGGTAGCTGTTTTGTGGTCGGACGGGCCAGAATTTTTATTATTATTCAGGTAAGGTGTGTGAGGCCAAAATAGATAAAGAACGCCGCTCACACCGTGTGGTTTTTTTTTTCATTAAATTTTGTGAACCAAACTTGGGTTTTTTTTTTTTGTTTTATTATTATATTTTTTTTTATTATATATTTAAATTTTTTAACGGGTTTTACAGGTTCCGGGTGGCGTCATATGCGACACCCCAAATCGATTCGCACCACGTTTTCTTTTGTGATTTTTTTTGATTTTTGGCTAACGTTTTCTTTCAAAATTTTTTCTTTCATTTCATTTTCTCCGTTGCTTTTCTTACCGTTCGATTTCCATCCGTAATTACAGTTTTTTCTTTTTATCATTTTTTAATTTTTTAGTGATGTGTAACTAATTAGTTCTTTGTGATCGCGTGAGGATGGGCGGCCTTGTGCTGACCTAGGCCTTGAGCAGGGTCGCCGGAGTGGCACCGGCGTCCTTGTCGAACGCTCCCATTTATGATTATCTACCACTGTGGTCGTGGCACGGTAGGATAATTTTCTTGTCCCCTTCGTTTTATCTCTATGCGGTTTTCAAGCATAGTAATATGTCTGGTAACCCCCACGCCTAGCGGCGAGCTTCAGCCAGCGCAATACCGCAACCAGACCTCTATTGCTGTGTTCTGATAACAAAATCCCTTTTGGGGGATTTTGTTACAGTGGCGCCCAAACTTTTCGGCTAATTTTTTTGAGTTTCGTCTTTTCAGGTTTCACAATTTTTTTCAGCTTACTTGTTGTGAGTGCCACGTGCAAAGTCCGACGCTTGCGTTGTTTGAGCTTGCACGGGTGCTCACATCAACGTTTTCTGCCCGATCAACATTCAAATCTGCATTGCAACCAGCGTAAGCTGTTTGATTGCATGCAGATGAGAATGTTGATCCCTATTCTCAGCTCGTCTGATGAATGGGCTTACCATTTCTGCCATGTGGCATTGATTGTGGTTAAGCTCATTCTTCTTTCGTTCTGAGTTTAGTCTTATTAAATTTTTAGAGTCTTCGTACCTTTTAATTAACGTAATTTTCTATTTCAGTCCGACTACCTTCATGGGGAGGGATCACAGCATGTTCTAACCTTTGGTTATTTGATCTTGCTGGATCGCTCGTCATGTTGGTTCCATGTGTCATGGGTGTTGGGATCGCGAACTTGTTGTTTCCACCAATGTGGTGTTGATTGGACAGTTCGTGATCGCAGTACTCATTGGCACATCTTTAGTCAATTTCTACTTTCAGGTAAAATTTTATTTTTCAAATTTTTTTGTTCAATTCTAATTAAACTACTGGGACCACAGTGGTAATTTTTATTTTTTTTATTATTATAGCGTTCACGCCTAGCTCAGCATGGGGTCGTGCTCACTTCTCACGTGATCACATTTTTTGTTATTTTTTTTTTTGGTACAAGTAATACGCTTTACTTATTTTTCTTTTGCTTTTTCATTTTTTTTTTGGGAATTTTTTTTGATTATTGGTTGTTTTCAGTTTTGGTTAATGGGGCAGCTAAAATACTATTAATAATTTTGGTCAGTTCATTTTTTTTTATAATTCTATTTCGGTATTTTGATTTTTTTGTTTTTGGTTATATTTTGCGTGCGAATGAATTCAGGCAATAATAATCTACCGTGGGATAGACCGGCAAGTGCGGTTGTTCATACAGTGTTTGAGTCGAGTGATAGTAGTGCTTTACCGCGGATAAGTCCTTGGGATAACCATAGTAATTTTCCAGCTCCTCAATCCTTCCGACTTGTTGATATCTACGTGATTATTATAGTTATAATTTAAAAAGTTCATTCTAATTTTCATTATTTTGTCAAATTATTTTCATTAATTTTTTTTTCGGTTTTGGGATATTGATATTTAAATTAATTTTTTTCTTTCGGTAATTTTTTTGTGTATATACATATATATATATATATATATAAATATAATTCATTTTCTTTATTTTATTTTTTTTGTCTCTCACATTCAGTTCAATAGTAAACTCAGTAAACATAAATTCTTTTTGTCCTTTAAATTATATTGAGGTATTAAGCAACACTTTGGATTCCAACACATTACCTTGGGATAGACTGGCGAGTACGGATGGGAAAAGGTTTTGAGTTGAGCGCTAGTTCAGTATTGACGCGAGTGGTCCAGTGGATAGTAATTTGTGCTCGCAGCTCCTCAAACAGCCCGGCTTGTGGATATCTACTTGGTCATAGTGAGTCTAATTTGAGATTGGTGCTTCAATGTATGTTTTCAATAAATTTCTTTAAATAATTAATTAATAATTTAAAATTTTTTTTCTGCTTTAAATTAAGTAATTCTATCTTGTTTTTTTTCATATATATATATATATATATATTCAAATATTTTTATATTTAATTTTTTTGGTGGGTAAAAATTTTTTTTTTGTAATCTCTTCAATTAAATAATTTGATTTTTTTTTGTGGTTGAAAGTGCCAGTATCGCTGGTTTTCATTTATTATTTACGTTAAATTTTAATAACTTTTGGTTTAGGTAATTTTAATTATAACTATAATCTATTCAGTAAATATAAGTTGGAATTTTTTTTATTTAAATATTGTTAGTTTACATTTATTAAAAATTAATTCTCATTACTTTTAAAATCACGTTTAAATTCCATTTTTGATTAAGTCCTTTTTCTTTCTCGTTAAATTCGTTGTTGCGTGTTAAAATGGATATTTCACATCTTAAGGCTGATGAGATTGAAGTAGAATTTTTGCTTCGATCTATCCAACCCAATACTGAGGAAGCGTTGAATGAATTAAAGAAAGCTTTGGCCGCAGAGCTGGATGGCACCAGGGACAAACCGATTGAAATGCACAGTCGAGCTAAAAGGAAACCCAATGACGAAATCCTCACTTGTCAAAGCAAAGTGCAGAGCCTCCAACAAACCTTTATTGGTATTGAAAATCTAGATGGGGAAGATCAGGTTCGAACAGCTCAGCGTTTGCGGTCGCGGTTACGGCATGTCCATGATCGTTTGGAAAGAGCTACTCAGTCTCCTACATATGGACAGCAGGCTCAAATTATTTTAGATATTTGTATTAAATTGCACACGGCGTTAGATCAGTATTTAACTGACCCTACTTTACTGGATCAATCTGTTGAGTCCGCTAAAGGTATTGATGGAGGTCAAGCGTTGGTATTTCAGGAGGTATATCCGGTAGAATCAAAACTGACCATCCCAGAAGTAGTGAGTAAATCTCAACCTAGTCCTGCGGGTAAGATTAGCAATTCGGTACTGCATCCTTCAACCTCTAACACCATTACCACGGCAGATAATGCAGTTAACTCTAGTGACCCAGCCGAACTTTTAAAATCATTAATGCAACAAGTGCAATTTCTCACCAATCAGCTTTTAGTAAGACAGACTGCTCCAATTCCTTCGGGGGATAGCATTCCTGTAGTATCCGGGGTTAAAAGTTCTGCTGACGAATATCCTGGCGGTCGTTCTTTGCCAATGGACCCGGCTGTCGTAGCGGCGAATCAAAATATTCAAAAATCAGCCCAAGTTCATTTTCCACCAGCACATACCTCTCAGGGAGGACTCGAACAGTTAAATGATTTCCTTGGTTTAACGTCTTCGCATTTGGAACCTGTCTCTAAAGAGCGTTCATCTCCGGAGCAGGCCACCCAACGTTCCAATTTTCAGTCAGCACCAGATGTTAGAGATCTTCATAATAGTACTTTGAATCCCGTGCCTTCAGCAATTCATAATCCATCTACTCAATATAATCCTGATTTCAATAGACGTTCTTTATCTCGATGTGGGATTTCCTACACAGGTTCACCTTCTGGTATCACTGTGGACATGTTCCTTTTTCAGCTGGACTCTGTAGTGAAATCCAACAATCTATCACCTTCCTCTGTACTTCTGGATCTGCATCTTGTCCTGAAAGATGTGGCACTGCAGTGGTACTGGACCTACCGCAGGTATAATCCTTCAGCACCTTGGGATAGCCTCCGATTAGCCTTCCAAGAAAGATTTAAAGATAGGCGTACTCCCTACGAAATTCGTCGTATGGTTGAGTCTCGCAAACAGTTACCTAACGAATCATTCTTGGAGTTTTATCATCACATGTGGAATTTGGCCCTGCAGTGTCACACCCCTTACAGCGACGATGAATTCATACAACTACTGATGAACAATATGAAGCCTGTCCTTCAGTATCAACTTACTGATCGACACTTCTCACATATCAATGAGCTCATCAAAAGTTGTACTTCATGGGAAGATTCGCTAAAACGTTTTCGTTCTCCACCTGATTACTCGATGCACCCTCGTCGTAGTATCAATGAACTCGGTGTTGAGAGAATGTATGATTCAGAACCAGTCGTTCCAATTTCTAATCCGTCAGTTTTATCCGCAGATACGTCAGGAACCGCATATCGCGTTCCATCCGGTGTTTTTGTTCCGACGTCCGAATCTGTGCAACATATTTCTGCTATCAGCCCTAGCCATTCTTATCGTGCTCCAATGGGAACGACTATTACAAATTCTAAGTCTTTTAAATCCCCTTCTACTTCAACTACACCCAATGTAACCAATACCTCTAGATCTGGCCGTAATTACATTTGCTATAATTGTTCTGATATAGGGCATGGTTTTCAAGACTGTCCTCGTCCTCACTTGGGTGCCTTTTGCTATCGTTGTGGTCTCAAAGGCACCATCTCAACAAATTGTGTTCGTTGTGCGGGAAACCAGACCAGTGGTTCATGGAGATCGGGGAACCAGGAACCACAGACCATCTCAACCCCAACAATAATTACCAAAGTAGATGCAGTCAGCAATACCGACCCAGAGTTTCGGAAGAGACTGATGCCAGATGGAAAGAATCAGTCGAACCAGTGAAAGTTCGCGTTGAGTCCTTTGACTCCGCAATCTCTTCTGGATCTGGTTCGGCTGGTTCCGACCTAATGGTATCGGACTCTTGCTTGCCTGTTTCTCCACCTGAATGTCGAGTAAATTCCTTTTCCAAATTGGAACACTCCATTCCTTCAACTTCTTCATTTAACAATAGTTCTAAATTTTCTGATTCCGTTCCGTCTCTCCCCAACACTTTTGGGAAACTCATCTCAGCTCAGTTACTTCGCTCAAAAAAATACTGGGAGCAACGTCGGATTTTGCGATCCTTTGTTGTTTCTTCAGTACTCGGTTCTGAGACAAGCGATAAACGGCCTTATGCCGATATTCTTGTCAATGATGTTCCATACCGAGGTCTATTAGATAGTGGAGCGAGTGTGAGTGTGTTGGGTTGTGGTTCTGAAAAGTTGTTGGCGGACAACAACCTTCATATTCATAATTTTCCTACTTCTATTCAGACTGCGAGTGGTCAATCTCAGAACGTCATTGGTTACATAAATGTTCAGGTTAGCTTTAATTCCCAATCTCATTACATGCGATTCTTTTTAGTACCTTCTCTAAAGCAATCTCTTTATTTAGGGATTGACTTTTGGAATAAATTCGGCATTACTTTGCAACTACCTGCGTTGAGTGAATTATCGGACTCCGCAGAAATATCTTGTTCTCCTAAATTCCATTCTCTCTCTCCAGATGATAACTTAAAGCTCTCTACAATAGTTAAAAAATTTCCGTCAAGTGCTAAAATGGGTCTTGGACGAACTACATTAATCTCTCATGAGATTGATGTTGGTGAATCCAAGCCTGTTAAGCAACGTTTTTACTCTGTTTCTCCTGCTAAGCAAAAACTAATGTACGATGAGCTAAATAGGATGTTATCACTGGATGTGATTGAAGAAAGCCACAGTTCATGGTGTTCTCCTGTCACCATGGTGCATAAGGCTAATGGCCAAGTACGCTTGTGTTTGGATGCCCGTGAGGTGAACAAGGTGACGGTCAGGGATGCGTATCCGCTTCCACTTATCAACGGATTGTTGGGTCGTTTGGATCAAACTCGCTATATATCAACTATTGATCTAAAAGATGCCTTTTGGCAGATCCCTCTTGACCCGCAATCCCGAGATAAGACGGCGTTTACTGTCCCTGGTCGTCCCTTGTACCACTTCAAGGTCATGCCCTTTGGGTTGTGCAACGCTCCCCAAACACTGTGTCGCCTTATGCATCGGGTGATTCCTTATCAACTGCACGACAAAGTATTCGTCTACCTTGATGATTTATTGGTTACTTCGTCCACTTTTGATGAACACTTGGAACTTTTGGAAGTTGTGGCTTCGTTGCTAGTAAAGGCTGGTTTAACCATAAATTTAGAAAAGAGTCAGTTTGTTTTGAAGGAGGTTAAATACCTGGGTTATTTAGTAGGTGATGGTTGCCTTCGCACCAACCCAGAAAAATGTAAGGCAATTAGAGAATTTCCTCGACCAAAAACAACTAAACAAATACGTAGTTTCTTGGGTTTATGTGGGTGGTATAGGCGTTTTATTAAAAACTTCGCGTCTTTAGCTGCTCCACTAACCGATCTGACAGGGAAAAAATCTAAGTCTAAATGGAATCTTCACGCTGAGGAATCCTTCCAATCTCTTAAAGTATCTTTATCGTCTGCTCCTGTTTTAGCTAATCCTGACTATGGGCGCCCTTTCTTCATCCAATGCGACGCAAGTGCTGTTGGCGTGGGTAGTGTACTTTTTCAGCTTGATCCTGATGGCGCTGAACACCCCATTGAATTCTTTTCGCACAAACTTAATGCCGCTCAGAGGAATTATTCTGTAACTGAGTTGGAGTGCTACGCAGCAGTACTTAGCGTCCAAAAATTTCGGCCCTATATCGAGGGATACCCGTTCACGATTTATACTGATCACGCTAGTCTCCGCTGGTTGATGTCCCAAAAAGATCTATCTGGTAGACTCGCCCGCTGGAGTTTAAAACTGCAAGCGTACAAATTTGATATCGGATATCGTAAAGGAACGGTGAATGTTGTACCTGATGCCCTCTCCAGAGCTTTTTATAGTGAGCCCACAGACGATGTAAGTAATGATCAACCTTTTCCTCCTGTTGAAACTACTTTGAATGATGATTCCTCCTTACCTTGTAATTCTCCTGTGATACAAGAAAATGTGTCCAGTTTAAATTCTTCAAGTGACAATTCGGTTCTACATATTGATCTTAACTCTTCAGCTTTTCAGGACGATGAATATGTACAACAGATCAATCGAGTACGACTATTAAAAGATTGCGATCACAACTTCAAAATTCGTGATAATAAACTCTTGATCTTACCTTCCTACGCTTCTCGTTATACGTCCACTGATTTGTCTGAATGGAAGTTAGTAGTTCCGTTGTCCTTGACTGCAAACTTAATTGAACTGGCTCATTCTTCTCCTACTTCTGCTCATATGGGTATTAAAAAAACTGTGGAACGACTTCAACGGCAATTTTTCTGGTTTGGTATGACTAAACAAATCAAACTTTTCATCTCTAATTGTTTACAATGCAAGATGAATAAGCCTGTAAATTTTAGCACTCAACCTTTGATGGGTTCTCAAACTGAGTCTACCAGACCTTTTGAAAGATTGTTCGTTGATTTCCTTGGACCATATCCTCGCTCCAAACGAGGTAATACCTGTATCGCTATAGTGTTGGATCATTATTCAAAGTTTGTTCTAGTCAAACCATTGCGTGAAGCTTCCGCCTCTTCTCTGTGTAACTTTTTGGAAAATGATGTGTTTTTACTTTTCTCTGTACCTGCAGTGATTACTTCTGATAATGGCAAACAATTCATATCTAACTTATTTAAAGATCTCTTGAAAAAATATAATGTTGATCATATACGTACTCCTATTTACTCTCCTCAAAGCAACGCTTCTGAGAGAGTTAATCGGACGTTACTGTCTAGTATTCGTTCTTATCTTGATGATCATGCACATAATGAATGGGATTGCCATCTTTCTGAAATCACTGCGGCATTGCGAAATGTTAAACACGACGTCACGAATTTTTCTCCTCACTATTTGGTCTTTGGTCAACACATGTCATTAAACGGTTCAGATTATGCTTTACGTAAACTTTTATCTCCTCAGGATGATAACGAAATACATGTGTTGTCCAAGTCTAATAGATTAAATCTTATTCGTGATCAAATAACTCATTACCTGAAAGTTGCACATGAGAAATCCGCTGCTCGTTATAATTTACGAAGTACCAATAGGAATTTCCTGCCTGATCAACCTGTGTTTGTCCGATCCTTCGCACAAAGTAGTGCTCCTGATAGATTTTCTGCAAAGTTAGCTGCTAAGTTTATTCCTGCTTTTATCACTGATAAAATCGGAACAGTCTCTTATAATATCAGAAATCTTGATGGAAAACCTTTGGGAGTTTATCATGCCAAGGATATACGATTGTGACAAATTATTAGTGAAATTTTTTTTTCTCCTTCCCTCTTACTTTCATGCCTGGCTTTGAGATCTTTTCTCGGGTGTGAGTCGTCCCCACGCTGTAACAACCGCTTGTGGTTGTTATGATCTGTTTAATTTAAATCTGTAATTACGGTTGAAAATCCCAACAAGGTTGCATGTTTATCCACTGCGCTGCATAAAATCTCTTCCACTACACGTCATTCTTTCTTTGGCTTAATTTGTAATAGAAAATATTTTTTTTTTTGGTAGAGTGTACCATTTAGCATTTTGTACTTCTCCGTATTTTGGTCGGTTACTCGATTCGTTTTATCATTTTTTGTTTGATGGTGTGTAATGACGTGTGGTGGTTGGTGTGTTGCTTCATCTGTTTTGTTTTGGTTGGCGCGTGGATTTTCCATGTGAATGGAATGTTCCAGTGATTGAATTAAATAGTATTGGTGTGTGCGAGTCGATTTTTGGGTGCGGTTGTATGTATGTACGCCACCCGAAATTTATCGGTCGGGTTAATGTTTTCTTTAGTAAATAATTTTTGGGTGGGGGAATAAATTTTTATTTTGTACGCGTCGGGAATTTTTTTTTTTTGGAGAGTCTAGTTTTGTTTTTCGAATTAAGAAGTCTCGTTTTGGAATTTTATAAAAGTCGGTCTAGTTTTAAATTTAAACGAAAAAAAAAAAAATCAAGTTGGTGTTTTAAGAAATTTTTGGATTGTATAAAAAAAAAATATATATAGAAATGACTGAAAACTGCTTACCAGTCAAGTAGTGAGTTTTAATTAATGTGAACTATAGAAATAAAAATTTATAAAATATATACTTATAAAAAAAAAAGAAAAAAAAAAATTTATAGTTTTAGTGCCGAGTGGCAGACATTTTTTTGGATATAATGGAAATGCCGTATGGCGTATTATTTGATTTTTTTTTGGTGTCATTATTAATTTTTTTTAGTATATTGTATATATGTATCTAACCCTAAAGTGGTTGTATAAAAAAAAAAAAAAACCGATATAACTAAATAAAACGTATATAATGTATATTTATGAACTTTTGGCTATAAGGAAATTTATATGTAGTCTAAATTTTTTGATGCCGCGTGTATAATAAATATTTTTTTTAAATAAAAATAAAAAAAAAAAATGTAATAAAAATAAAATAAAATAATCCATTGCATTAATAAATTGACAGTGTTATTAATTATATGCTGAGAACTGGAAAACTTTTCGTTGTGAATTTCTCGTAACAAATTGCTGTGATTTGTGAATTACCGCGTGGCATATCAGTTTTGTGTGTGGGCGTTTTTAACTGCCAAAGAAAGTCAATTTTGCCAAAGAAAATTTTCCTAACTGAGAGAAGAACAAAACGGTGTCTCTCGTTAGACGTGATTTTGCTAATCAAGCGGAGTTTATAGTATTATTGTTTGGGTTTGTGGCAGCAACTCCGCCAAACGGAGTGGGGTTCGTGAATCCAGAGGGGGAAGCTGTGATCCTGCGTCGGCGCTGTGGTAGCTGTTTTGTGGTCGGACGGGCCAGAATTTTTATTATTATTCAGGTAAGGTGTGTGAGGCCAAAATAGATAAAGAACGCCGCTCACACCGTGTGGTTTTTTTTTTCATTAAATTTTGTGAACCAAACTTGGGTTTTTTTTTTTGTTTTATTATTATATTTTTTTTTATTATATATTTAAATTTTTTAACGGGTTTTACAGGTTCCGGGTGGCGTCATATGCGACACCCCAAATCGATTCGCACCACGTTTTCTTTTGTGATTTTTTTTGATTTTTGGCTAACGTTTTCTTTCAAAATTTTTTCTTTCATTTCATTTTCTCCGTTGCTTTTCTTACCGTTCGATTTCCATCCGTAATTACAGTTTTTTCTTTTTATCATTTTTTAATTTTTTAGTGATGTGTAACTAATTAGTTCTTTGTGATCGCGTGAGGATGGGCGGCCTTGTGCTGACCTAGGCCTTGAGCAGGGTCGCCGGAGTGGCACCGGCGTCCTTGTCGAACGCTCCCATTTATGATTATCTACCACTGTGGTCGTGGCACGGTAGGATAATTTTCTTGTCCCCTTCGTTTTATCTCTATGCGGTTTTCAAGCATAGTAATATGTCTGGTAACCCCCACGCCTAGCGGCGAGCTTCAGCCAGCGCAATACCGCAACCAGACCTCTATTGCTGTGTTCTGATAACAAAATCCCTTTTGGGGGATTTTGTTACAGTATATAGGTTTGTTTAAGAGAAAATTGTTTATTTCCATGGTGGTTTTAGTGATAGTTATATTCCAGTTTATTGTTAATCGGGTTATAAAATCACTTATTATAATAAATGACTGCGGATCTAAAAAAAAGAACCTTTTGTTTTGTGTGATAATTATGGCGATGTTTTATATTACGGTTACTCGTTTATCATATTTTCAATTTCGTAATAAAGATGTGTTATACGTATCCTTACCACAAAAAAATGTCATATGTCAAATTTTGATTATTATTAATAGCTATAGCTAAAACCTATTTCATTTAATTAATTAAAAATAAAAATTGAATTTCATTATGATAACAAAACCAAAAAAAAAAAGGGTTAATCTATATTATAATTAAGACAACCTCTAAATGACATATAATATACGCAATATTCAAACATAACGTCCTATATCTAATTTATATTTAGATGATTTCTTATATATAAGATTTCGTACCCTTTTTACCCTAACTCATATCCCGACACCCACATACATTAACTGGATCCTCATTTTTAATCGACAAGAAATATAAAAGCTTTTTCATTTCACATTTCAATGATAATTGATTAGAATCACTGATTATTGATAATGTTTTTGTCGTTTTTGTTGCGTAAGATTTCATCTTAATATTTTATCGCTAAGATTACATAATTTACTTAAAAATAAATAAATGGTATATGCTGAGACAAAATATGGATGAAGATGAACACGTAATAATATTAATAAGATGAGAGGAAAATTCCATTGATTAGAATTTATGATAAGAAAAAGGGAGCAAAGTGTAAAAAAGGGATTGTTTGTATATATTACTTTAAACTTAATAAATAAAATATTAAGATTATACCAAGGAAGCTTTTTTATTATTATTATTATTATTATTATAATCGTAACACAACAAAAAAATACCATCATCCTTTATTTTCATATATTATACAAACACACATTCCTTTTCAACATTATATCCTTAAATTTAATCCAATTTATACGAATTAATGTGTATAAGTGTATTCGGTTTATATACGAGTATATGCGTAAGGATACATTTTTTAAAGTTAATTCAACTTTTGTTAAAAATGTGCTTTTTTTAGGGAGAATTTATGTAAATTAATGGAATATTTCGTCTATTTTATGTATCTCGGGTTAATACAAATTTTTATTTTTTATTTTTTTGTAGATAATTAATTAAAATTAAATAATAATATGATCAGGCTCATAATTATACATATTTTGAACTTTATTTAGGCAAACATTTTCATATTTTATGCGTAATATTAGAGAACAAGCTTGTTTTATTAAAATGTTGGTGTTAAAATAAATTATGGTTATGAAATGGTTCAAATTTAGGTTTTCGCTTCGATGCGCTACAACGGGTAGCTTAATTATTTAGGGTGAGCGTGCTAATAATAAAAATATGAGATTAATGAAGATAACTTTGAAATTAAGATAGAATAGCAAATAAAATTTATAAGAGATGAGATCAAATGCAGATTTTTTTGTTCTTTTGTCTATTGAATACACTATAAAATAGTTTTGGTTTGATTTTGTTTCGATTATGGTATGAAACTGGTTACCTTCAATTATTGTAGTATTTTTAGGCTTGTTGCATATTAAACATATTCCTAACTGATATTTAGTAAGCGCTGAACCTAGCGAAATCAAATACTAAAAATGTGTCAGTCTAACTATCAATTGGTTAATTATCAACAACAAAATTAACATTTAATCGCAAAATAACTAATTTTGAAAAAGATAAGAAATCAACATAATCAACATGAATGAAATCAATAGAAATTTTTCAAATCCATAGATCTGGTGGATAATATGGTGGGACGGCAATCTTTGTCAGGTTAAAAATAAACGTGGCAAAAATATTTGCTGATGATGATGATTTTTGTGCTATTTTCCGATATCAAATAAATTCTGTTTCTAAATTTTTCGAGATGCTTGATAAATATTTAAAGCAACATCGTCAAAATATTTTAATATGGGATTTTAATACTAATTTCTTAGATGACCAGGATGTAGTGATGGGCTAAATCGTTTTTTTTTTGTTAAAAATGTAAGGTAAAATAAGCAAAGATAACAAAAAGAACCGATTTAGCTCATCACTTCACTACCAGGGTGACATCGTATCATGTTACGTACAGTTAGCAAATTCCTATGGGCTTATATTTCTAAATAAGGTTAGTCGTGAGCATGCTACTAGAAGCCAAAATGAAATCAGGACGTTAATTGATCATATATTTACAGATTTGTTAACAAATATTTACAATTTAAATACTTCTGATACTACACTATCTGATCACAAACAACTGTTTTTACAAGATCATTTTTTTATAAACCACTAAACTACCAGAACATTTTCAATGATCACATTTGGGTTGGAATTTTAAACTCCAAAAATATAAATGAATTTTCTGTAAAACTAAATGAACTTATTTTTTAAAAGTAAATGTCCCATGGATAACTCCAGAAATAGAAAACTTAATCAGCGAACGGGAAAAATTCTTTAGATTAAAGTAAAAATCCACATACAATACTTACCTCGCTGAAAAGCACAAACTTCTCAGCTCATTTGTAACTTCAAAAATAAAGAAAGCTAAGAGAGAAAGTGGTTTTACTTTTGTAAGGAAACATATCGAAAAACCTAAAGCTGTGAAAATATTTTAACGAAGTTATTTTCAATAAGGCTAGTAACTAATCACCAAAAACTAAGAGATTGCCAATTATTTTGTCAATTTCCTGATTGAAATTAGTAGTGAGTTTTCACCAACAAATGCGACATACATAAATCATGTATTTACCATTGGAATTTATCCAGATTGTAATAAAACGGCGAAAGTTACATATATCAATATTTAAAGCAGTAGATGAGACTGATTTATCGAATTATAGACCTATCTCAATATTAAATGATGGAACGAAAGTTTTCGAAAAAATTATACGTCACATAGTTGGACGGTTTCTGGAATAAAGCAAATTAATTAGTAAACATCAATTTCGTTTCACATCCAATTCAAATACTAGTAGTGAAAATTTGAAAATTTTCTCAGTAAAAATATTGACCAAGGGTTTTCTTGTGCATATCTTTTCCTAGACTTGCGAAAAGCTTTTGATACAGTTAATCCGGAGATATTGATGATTAAGTTAAAGAAACTGCATTTTACTCCGGTTCAACGGCAGCCATTTAAAAGTTATTTGTTATACAGGAAGCAATTTGTAAAAATTGATGAATGTTAGTTCTGTAAACGTATTGAATTTGGGGGTATCGCAGGGTTCCATCTAGGGTCCCACTTTATTCAATCTATTTATTAACGATATAACATTTATTGAGGCCCGCGAAGGGCTCGCAAATTTTTTTTTTTTAACTTAATTTTTTGTTTTTGCTTTCATAACTTTTTAAACATTAACGCTTTAACTTTAACTTTAACTTTATAATAAACTTCTAAACTTTAACATTTTAACTTAACTGTTTAATTTTAACTTTAACTTAATTTTAATTTTGTTTTTGAATTCTAATTTTTTACGTTGGGTTTTTCACAAAATACAACATACTGAATGAGTCATCTAAAATCGAAACATTTTAAATTGTCAACTTTTTAAGTTTTGTCTTTTAACGTTTTGACTTTTGAGTTTTTTAACTTTTTAACTATTTAAGTTTTCAACAATCCATGTACCGAGTATAAACTTTACAAGGTGACATCTATATATAAAATTGGAAAAATAATAATAATTTACAATTGAGTAAAGGATTTTGAATAAATTTATATAGAGTTCTAGCACAGATAAGAATATCAAATGTTTCAAGCCAAATAAATTTTTGGCAATTCATTCTGGAACCCAAAACCTGAAAATCAAACCAATTTAAATTATTTTACTGAGGTTCCATCTAACCATTAATAGAAGAAAGACAGTTAGTAGAGACACATTTTAATAAGCTCATTATTTTTTAGATGATTTTGCCTTTTTTTTTAAGTTACAACTACAATTTTTTCTTTAATAATTTAACTTTAAAACAAAATGATTAATCAAAGCTAATATTTGTTCAAAGAAATTTATATTTATTTACGATAGATGTTATTACTTGAATCATTTTTGTATTATTTTGACGTGTTCAATCGGGCAAAAATTATAAAAAATATCATGATATTTTAGACACACTAACTTTATTCCGTAATTCTGTACGTCAAACCCGATTGAACAGCCAAAATGTAAAAAAAAATTATAAATTGATTTTAAATGTCAATGCGTTTTCCAAACAACAATAAAACCGATAACGTCAATTTTTGAATTAAATTTTCTTATCTATAAATTGAATTTGGTTATTTTATATCATTTTAAATATTATTTCCAATAAAAATTATATTTTAATATTGCACACAATTAACTGAAAATCAAAAATCAAAATTAATTTCTTCGGACAGCTAGAACTGAAAAAAAACTTGATTTTTTTTCGTAATAAATGAGTGCGTTTCATGGCAAAACGCGATAAAAAAAATCATGATATTTTTTATCATTTTTGCCCGATTGAACATAAGGTTTATGTCCAAAATAAATTATTACAGACACATTTAATATTGGGTTCCAGTTCAAGAAACCGCAGAATCATACGGGTTTGGTTCATCTGATATGCTTATCTGTGGTTTCAGTTATCGTGGTTGATAATAAAACTGTAAGCAATGTGCTGCTATCTAATAAGTAATATGAAAAAAGTTGAAAGCTTTAAGTATATGAATGTGCTGTCATCTAACAAAAAGTTTTTTTTTTTAAATATAAGGTTATCCTTGAACGACGGATTTTAATAAAATTATATACTTATGTTTTCATTTTATATAGAGATTTAGTTATCATGGTTGTAGTGTATAGTCTTCATATCAAAAACATAAACATTTATTTGTTGTAATTTACATATAAAATTCGCCCCATAGACTTGCAACAACAACAACATGGATGTTCAAGCAACTTTAAGTGCATATACAGTCATCTAGTCTCAACTTACAATGAACGTAAAATATATGAAAAATTGCTTACTACCATGATACAAACATCTTATATTTTGCGCGGTCGTCTACTAAAGTACGTTAAAACTACAGTACCTGGCCAAATTATTAGACGCACATCAATTCTGTTGGGAAATGTTGACTTCTAGCGATTTATATATTTTACTATCCATTTTTATAGCCTAGCCATACGAAACTATTATGTGTTAAGGTGCATTCAAAATACAATATGTTACTTTGTACTAAATAATATTTGTACTAAAAGTAGAAATACATTTTTCTTCTAAATTAGAAAAAATTAAAAAAAATTTTTTTTAGCTGAGCTACATATGTAGTTCAAAATATTGAGTGGATGCAAGTTCAGTATTATTGACTCTAAATTTCTTTCATTTGGAGTTTTGTGCTATCTAGGCTAGAAATAGCTCTCAGGGTATTATAAATTTAGATAATAATATCATATTTAAAATTATTACTTATTGGTATATGTTCTAATTAGAATTTATCGTTATTTTTTTAGTGGAAAATTCAACAACTGTACTTAAAATGTAATTTTTATTTGTGTATGAAAAATTATAAGGGCTAAAATTACTTGTAATAAAAGTACAGTTGTCAGTTTTTGGCTCGCATACATTATATCATAGGGATCGGCTTAGGGTATATCATAGGGATCGACAAAAAAAGACAAACACAGTGGCGAACTAGTTTCCTTCAATCTTTCTTAAAAAAGTTGGCAAACCGTTGATTCCAGTCATTCCGATGGTACATTTGGCACTTTCTTCAAGCTAATCTTGGAAGTAGCCTTAAGCAATCGATTGACTAAAGTTTTTAACACTCAGCATGTTGCACAGGTCATCCTAATCTTAGTATACGACATAATGCTGAGAAATACATTATTTCTCGACATATAGGAGTGATGCGTCAATGTTGTGTTTTGTCAGGATTTTACAATCAGGTTTATCGGGTCGGGTGATCATAAAAGTATTTGTCCATAGATTAACTTCAATTGGATGAAAATCCCGTTAATCAAATACGAAGCAGTCGACATACAGAAAGCTAAATAAACAGAGTTAGAAGAGTTATTTATTTTATATTGTTAAAATTAATCGTCCGAAAGTAAACAGTCGAGGAAGCAGAAACAAATTGAACTCAGCCGATAGTTTGAAACCGAAAGTAAAAATTTCGACAATGCAGATTGTATTATTTTAGCCGACGCTAAATAATAATGTCGTTATGAAGCGAGAGTGGTTAGCCAAAATCTAACATGTCTGCCCGAATATCCTTCAAAGTTTTGTCAATAGTGTTACGTGGTAAAACATCTTTCCATTTTCTCGTTGAAATTTATGGCTAATTCGCTGAATCTACAAAATATTGAAAATTGGTATAAATTCAGGATCTGGAGTATTATGTCTGGAGATGGATGGTATTGATGTTATTTGTCAATAGCTATTGCTGAAAAAAAGTTCTGATAAAATTCTATTTTGGGAAGTTTAGGAAAATTCGATTTTCTAAAAGTCGTTAGAAATATTGATTAAAATCAGCCACTGTAGAGTTAGGTTCCTGGGTAGCTTTCTTTCCGGAGGGAAACATGGGGAAACTTAATTTGTCAAACAAAATTAAAAACTGCAATTGCTGAAGAAAAATTCAGTTGAAGTATTCCGTGGAAAAGAAGGTTTGGTATCTATTGGAGGGGAGGACCAAAGTCAGCCTCATAACCTTTCAGTAGGGTGCGCATCACGTGAGCTATTCTAGTCATGTATTAGGCAGCTTCGTGATGGGTACAATTGTGGCAGGGGTAACCCGGTCACAATTCGCAAGAATAAGTGCTCCCCCCTAAAGTACGGCGCTAGAGGTGAAGTCCTTGACAAAATACCCTAATCTAATGTGGAAGAGCATATGCCGATGGATGAATGGCTGATAGGTTAATCAGTTCAAAGTATGCAGATCCTGGATACCAGGCATCCTCCAGTTTTATTTTGCCTTCCTATAGTAAAGTTGAGTGGACTTAAGGAGACTTTCTATTGCGAGCAACTCATAAGTGTAAAATCAAAACGGAAGACGGGGCAGGGGTAGTTGTGTACTAATGCTACCGTTTTTTTAGCAGAAGTATCTGCTATTGTAAACATCTATAAGGGAGAGCAATGAGCCCAGATAGTATGAATCGCGTACCGGCCGGCAGTATTATCATTTTCATTAAGAGCCTGAATATTAACCGGATGTATTTCCGTACGGAAATGTGAGATAATTAGATTAGAGTTTTAAGTCTGATGGAGTATGATTGCATTCAAGTGATTTGCCAACTTGTATCGCCAAAAAAAATTCTGTTGAAGTTAGAGGTGCACTGATTTTGTCAAAAATTTGATTTTCAAAACATCATTAGAAAATTGTATATTCAAATTATCATCAGAAACTTTGTATAAAATCAGCTACTACACAATATAGTAGCTGATTTTAGACAAGGTTTCTAATGATTTTTGAAAAATCAAATTTTATCTGATTTCCCATTGGAAAATTGACCTGCATTTTTCCACAGATAATTGGCAAGTTCAATCAATGTTATTCTTCTCCACACATATCATTCCAAATCCTAATTTTATACCAATTTTCTAATTACTTTTGAAAAACCGAAATTTCTCAAATTTCCCACTGGAAACATGAACTAAATTTATTTCCAGCAATATCCACGACTAATCTTCACTAGACAAATCACATCAATGCAATTACTGAACATTATCGGCTGATATCGATATTATCGATTTTTTACTTTCCGCTGGAAATTTTTATTGAATTTTTGCACATTTTCAACGAGAAACTTTACTTGATTTTTTTCAGCGATAGTTCGACCACTATAGAGGCTTTTTATACCAATTTTGTAATGCTTTTTTCAAAATTGAATTTTCTTAGATTTAGTGCAGCAAACTTTAACTAAACTCCAGCGATATTAACTGACAAATCACCCCTTTAGAAATAACACTGTAGCTAGAGGCTGATTTTATACCAATTTCAAATATTATTTGAATTTATCAGATTTTTTAATGTTTTCCATTGGTAGGTGGGTGGAATCATTTTTTTTAATGCACGATTTTTGACGAAAGTTT
>OY744482.1:305363468-305467499 GCA_963556165.1 Tipula helvola
ATTGATTTAATAAAAACTATGCGTTGCCTTCATCGGCTTGATATACTTTATGTTATTTTGCATGGTCCAGCATGCCACCTATATTTGACTTTTACAACAGTACCAGACGGCCCTTTTCAGTCTTAAGACATTTTTTAACTGAGAACTTCAGTGTACAGAACTCAAGCCAATGTGATTGCGTACTGAAGACTGTTTGCCATACCTCTTGCCCTTAGCGTCAGTCCTGCACTATATTACGGGGCGCCGTAATTTTGTGTAAACAAATTTGTTGTTAATATAATAAGATAAGTGAAATAATTATTATGCAGAATAAAGACATTTTTTAAATTTGAACTTCAAAGAAAAGTTGTACATATGTATATGAAAAGTTGAATTTTCAATAAAAAGTTAAATAAAACTAAAAAAAAAATCCACTTTGTTTACCATAAATTGCATTTCGGGGTTTTTATTTTTTTCTGATTAGGTCTTTGTGTTTTCCTAAAAATATGAAGTGAAAACTGTAAACAAAATTTCATGAATTCCAACAAGCGAGTTTGGTATTGGAAACAGGATGGAAAAATACATTAATTTTCCTAGCTTCGAGCGATTTTTCTTTTCTACTCTACTCAATATACACAGTAGAAAATTGGAATACGAAAAATAGTTGAAGATAGAATTTGTTTTTCAATTTAATTTATAACTGCAAGGATAATTGAAAAAACCGGAATTGGCTTTATAAAAATGTTGAATCGTATTTTGATTTGATTTTCAAACCAAATTCTCCTTTCTTCAATAATCAATACCTATTACTCACAAAATTCAATAGAGCAATAACAAATTATGTGCCAATTAAATATTATTTCTTTTATGAACCAAAAATAGAAAATCACGGTAAATCGTAATTGCAATAATAATTCAGATAAAATATATTTTATGACCACTAGCAATATAATATATTTACAAAAACACTACAAATTATATTCGAACACGCGACATATTTATGATAAAATTATCACGTTGTTGTAAATTTCTTCGAAAATTTGTTCATTTATATTCTGTACCAGTAATTTTAATTTATTCCATTTCCACTGGCAAACTCAATGAATTATTATCCCAGTTCTGAGAAGATACGTACATGAACACTGTGCCATTACAAGTAGATTACTAGGAAAATCTCTCTACATAATACACCATAAATTAAAGAAAGCACAAAATAAATACAAAACAAATGATAAAAAGTCATCAAAGTGAAGAAAAATATTTTTAACACAATTTTCTTGTTAATGCTGTTCATGTATCCCCACAGAGTGAGTGATGATTTAATTAAAGACCAAACACTTAAATTCTTTAAAATACATAAAATGACAAATTTTTAAATGAGATTTTCATTTAAGTGATAAGATGAGCGCATAACACACAAACAAAACAATATATACAGAAAAGACAAATTAGGGGTAGTTTTGTTGTTTTGGAAAATCTGAAAACAAAAAAAAATTGTTGGTATTTTGTTTTAATTAATAAAATGATTAAGAAATAAAACGAGTTGAGATTACAAAATACAAAGTTTATGGTTCTATCTATATATTGTGTATGTGTGTTTGTGTGCATTGCAAATATTCGAAAAATTATAAATTAGCATTCAAAGCTAGGGTATTTACAAAATTTAAGTCCTTAATGATTAAGTTTAGTGGAAACTCAAAAGGACTTTTTTATTTGTTGTGAATTTCTGTGAAACTTTAAATTTTTTTTTTTTTTTGTTGTTGTTGTTGGGCATTACTAAATTACAAAGGTTGTTATTTAAAGAAAAGTTTAAAGTAAAATTTATGTGTGTATGGCTTTGTAAATAATAAATAAGTTGTTCCTTTACAAATTATTTATGACATGGCTTGATGGGTCAATTAAATTAATTTTTTGTTAGTTTCATGTTATATTACGATCAATACATTATACCTGATGTTTTTTCCTCGCACTTTCATTCGTAATTTTGTAGTATATCACAATATTATTCGAAAATAATCGCGATTCGTCGAATTAGAGTTTTTGAGTTTGCCTAAATGTCATAAATCTATCTGGCTTGGAATATCACAGAGTTATCATATACGAAAAATGTCGGTCCCAAATAAGTTAATTTTTCTCCAAGACCTTTTCTGGACGTTTCTTCAAAGTGGAATCATTTTTTCTTTATTTCAGACTATATGAAATAAATATGACCAAATAGAAATAGTAATTCAACTCTGCTCAAATTTGTTGATCACGGCTTCAACTACTGCAGTTGTGATTGGGTACAAGGTACACCTCTGGCCATTTGTTATAACCTATTATTACGACAAGATATTTATTACCGCTACATACTAGTGGACGGAAATGATCCACATCTTACATTCTCACTAGTAGAATCTTTTGACTTGTTTTTTATTATTTTCTAGGTGGTCCCCACTTGATCCTCCTTGATATTGAGAATTTCGCAAGTGATTCTGGTAATCCAAACTTTTTATACCACTACGTACCAAGAATTGTTTCAAATTGATACTAGTGATTGCCCAGCATCATTATAAGCACCCATTCTCTATGAGTAGCTAGTGTTGAGTTTTATTTTTATTTTTATTTTAATTTTTTGTTATTCCAAAAATTGGGCAGCGGGCAGACAAAAGTCCAATTATGCGGTGCCACTACATAGCACAAAAAGGTTTTATAATACATCAATTAGAAAACCAAAACTTAATTAAATACAATTACAATATTAATAATAATCAAATGAAACAGAAATTAACAAAAGTGTATGTATATGCCTCCACATAGAGCCAGTCAACCATCAATAAGAAACAGTATGTAGATCCAACTCATGTAGAAGCACACACATGCACATTTATTGGACATCCACCAAACCCGCGACTAGGAACCAAACGTTGAAACAGTACTGAGGATCGCAGATCTAAACTGACTTAATGAAAGCAAAAATAAATCACAATCAAGGAAAAACTCATTATGATTTGACTGTAATCTTGATAGTGGGTTCGCAAAACCAAGATTTTTTATTGAAAAGGTCGGAATAAATAACATTGCGCTTCTAACTCTATGAAAGGGTGCATAGAAATTCAAACAAGATAACGAGGACGCTTCGCACAAGTTGTTAATTAATTTATAAAGGAATGTTTCATCAAGCAGAAGCCTTCTGGTCTCAAGCGACGGAAGTTCAAATATTTTAAGCCTAACTTCATAGCTAGGACGACTACTGAAAGGCATACACTTATACATTAAAAAAAAGGTAAATTTCCGCTGTATACCCTCTCAATTTGAGCCTTATAAGATTCGTAGTAAGGGCTCCAAACTTGACTACAATACTCTAAACAACTACGCACTAACCTTTTAAATAACGCAATAAAAACATTGGGATCACGAAACTCTTTACCACGTCTGAAAATAAACCCAAGTAATCTATGTGCTTTATAGCACAGACGGCTGCCATGGAGATCAAATTTGAGTTTAGAATCAAATATTACACCCAGATCAGTGATTTCGGACACCCTAACTAAAACAGTATCATTAATGTTGTATGGAAAATTAATGTAGTTAAGTTTGCGCGTATATGAAATTACAACACACTTACTGATATTAAGTTTTAGCTTATTAGCCTTCGACCACAATGAAAGATTTTGCAAATCAGACTGAAGTCTAATACAGTCAGCGGCGTCATTAACATTGGTGAAAATTTTCAGATCATCAGCGTAAAGTAAGTATCGTGTAGACAGAACGGTTGGTAAATCGTTGAAAGAAATAAGAAATAAATGGGGGCCAAGCGTGGAACCCTGAGGCACCCCCGACTTAGCAACAATGATCCGTGACAAAAATCCATTGAATTTGACCTGTTGTGTACGTGCTAAAAGATATGATTGTAACCAGCTCAGAATTTGCCCGGAGAGACCCATATCAGCACATTTCCTAATTAAAATTCGGTGGGATACTGTGTCAAACAAACGCCTTTTCAAAATCAGTATAAACACATCAATTAAATTAGTAGTAGTAGAACGATCAGATAAATATCAGATACAATAAACAATTTTCTCAAAAATAATATTGCTGAAACTGTTTAATATAGATAAAGGTCTATAATTTATTACATTACAGCATCCGATTTCTTATGTATTGGCACCAAGTAAGCCCTCTTCCAAAGCGATGGAAATACGCCCATTCCTAACGATAAATTTAAAAGTAATGCTAAAGGTTTGGTTAGCTGAGATTTCAATTTAAAAATGAAATAATTGGACAAATTATCAGAGCCAGCATCTTTTCTGATATCAAGTGAAGATATTACTTTTAAAACATCTTCTTCGGAAACTAAATCTGAAGAATGACAATTAATATGAAAATTTGATAATTCAACCAAAAACTCATCAACATAAATGGACTCAAAATGATCGGCAAACAGATTACAGATATCATTTGCTTAGGTAGCTTCAACTGCACCTAGTTTCATACATGATGGGTACACAGATCTTGAAGTAAGAGACTGACTATAGTTCCAGATTAATTTAGGGTTCTGCTTAATATGACGTTCAACATATTTCAAATAGTTTGAGGAACACTTGCAAATTTCATATTTAACACGCTTACGCAAATTAGAAAAAATTACATAATCATTAGAAAATTTAAATTTACGATGTCGTTTTCGAATTTTTTCTTTTAGACGAATTAATTTAATCAATTTATTTGAGTACCAAATTGGAAATTTTAAATGAACACCAGAACGATTGCTAGGTTTAATAAAACCGTATAAAATTTCATAAAATTTATCAATGACTTGTTCGAGTTAGAAGAATATACATAATATACTAGATATCATTTAGGACGATTAGAATACTACATATATTTAATGTTTACTTACAAATCATCTTGAATTAACAAAACATTTTTAATCTTGCCAAAACAGAATTTGTATTTAACTTAAATTTTAATACTTACCTTTGTTATTGTATCGATGATAGTTTATTGACATTATTGAAATTAGTTTATGTAATTTTATTGTATTCAGTTAGACCAATTGAAGGTATTACTTTTATATATGAGCTAGAGCTAGCTGGGTAACACAAAGAGGCATTTAACGCAACGGAAATTGAGGTTTGTTGACTTTTGCTCAGTCATTCTACTTTTCATAAATAGGAAAGGGTAAAAAGGGGATAAGAAAGGGTAAAAATAAGTCTAATTTATACACATCAATCTTTATAACTATATATTAGTTGAGAATATTAATAATTTCAATTCAAGCCATTTTGTCCAAGCCAATTTATAATCATATAGCGACATCTCTGTATAGCAGACAAAAACCTTAAAGCTTACAAATTAGCAGATAAGATTCGAAACGTAAACCTACTTATCCCTGTTGGTCCACTGCTCAGTGGCTATAAGCGTATATAAAACGATTATGAGGGGCCGTCGACATATTCTGTAGGTAAGAAGAAATTATGTTCCATATGTATTAAGTGTTGTCATACTGATTTTCAAAGACGTTCAAGGTACCGATTTGTCCATTATGGACCAACTGAGGATGGTAGGAAAAATGGAGAAGTTAAAATTTGAATACAAAGCAAGTGGGGTGGGAGAGTTAACACTGGTTTACCTAAACTTTGGCTTGCCTCAAAAAAATGAATTTGGGAAACTTTACAAATGCAAGACAATGTTGGATATACCGTTTCGGAAGCATCAGTCATTGATGAAATGGTAGTGAGGAAACTTAATCTCAGTCGGAAGGTAGGTCGTGTCATAGTAAGTGAGCTTTATTTTCTATATAGTCGGGAACTACTTTATCTCAACAGGTGCTTTCGTCTTAGCCAAACTACCAAATAATTTTCAATAATGTGCTGGATCAGTTGTATTTTTGAATATTTTGCAAGAAGGGCGAAAAACCTTTTTTGGATACGCTGGAAACAGTACACGGGACAATGGGCTTCAAAATTTTAATATCTTTGAAAGTCTTTCAGAAAACGTCGACATATTGCCCAAGAAATTTTGGGAACTAGAATAAATTAAGGACGAGGCAAACCAATTCGACGAAGAAATTGAGATCGAATGCCATTTCCAGGTCAATGTTTTAGAAGAAGAAAAAGTGATGCATGATTTATGGTAAAATTACCTATATGAAAATACAGAACGCAATGATGAAAAATTCGGTGAATTGCAAAATAAAACGGCTAATGACGTTTGAAACCTAAACTTAAAACCAGAATATTGCAAATTTGTTAATGAGCACGAAAATTTATTACACATGGAAATATTAAAATCAGAAATTGCGCTGAAGATCAGAAACGCTGAAATAAACAAGACCAGTTTAACAACCAAGTCACGTATAGTCTTTGATGGGTCATGTCGTAGTTCTAGTAGCAAGTCGTTAAGTAATACGTTAATGCTAGGATTTACTATTCACACAACACTCTGGAAGATATTGCTGAGTTCCCGGTCACACAAATATGCAGTAACCCTTTCGTTGAACAGATGAATCAGTAGATTTTAATAGTTCGGAGAATATTAGCGGAAATATACGATATTATTAGTTGATACGGTCACTTATAGGACTGTTTTAGCCCCTTATTTAACCGCGAGTTGTTTAAATCAGATTGGACGAAAATTATCACCAACGATTTGTATATGGATGATGTTTTGACGGGAGCAGAAACTGTTAATGAGCTATTACATATTAAAACTAGCTTTTACATAGGACAACCATCCTAATATAATCTGCTGGGTTTCCTTTGAGAAAATGAGTGGCCAATATTAAAATTGCACATGATCCAGGAGAGATAGAAATCGGTTCATCTGATTCAAATGTTATCAAAATTTTAGAAATACACTGTAATCTGGTTGTCAATAAAAAAACCGGAAAATGCTATCTGAAAAATCTAGAATATTTTACCTTAGGTTAGCTCCTTCAAGCATATTATCAAAAATTTTACAACCAGTACTATGGCTGCAAAAGTTTCAACAAATACATTCCGCATGGAATAGTGTGTTCAACAAAAGTAGCAACAGCGGCATAACATATTCAAATCAACAAAACATCCTTCAACGTGATGATAATTTAAGTAGCAATAATAAACATAAAAATAACAATACTAATGATAGAATAATTAATAACAATGCTCTATTTTCAGAATCAGAACTACAATTGATGATGAGTGACATACTATGCAATCTGTCAAAGTGCACTAATAAAACGGAGCAGTTTGAGATATGCTTTCGCCTTTCAATTAAATATCTACATAACTCTAAATAATGAAGCAGTTGAATTTGTGTATTTGGAATGCTACTAGTTTGACAAACAAAATTGATGAAACTTTTGACTTTCTTCTAAATAATAATATTCAAATAGCTACCATTACTGAAACTTGGATAAAACCCGACAAAACATGATATCATACTAAATTTATAGTTTATAGATTAGATCGATTGAATGCTATTCATGGGGGTGTAGCTATTATTATACATAAGTCAATCAAACATTCCCTTCTACCTGCTTTTAATTTGAAACGAATTGAGGCAATTGGCATCAACATTAGTACTTGCAATGGCAATGTTAAAATTATTACAGCTTATTTTCCGGGTGGAACTACTAACGCAATACTAAAGGATTTTATTAGTGACATACAAATATTAACTAGCGTTCAATCCACATATTACATCTGAGTGATTTTAATGCAAAGCATAGGCTATGGGACAATATCAAGAGTAATAGGGCTGGAGTAGCTCTATATAATGAATTGATTAACAACAATTTTATTATTGAAAACCCGAAAGAACCTACGTATTTTCTCCCAATTCTAAATATGGTTCAGTATTAGATTTTGTGATAACGAATAATAATAATACAATCTCTGAACTCCGAACTAAATATGAGCTCAGTTCAGATCATTTTCCAGTGTTATTTTAGTTATATTCAGACAATATAGAGCTTAATAAAACAACCAGTATTTATAATTATGATCTTGCTGATTGGTCCAAATTTAGAAGTCATATTAATAATAAAATAGATTTGTCTGGTACGAAAAATATTCTATCAATAGAGGATATTGACAGTCTTAATGATAGTCTGATTGATAATATGTTACATTGTATGAGGCCAGAGAAATAGCAATACCTAAATCACCAATTAGAATACAGAGGCAATCTGAATCATTGGTCATCCCTGACTCTATCAAGATGCTAATGAAACTACGTAATGTCAGACGTCGACAATATCTTAGAAATCGCAATAATCTACTTAAAGCTGTAGTTAGAGATTTAAACGAAAGAATTCAAGGTGAAGTTCAGTATCTAAGAAACATACGGTTTCAAAGATTTTTGGAAGATATTGAAAATAATAACGATTCCAATAAAATATGGAAATTGTCTAAGATATTGCGGAAGCGTCAACAACGTATACCCACCTTATATCATAATAACACCCCTATACTAACAAATAGTGATAAATGCAATATTTTTGCTGAAAATTTCGAAAATTATCAAACATTCAACGACTCGAATAATTCTGATGTAACAACGGCTTTAACTGAATTCAACACTCATTTTTCTGGACATAATAATTTGAATGGCTCAATAATTATAAATCCGAAAAAGCTTAAAAGCTATATTAATAGGCTCAAGAATAAAAAATCTCCGGGGCATGATAATCTAAACAATCGTATTATTAAAAATCTTCCACGTAAGGCTGTAGTATTTTTAACTCAAATATTCAACTCATGTATAAGGCTATCGTACTTTCCAAATAAATGGAAAATAGCTCGCGTAATTCCTATATTTAAACCTGGTAAAGACAGAAGCAACACTAATAGTTATAAACCTATCAGTCTTCTTAGCAAAGTCGGTAAACTTTTTGAACGATGTATACTTAAAAGAATTAATGAATTCGTAATGTCAAAAGATATACTACCGGAACAACAATTCGGGTTCCGAAATGAACATTCCACAGTTCATCAACTAAAAAGACTGTCTAGTACTATTACCAACAATATCTCTAATAAGCTGTCAACTGGCCTTGTGCTATTTGATATTGAAAAGGCATTTGACAGAGTATGGCATGATGGTATATTATACAAAATGATCAAACTAAATTTTCCCTCATATTTGATCAAATTAATCCAACATTTTATTTCCAATCGATCCTTTTATGTCTCTATTGACAAGGAGGTATCTGCTCTAAAACCAGTATCCAGCGGGGTACCCCAGGGGGCTGTACTATCTCCTATTCTGTACAATATTTTCACATCTGATATACAATGTATTTTTAGGGAAGATACCGAATACGCATTATATGCGGATGACACGGCGATTTACACGTCATCAAAGTGCCCGGATGAAGTAGTGGATAGGTACCCTCCAAAAAAATATTGACGGTCTCGTTGAATACTGTAATAAATGGAACATCAAATTGAATGATAGTAAAACACGTGCTATATTCTTTACTAGAAGACGAGCTTCCCGATATTTCCCGAGTAACAATGTTTTAAAAGTTAATAATTCCCGTTTAATATGACAGGAACATGTGAAATATCTAGGAATTACATTTGACAAAAAATTAACTTTTAAAAACCATATTGAAACTGTTATTTTAAAATCCCATCTTCATATCAAACTATTATACTCGCTTATTAATAAAAAATCAAAATTATAAAAATAAGCTCTTACTTTATACATCAATCATTAGGCCTATGATTCTTTATGGGTTCCCTGCTTGGAGTCAATGCGCAAATTCCCACCGTAAAAAGCTACAAATTTTACAAAATAAATGCCTGAAAATTATTTATGGAAAGCCTAGATACTATTCCACTCGTCGCCTCCATCATAGATCAAATGTTTCATTATTGGATGATTACTTTTCATTATTGGATGATTTCCTAATACTATATCTTTTTGATAATTCCGATCTCTATAGTATACAATCAGTAACACCACCCTTAAAACCACTGCTTTTCGTCAGATAATATTCAATTTATTATAACCTGCATGTCCATCGTGTGCATTTGGGGTAAGGTACTTAATTATTTATTGATATGGTTTTAATTATTTTATGCTTTTTATTAGTCTTGTTACGTTTAAAAGTTTCAACTTTGGCTTTCTTATAGAATATTTAACTAAGTTAAATTAAATCATGTATATTGTATTCATCAGGTTTTCCCAATTTTCGTATAGTGTGATAATGTACAAGGTATAAAATTGTTACCATGATGGTGACTTGAAAAGTCGAAAATTGGGAAAAAAAATGATGAATCAAGTCTACGTGATTTAATTTAATTCAGTTGAATAATTAGTGAGTTAGCTGAACGTTGACATTTTGATGTATAGTTCATTTAATTACTCTAATTATTAAACCAAAAAATTTTATATTTGCAGGTAGGTGAATCAATAAAAGTTATCACTCACAAAATTATGCAGACGCAGCCGTACCTGATATGTCTATCGGAAAATGAATTGGGCCACGAAGGATTATTCTACGTGATAATCGACACTCAGTCAATTTCGTTGAGCTATACAACATTTTATGCGCCTTCCACATTTTATTTAAAATTTTTTATGTTTTTGGTTTAAAGTTTCCTAGAAATTGTTTGTATTTTAACAATTTTATAGAAGTATATTTTTTTTAAATTAAAGGTTTGATTCCGACACCTCGCGCATCGAAACCATATACTAAATTAAGCTTTGTTATTTTTTTGTATTTGAATCTCTAAATAAAAAATATGTATAATTAAAATAAAATTCAAAAACGTTTTTTTATTATTTGAAATTTATTTAGGTGGCAATCTAGTATAATCAGCGGATAAACTAGTAAAAAATGACGAAGTATAGGATTAACTATAGAATTCTGCTAAAGTATATAGTTTTTTCCGGTTATTTTACTAGAACTTTAGTAAATCTTACACTTTCTGCCGTAGGCACTTGGCGAAACACACTTAATACACACATTTTTAAAAATTTTTTAAAAACACTTGTTAAATATTTCGTAAAATTACAAAAGGTTTAAAAAATCACTCGATCGATTTCGGCTTATTAGGCCATCATCAGGAGTATCTACTACGAGTAAAACGAAGAGTGATTTTTTAAACCTTTTGTAATTTTGCGAAATATTTAACAAGTGTTTTTAAAAAATTTTTAAAAATGTGTGAACTTTAGTAAAATAAATACAGGAAATCTTATATAAGTTTTGCGAGAAAATCTAATATTCGATTTAACTTGAAATCTAATTAAAAAACCGTATTTCTCATAATTTTACCGGAATTCCATTCGTAAAATCAAGTAGAATTGTTTACTTGATTTCCAGTACTACAGAATTGTATTTCAAGTAAAATCGCCATATTCTATTGCAACCAGAAATCTAGTATTTTTAATTTTACTTGATTCAACTAGATTGTCTAGTATGCTCACATCTAGTGAATTTTTATTTACCGTGTATATAGTAAAAGTATTGATTCATCTATCTAACGTTTAATATTTTATTTTTAACACAAGAGTCTTTTTACACCAAAAAACAGATTCAACACTGAATATGTATTATATTTATTATTAAATTTTAACTTTATTTAAAATTTTAAAGATCTTGGTGTATGTTCAACAAAAATTGATACGTATTATGGTTATATACATACCTACATAAACATTTTATATGACGGGAAAAGTTTTTTAAGTTTAACTCTGAAAACTTGTCCAATTAAATAAAAGTCATAAATCAAAAATTTTCACTCTACACTATCAAAGCTTCTGAACGTTAATTTATAGTATGTCTTGAAACTCACACGACTATAAAATATAATAACATTTAAATTGACTTTTTCTTATTTTTCTCAAAGTTTTTTGCTACATTATTATTATGAGAAAAGAAAGCTCGGTTACCAAAAAAATGTATGTAAATATTCAGTTATGTAAAAGTTTCAAACTTATTTACAAACCTCAAGTTTTGTATAGAAAATCGAGACAAATGAGATTGAAATAGTTATTTAAAAATGACGTTATCTAGCGAGACAACGAGCACACAATTCCTTAGAAATGCAAAATACTAAAAAATACAAATTTTTGTTCAACGATCAAAACAAAAAAAAAATAAAAAATCACAACCTGTTACATAATATATACGCAAACCACTGAAGTTTATAGCCAATGAGTGTGGGAAAATTCATATCCATCTTTATTCTACGAGTACCTATGTACATATAATAATAGAAAAAGAGCTTAATATAGAAAAATTAAATACAACAAAATTAAAAGGAAGAAAATATAAAAATTAAGTTTTAATTAAATTTTATAATATCACGTTTCACTTATTCATTGACACGTTCAATTTTCTTCGAAACAAAAACAAAATATTAAAACTAAATTCATCTTGAAGTGAAACGAATCTAGATATATAAAGAAGTTTTTGTGTATATAGGAGAGTTAAATAGGCACGCATATTGTTTTTTGATCCTTTCAACATGTTTAAAAAAAAAAATTAAATTAAAATTTTTCACAAAATTAAGTTTTATGATTTTATAATATAAAATATAAAAAGCTATATTTTCAATTAAAGAAAGCTAGCATAAATATTTGGAAAAAGTTGATCGTTTTCTTGGGTTTTTGTTACCTTTATAATATTGTGTTAAGAAATTTTACCTTTCAACTTTTTTTTTTATATATTTTCGCTGTTGTTTTTAATTTTTTGCTAATATAGTAGATATAAATTATAATCATTATTTATGTATTTCAACATATCATGTTAATTTTGTAAATATTAGATGAGATAAACCGACACTGCGCGCGTACATCTACATTTTTTGTCTTGGTAAAACTCTTGTTGGAAAATTGTTTATTGCGTTGGACGAATAATTATGAATTGTATAAACGAGCAATAAACATTTAACCTTTTGTGTAAATAAGATTAAAGCTTAGTTATGTTCATTTTTAGGATTTATAACATTTTCATTGTACTTTTTTTATTGCTTCAACTTTATACTGAGTTTTTGTCAAATTCTCAGTCTAATTAACCTATTTCGTGGTTTAGATTGGGGTATATCTGGTATTCTATTGGAGATTATAGTATAGTCAGACGTATTTTTATAGCGCTAAATTAAGATTTACAACATTTTTTTATTTATTTATTTTCAGGTAAATAAATAAATGTGTAATATATTTTTCGTAAGGTAAATATTAAATAGTAATTGATTAAAAATACTACTTAATACGCACAATAATAAAAATGAAAATTGATAATGTTAACGATTGTACAACGCAATAATTTGCGAAAATCGATTTCTGGAATATTTTAATGGGTTTAGCAATTAATTCAACTTAAAACAATTAAAATGAAAAACAAAGGAGATTAAACGGCAAACTTTTAGAATTTATTGCGAAATTTAAATTTGATATTTGAACAAAACAAAAAGAAAGATTAATGAAAATAATTTATTAATTCAGAGAAATTTGAAGATGTTTCAAATTAGTAAGGGATTTAGATAATATATTGATTTAAAATGTACGTAGTCGAATGTATTTACATACATGTATATTAAAAATTGGCGAAGTGTTATAGGAATTTACAGACGGTGGACAAAATTTTGCCAACACCTCGTTTTTTTTTTATTTTACTATACTTTAAACTAATATAATATTTTTTTTCTGACACCCCTAAATTGTCAGTTTTACATAAAACCGACATTTGTGGGTGTTAGAAAAAAAATTGTTAAATATGAAGTAGGAAAATGATAAAAAACAGAGGTGTAAAGTGTTGCTTTGTTTATTTTTTTCTTTTTATTTATTTAATATTGCATTAATACTTGCTCAGAAATATTGGTCAATAAAAATTGGGTTTTTGAAGTTCTTTTTAGTCTGTATAGACCGACAAACAATTTGTAACCAAACCTAGTGTCTAGGGAACAACGCTATTGACGCCTGAATTGAGGTTTTGGTCGCAAAATGAGGAGTAAGTTGAGAATTACTGGAAGGAAATAGTATTGGTAAATGTGTTTGTTCGAATTTACTTTTTTGTAGTTTTTCATTAAAAAAAATATTTTGTTTCTAGTTTAAGGAAATTTTGTCTTCTTTTCGGTACTGGAATCCGTTTTATTTTATTTTGTTTTTTTATGGCTTTTTGAGTAAATAAAAATTGTCTAAAAGACAAAAAATATGCTGCTATTTGAGACTATAAACGAACTTGCTCGATAATTTATTCCCAAATCCAAATTAGTCACTTTATAGAGAATTTAGAAATCTTGAAAATTATGCTGTGGTAATTTTTGTACCATAATCCCCTTGTTGAGATTATTGAAGTTTCAGAGAAAACGTATCAAAAAGCGTATAAACGTCAACAGGCATATTTTATATCTTATAAACTAAGCACTCAACCATACAGCTTAAAGTATCTTTAAATTTTATGGTATTTATGGAAAATAAAAATTAATTTACATCAAAGTTATTTGAAGAGTCAACCGAGATTAATCAAAAAGAACAATCACTCGTTGAAGCTACAAAAATTTTGGCATTAGTTGAAGCAGGTGTAACTTAACGTGAAATTAGGCAAATCTGTTGTGAGCCGGCCTTTATATAGCTATTTAGAAACATGTAGTGTGAATCGGCGTGAAGGACCTGGCCCACCAAGAAAAACTACACCAATGGAAGATCGCGCTATCGCCCGATATGCTAAAATTAATAAGACAAGCAGTGCTCAAGAAATTAGAATTAATGCACCAGTACAAAACCAGGTATTAAAACAAATGATAATGAATCGGTTAACAGCTTATCGATTAAGATCACGTTGACCTGTTAGAGTTCCGTATATGACTGAATAGAAATATCTAGTAAACTAAATGAAAACCTCGTCTCATACATTTTATTATCAGATTTCCACTAAAAATAAAAATTACTTGAATTCCAGATGAATTTTTGAACCGATTTATTTTTTAGTGTAGTTACATAAAATCTAGTAAAATTCTAGTTAAATTAAATTAACTACAAGATAATTCATGTTAACATGTACAAGGAATTTCTAGTAAATTATAGTCAGATGTTAGTCGATTTTCCTCGTCAATTCTAGAAAATCTAGCCATTTGCTGGCATTTTGATTTCATTTACGTCGTCTGATAGTCAGTAACACGTTAAATTTCGTACTGTCGTTGTTGCTTTTGCCTAAGCTAATTTTAAAATAATTTAAATTTTAAACACAAAATGTCAAGCAAAATGACGTAACTCCTGCATTATCTTAATATGCATTTTATATCATTCTGCGTTATCATTCTGCATTGTGCCATAAATAAGGGCGAAACCCACTGTTCAACTTGTTACGTTGAATTGTTTATGGCACATAGCTTGCAAAATAAAAACAAAATTTTCTTTCACTTTGCGATCGAACATCAAGCGAAAAACAACTGTGAGTATTTACAAAGAAAACATATTTGCGACATTTTTTAATAATAAAAATTATAATTATACAAATCATTATAAAATATATAATAACATTTATTTTAATAAATAAAATCTTATAATTTCTCGAATTTTGTACGAAACCTAATAAACTATTCAATAAATTGTAACTTAACAAACATAAATTTTTGTTGTAATCTAATAAATAATAAAAATTAGCCAATAAATTCTATTGAATCAAGCGTACAATTTTCTCGCGAAAACATTTTTTGGTGCCGAAACCCGGGAATAAATTTTAGATCCCGATTTATTTTTCAATAAAGTGTACAAACTAGTTTAGTGCTATTTCATAATAAATAATCGTGTAGATAAGTGAAAATAACATCCAGTGAATATTTCCGTTTTGCAAGGCCATTAAATCAATGTTAATAATGACCCTTGAGTTAGAGCAAGCGATTCAAAAACGTAATGGGGTAATCAATACAGTGAAGAACGTGAAAGTATATGTCGATAAAGCTGTCGCTGAATGGAGTCAAGATCAAGACGACACATTTTATATAGAACAGCTTGAGACGCGTATTGATATTTTAAATCAAGCGTGGGTTGAATTTCATCAATGTGATAATACTATTAAAGTTCTCGATAAAAGTGATTCAGATAGTTCTGTGACTAAAGATTTTGAAGATCAGTTTTTTGAAGCAAAATCTATGTTGAAACGTTTGATGAAGAAACGCTCGTCTAGTATGCTGGAACCCGAAAATAATGCAAATGTCGCTGGGTTTAATCGTTCCGCATTCGAATTTCCGCATGATCGTACAACACATCAAGCTTCTGAAATTAGATTACCACGTGTCGTGATTGAAAGTTTCTCAGGTGATTACGCTAAATGGCCTTCTTTCCAAGACCAATTTGTAACAACCATTCACAACAACGATCAATTACCAAACATACATAAATTTCAGTATTTGAAGAGTCTGCTCAAAGGTGACGCAGCATCTGTTATTCGCCATTTTGCATTAACTGATGCAAATTATTCAACGGCTTGGAACAAGCTGACAAAACGGTACGACAAGAAAAAATATACAGTAAAAGCATTCATTGATTTATTTATGAATCAAGCCCCAATGCAACCAGGGTCAAACAAACAATTACGAGTGATATGTGATAATGCGGATGAATGTATTCGTGGTTTAACAGCGCTAAAGTTAGAAGAACGTGATCCATGGCTGATCCATATCTTACTCCGAAAGCTTGATACAGAAACTCAGCAAGCGTGGGCAGAACAAACCGTTAATGACGATAATCCTACAATTGATAAATTAATTCAATTTTTAACCGAAAGATGTGATGCTTTCGATATATGCATTTCATCGTCTACAAGTCGAAACATGAACGTAAAATCAAGTAGACAAACTGTTCAACTTCACACGACGCAAGAAATAAATACCGTAATTAAATGTGTGTTATGTAATCTTAATCATCCGTTATACAGGTGCTTCGAATTCAAGAAGATGAAAATTAGTTCTCGAAAGCAGTTCTTGGAAACAAACAAACTCTGCGAGAATTGCCTTATTGGTAATCACAATGTTCAAAGCTGCCTAAACAAACATCGGTGTTACCGTTGCAACCAAAAGCATCATACGTTAGTCCATGAGTTCGACAACAAGCAGAAGGACAATTACACATACAACAAAAAGGGTCACAATACTCAATCATATGCTACCAATTTGGCAACATCAGCAGTTGAGTGTGATTCTTTAGCAGCCAATACGAAAGATGAAGTTGCTACACTTAACCATCAACCGTCAACATCTAATAATAATACTAATACAAAAAACTCGCAAAATATGTATACTCACAGTTCTTTTAGCATTTCAGATTCGTATGAGTTCGATCCTAGCAAAATCTTATTATCAACAGTTGCATTTTATGTTGTCGATGATTATGGGAAAGCTCACGTTTGCAGAGCACTTCTGGACTCCGGCTCGCAATCGACACTCATAGCTGATAATTGTGTTCAAAGAGTTGGGTTAAGAAGAAAACACTCATCAATTACTGTCAGCGGAATATGTTCCAACAAAGTCGAATCGTCAAAAGGAGAAGTTGCTCTCACAATCACCTCACGTTACAATCAAGATTACCGCTTATCAATCAATGCTGTAATCCTAAAGAAGCTAACACCACTATTACCATCACACCAGTTTGATGACCGCCAGTGGCCTGTTATTCAATCTTTAGACCTAGCCGATCCAGCTTATAATCGTCCAGCAGCAATCGACATCATTCTAGGTAATGATGTATTTCTGGAGGTACTACTCCAGCAAAAAATCAAGATCGAGGAACATCTATTTGCTCAATCAACGCAATTTGGTTGGATACTTGGTGGCTGTCTTAATTCAGAAACAAAGCCATCACTCAATTTCCACCACATCACTACGACAAATAATGTTGCCGACCTACATATGCCTCAAAGATTCTGGCAAATGGAAGAAGTTCCATCATCAAAGCCAAAATTTACGGAGGAAGAACAATACTGTGAAGCTCACTACATACAACATACCAAACGTAATCCAGAAGGTAGATATGTGGTCAGACTTCCATTTAAGACAACAGTGCATCAATTGGGATCAACTTACCAAGCTGCAGTAAAACGGCTAATGACTCTTGATCGTAAGCTCACTCAAAATCCAAATATCGCAGATTCATATGCTTCATTTATGGAAGAATACGAGCAGTTGGGTCACATGGAGACTGTACAAAATACCGACGAAAAGAATTATCATCTACCTCATCATTGCGTGATAAAGGCCCAAAGCAGCACAACGAAATTACGCGTCGTATTCGATGGCTCTTGTAAGAGCTCTTCAGGGTTATCATTGAATGATGTTCTGCATGTGGGACCAACCATCCAAACCGATCTTACCACACTGTTGCTTCGCTTTCGAGAACAACCAATAGCTGTATGTGGTGACATCTAAAAAATGTACAGACAAGTCATTGTACATCCAGATGAAAGGCGCTATCAGAGGATCCTGTGGCATCCGAAGACACCAGATCAACAAATTCAGGAGTTCCAATTGACTACCGTAACCTACGGCTTATCTAGTGCTCCTTTCTTGGCAATTCGTAGTTTACATCAACTAGCCAAAGATTATCACGAAAACTATCCTGATGCAGCACAATGTCTAACCGACAATTTTTATGTAGATGATATGCTGACCGGTTGTGCCTCCATAGAAGATGCGATTTCATTGTATCAAAATATGAATTCGTTACTTAGTAAAGCCGGATTCAAAATACGCAAGTGGATGTCGAATGATCAACGTTTGCTTACAATGATATCTAACATTGATCGAGAGGTGGCAATTCTAGACGTAAACGGGCAATCGACCATTAAAACATTGGGGATAAGCTGGAATCCACAAAAGGATTGCTTTCTATTTAAAGTTACACCGCACATAAAGAAACTTTAACAAAAAGAAATTTATTATCTGAAGTTTCACGTATCTTTGATCCTCTAGGTTGGCTGGCTCCAGTTATCATCACAATGAAGCTATTGTTCCAAACACTGTGGCTTCGCAAAGTTGAATGGGATGAAAGACTACCACAAGATGTCTTAGAGCAATGGTCCAAGATACGCAACAATCTTCATCATTTGGAACTAATGGAGATTCCACGGTACCTGCACACATCACAGAATCAAGTTAAATCCGTCCAGCTTCACGGTTTCGCTGATGCATCGGAGAAAGCATACGGGGCTGTTATTTATCTGCGAATTGAAGACAATAATGGCCAAATTCACATTCATTTAATTGCAGCTAAATCAAAAGTCGCTCCGGTTCAACAAGTCACTGTAGCCCGTCTAGAATTGTGTACTTAGCCGGTTGATGTCTTATGTCAAAGCCAACTCAGCGGTTTCAATTCACTCAACGCATGCATGGTCGGATTCTATAATCGTACTCTCCTGGTTATCAGACTATCCAAGGAAGTGGAAAAGCTTCATCGGAAACCGGACTTCGACCATATTAGAAACACTTCCAAGACAGATGTGGTCACACGTTCCTGGTAAACATAATCCGGCTGATTTGCTGTCTCGAGGTGTTTATCCAGAAAAACTAATCAACAACAAGTTTTGGTTTAAAGGTCCAGATTGGTTGTCAATGGATTCTAGTCATTGGCCAAGTCAAAAGCACATTCTAACCCAGCCGGATGAATCTGTGCTTGAAGTTCGCAACAAATATTTGCTAGTGCATCATGTTCAGCTGACAACACATTTTTGTTCAATACTGTTTGAAAAATGTTCATCATTGTCAAAGATTTATCGAATCATCGGTTACGTTTACAGATTTATTCATAAAACACGCTGTAAATTGCTGATTTCACGCACATCACAAGAAACCAAAGTGATAAATTCAAACATCGAACTTGTTCTACCACTATCAGTTGAAGAAATCACGTATGCAGAAAAGGCTTGTATTAAATGGGCTCAACAATTATTCCAGAGCGAAATACGTGCCATTCAGGAGAATGGTGAATTATACAGAAGCAGCCAACTTGCTTCATTGACACCAATTTTAGACGAAGATAACCTCATTCGTGTGGGTGGCAGAATTGAAAAATCATCATGCAATTTTGATGCAAAACATCCGATAATTCTGCCAAAACATCACATGTTTGTCCGATTGCTGATCGCTGATTACCACATGAAGAATTTCCATCCCGGTCCAACACTACTAACCAGCCTATTACGCCAGCGCTTTTGGATTATCGGCTGTCGTAATTTATGTCGCTATTATGTAACCAAATGTATTCCATGCTTCAGACAGAAGAAATTCAAAAACCAACAATTGATGGCCAACCTTCCAGCTGAACGAGTGAGCATCGGTCGACCCTTTTTATACGTCGGGGTTGATTACGCAGGTCCATTATATCTACGAAATCGAAAAGGTCCAGGGAAGCCGCAGTTATCCAAAGCTTGGATAGCCCTGTTTGTCTGTATGTCTGTCAAAGCTATTCACATCGAGCTCGTGACTGACATGACCACATCAGCTTTTATATCTGCATTGAAGAGGTTCATAGCGCGGAGAGGATGTCCAGTCAAAATTCATTGCGACAACGGGTCAAACTTTGTGGGCAGTAAACGAGAGCTTAGCGAATTATTTGACTTGTTCAAAACCGAAAATCACCATAAGCTAATCCAATTTTTTTTATCTCCTCAGAAAATTGAATTCACTTTCAATCCAGCTCAAGCACCGCACTTCGGGGGGCTTTGGGAAGCCAATATCAAATCAGTAAAGCAGCATATGAAAAGGTCCATTGGTTCAACATCTCTAACTCACGAAGAAGCTGAAACCATGTTGATTCAAATCGAGGGCATTTTGAATTCAAGGCCACTCTGCGCAATTTCTGAAGATGTCACGAGTTACGATGCGTTAACACCATCGCATTTTTTAATTGGAGAACCAATTACTGCCATTCCCGAACCTGATTTGTCACACATAAATCAATCACGTCTTTCAAAGTGGCAAAATGTACAAAATAGAGTACAGGGATTCTGGAAAACTTGGGCACGAGATTATCTGTGCACATTAAACCAACGAGCAAAATGGCAGCACAGATTCACAAACATTAAAGTTGGTCAATTGGTGCTAATACGAGACGACGACGTTCCACAATCTTGCTGGTTACTGGGGCGTATTACTCAATTGCATCCGGGATCGGACAACTTAGTTCGTGTTGTCACGGTCAAATCACAACGAGGAGAATTCACTAGGCCATTAGTGAAAATAATTCCATTCCCAATAGACGATGAAGATGATAAAACACAAACACAACACCAGAATCCAACACAACAACAATAAAACTACATTCTGTAAGAATACGTTTTCACTTTATTTATATACAAAATAATTGAAACAATTGAATTCTTAATGTTCATAATTTTTCCAATTAATTTCACTTATTTTGCGTATGTAAAACCTAGAAATAAAATTAATTTTAGTCCTTTGACATATTATTTACATTATTGAATTATATACTTACTTTATTTGAATGTCAAGGTCAAATTACATTTACATACAACTCAGAGAATCGAATCATGTAATTTAGAAAAGAAAAATGTATTAAATTCACTGTCAAACTATCGCAAATGTGTACATAAATACTTACGTTTTTCGTCTCGGATACACATTTTAAAATTTAATTTATTTTCCGGGCCAGAATGCTTTTGCCTAAGCTAATTTTAAAATAATTTAAATTTTAAACACAAAATGTCAAGCAAAATGACGTAACTCCTGCATTATCTTAATATGCATTTTATATCATTCTGCGTTATCATTCTGCATTGTGCCATAAATAAGGGCGAAACCCACTGTTCAACTTGTTACGTTGAATTGTTTATGGCACATAGCTTGCAAAATAAAAACAAAATTTTCTTTCACTTTGCGATCGAACATCAAGCGAAAAACAACTGTGAGTATTTACAAAGAAAACATATTTGCGACATTTTTTAATAATAAAAATTATAATTATACAAATCATTATAAAATATATAATAACATTTATTTTAATAAATAAAATCTTATAATTTCTCGAATTTTGTACGAAACCTAATAAACTATTCAATAAATTGTAACTTAACAAACATAAATTTTTGTTGTAATCTAATAAATAATAAAAATTAGCCAATAAATTCTATTGAATCAAGCGTACAATTTTCTCGCGAAAACAGTTGTGGTGTAAAGATTTCAATGGTGAATGTGTAAGTTTTAAATAGTCGTCTGAACAAGCTATTAGAATAAGTAAGCTTAAAGTAGATCCCCTTTCAAATTTGTAAAACGAAACATTTCTAGGAATTTTTTTAAAAATTGGCCTATTTTTTAGAGAAAGAAAAATCGTACCTGTTGCTAGTAAATATTTTCTTAAGAGAGGGCCCAACAATTTCTTATCGGTTTCAGAAGGTGGATCTCAGAGAAACTACACGTAATCTGACGCCATAGAAATTAAATTGGTTCTAGGTTATGAAAGATATTTAGATTTAGAAGAAAATTTGGAAAATTTGTTTACAATCAAAGCTTTTCGTCATCAAACGACAACGATTTTAATGTTTGCTGGGTTGATTTTTAAAAACTTTCGACATCAAACGATAGCGATTTTAGGGTTTGCTATATTTTTTTAAAATCAAGTTTTGATTAGAAAAGGTTGAATTTAATTTACAAAAGATTGAATGTCATTGTTATAGTTTCCCGTTTACTGAAACTTTTTTATTACCGGTAAACGGTAAATAGAAACTTAATTTAAGCCTAGTTTAAAACGGTTTATTTTGAAAATCTTTTTTAAATAAGGAAATTGAAAATTCTTCTGTTTTTCGGAAGTTATGTGTGTAATATGGGATCGTATCACTGTATTCGCGAACGAAAAATTCCAAAAAAGAAGCGAGCATTTCATGTCATCCTTGCGTGGAAAGTACTAATTCTAAGCGGTTTTGGGGAGTTCTCTATTTTAGTTTGTGAATTATTATAAAAAAATACAAATTTTTCAAAAATGTTCAATCACTATGAATATTAGAATTTCAAAAAATCGTCAAAGCAGAGGTTTCGGGGCGGTAGCCCCCATCCTCTAAGGTATAATTCAAATTACAATATGGTATTCAAAAATTTGTTATAATTAAAAAACTTGAATTTGGGGTTTTTTGTTTTTTTGTATTTTTTATTTTGGATAACGAACCCAAGTAAATCTTATTCTGCTTTGCTTTTTTGTGCGACTATCAGGAAAATAAAAGGATCACTATTGCCTGAAAAAAAAACACAAATATTTTAAAATCCAGAATAATCGAAAATTTAAATCACAGAAAAAAAATCCCGAAAAAAATCTAGAAATTGCCAAAAAAGCAATCCACAAAAAATACAGGAAAAATGGTTTGTTTGTAATAAATGATAAAAGTTCAATTTTATAGGCATTTTTAGACCTATGTCGTCACTTGAAATATTTTTGGTATCTCTATCAAGAGAACGATACGAGCGATACAATTTCTTTGATGTGATTCATCAATGTTGACGATGCATTAGCCAAATTAACAAAAATGCGCAATTTGCTCCAATATATTCGTCAATACCACATCCAACCATAACGTAACTTGAAACATTTGTGGTAGAAGCATTAGTAGAAGCGATAGGAGCGATATGATCTGGCTCTGGAAGGTTGACGAAACAATTCCGATTATCACAAATATCGTAATAAGAACTCCTTTGAAAAAACTCAAAGTTTATAAATTATATAAATTTTAATTTTAATTTGGGCCACACTTTGATAATTGTGTTGTTGGATTTTAGTTTTCCGGATTTTTTTCGAGGTAAGGTAGCAAATCCGTAAATAAATTTAAAGCCGTAATAATTTAAAGAAGAAAAGATGCCTCCCAAATCTGTAACTTTTAATGCGATTTTTCATTAGGCGACACGATAGTCGTAAATATAGATCACCGCCGATATTGATTCGCAGAAGGGGTATCGGGGCACCCAAAATATTTTGGAGTATGTGGAATGGATTCTCAATAATCGCATATGATTTTTTATAACTGAAAATGGGTGCCTTATATTTAAAAACATTTTAGTTGATCCGATCAATTGTTGTTGACGTATATCGTCGAGATTACTTATAGATAATAATTAGTACAACGTTAGTAGTTATTTACGTCACAAGGGCGGTAAATAAGTTGTTACAGTACGAGTTCGACGTTTAGAATTTTGAATGAGTACTGTAACGATCATTTAACGTTACAATGTTTTATTTAATACTACATGAGATATTAATTCGAATTTTCATTTAAAATTAAATGCAAAATAGGAAATAATTCCAACCAATCGTGTACCAATGTTAAGTAATTCTTTGATGGCCGATCGGGTTCTTTACAAACTCTCGAAATTTAAATTGTTTGTCGAGGTTTCTAATCTAACTAGCACTTCGACCTATGGCATCTGCATCTTAACTTTAATAAAAAGGACGATAATTTAAAAAGCTTCTATTTGGCGAAGCAGCATTGAAAGCTCTTACATTGTGAGATAGGTTTTATCGGCTTCTCTTACCAGGTGTTTCTTTACAGATTTAGTGGCTGGTAGGTTTGAAACTTAAAGTTGGTCCGTTTTTTGATAAGAATTTTGCTGTCTCTTAAAACTTGGAATTCGTCACCTTTTACAGTTAAGCGTATACATTCTTTTAATTATATATTGAAAAGTGAGACAGAACAATAGGAAGTGTTTTTGTATAAATTTTAATTTTTTATTCATTAGATTTTGGATAAATTACTAGTAAATTGCGAGTAGTGAAATAGCAATTATTAAAGTAAAATTTTAATTAATTTTTACAAAGGTGTTTAATTTGTGCTAATATTTCAATTAAAATATATACAATTTTAAAATATGATTTGTGCTTTGTTATAAAAACGTGTGGTTATCAGTGGTTACCAATATGGCTTATGTAATTTTGTTAAATATCAGTATTTAGAGATTCACTCTAAAATTATAGTTAAATTTAAATAAATTCAGTAAATGTTGATCTATAATTAAGAGCATCAAGAGCGTATTTATAAAATAAAATTTTAAACACTGATGTCCTCAACGCATTAAAAATTTGGTTTTACCGAAATACATATCTGTATATAGCAGCGACCTGGTGACATTAGAATGCAATACAGGATGATAAAAAATGTTCTTATTTTATATTCAACATTTAGCAAGTTCCATTAAAATGTAAAATACAATTTTGCGCCCCTAAAAGTTGTGCGCCCTATACGGCCGCACACGTCGATCACCCCTCGAGTCGAGCCTGCAATGATGCATCTATTTGACTCTAAGAAATCCTTCCCAATAATACCTACGCAACCAATAGGGAAATCAACAACTCAATTTAATATTTGTATTTATAACGTCTAGCTAACGTCTCAATATTTAGTTGTAATGATCTGAGTTTTAATGTTTATATTTGGGTGTACTATTGTATCGTCTTTAAGAACTTCTTTCTTGATGAGACTTAAATCGGCACCATCAAAAAAATAGTTAGGGATAACAATTAGGGTCAATTATTTCATCTACTTTTAGTTAAACATATCTTAATTACACTTAAAGTCATTTGATTGAAGAATATCTGAAACGTTTTTGTAACTAGTAGATATCTTTTATTATTAACATATGGCTTTTGAATTAGTAACTGTGGCGTCATTTGAAAATATTGTTAAAGTTTTTGCTGTCTGAGTGCTGTTGTTTCTTTATTCAGAATCTTTCATATTTGCTGAATTACTTCATGTAATATGTTGTGAATCACTACAGGACCTGAACTTCGACAGTATCTACAATACAAATTTGGCATATCACTGTGTTTCTTGGTTAATTGAAAATTAGAATTAATAAATGTATTTGGCTGATGATTTCTGGGGATTTGTGCTAAATTAGCAGTAGGATTAATTGTATAATTACTATTAGGGAGACAATTTTTACATGTAAAACATTGATGAATATAATGATTGTTTTTATGGCAATAACAACCAACTTAAGCTTGTAAATTTGACTATTTCCTCATTCATTGATTGGATTATTGTGGCTGATTCTTTACCTTGTTTTAACATACAAGTTTCATTTAATCATTAGCTTTTCGGCCTTATTTGCAAATAATTTAATACTTAAACCTCACTTGTCCACCCCTAACCAATTCAAACGACAACGTCTCGGCTGATTTTTTTTTGACAAAAAGTTGATTCCAATACGGTTTTAAAATGTGCCTATTCCATGAAGTTTTTGTACAGCATCACAACGGCAGCGTCATCCAATTTAAGTTTTATTAATTGCTTGAATCTTTGCTCGTGTGCTTCTTCGTTGAAAGAATCATAAATTCAATCACCCGATTAAATGAACTTTTGATAATTAATTGATTATCCGTTTGTGTATTTCCATTTTTTGTATTCCTATTTCCCATTTATTAATATCTTGTACTGGTGTAGGCTCATTTAAATTAATTGGTTGTTTATATGCTTCTTTTGATCTTATTACCAATTGTAAAATTTATCTTATTTGAAAAATTTTAATTTGACAATTCTGAATTTTGACCAAAATGTTGTCTGGTTAGTTGTTGTTCCTAAGACATCAATTCATGATAAATTTAATATCACTACCCGACTTTTAGATTCTGAAATTGAAATGTTTATCCAACAATCAACGTTTTGAAACGGAAAAAGTAACCGGTACAAAGTATACCTATCTCTTAAACTAAACTTATAGAAATAAAATAATTTACTCGTAAAAAGTTCAAAACCTAATTTGTTTTTTATGTTAAATTATTTAATTAGCTGGAATAAGAACAATAAAAAAATCAAAGCAAAACATAAAATCAGTAATAACTTACTGATAAAGTAAAAATAGTAAAAATGAAATCAGTTATAACTTATAAAACTTTTCAAATATATCACACACATACAACCAAAAAACATACTCATATTTCACAAAACAACAATAACAGTCGTTAAGTGTGCAAAAAACTATTTAATTTATATCGAACAAATCTAATGTAATTGGAGAGAAAGCACCCCAACCCCAACTATTAAAATCAATAAAAGCAAATATTTTATTTAACCAGAATACACAAGCTTTATACGCAACGGAGAGCGCAAAAGAAATGTCAAAAACTTATTGGAACCACATAAATTAATTAATAGAATTCTGTGTCTGGCACGTAAAATTTATTTAGCTACATTATGTTCCAAATTGTAAACACACAATCCGCCCTTTAAATATTATGGACTATGAACATAGATTTTAATGAGAACGATAAATTTCAACCTGTATCCCAACAAAACATTTTATCTTTAAAATGTGTCACCGATTTAGAAATACCATTTTCAAATTTACATACAATGGGTATATGTACAAACCTACCCATGAAATTATGTAACCGTGCGACATAAAGTTTTTTTTATCGGGAAGCGCGTTGTATGCGATCCTCCAATAAATTTTAAATCGTAAAATTTTTTTTTTTATGTTACATATTATACAGTTTAACACTTGAAAAACAATTAAGATTATCCTAATCCAAACAGCGCCTTTAAATTTTATATTTGAGCTAGGTCTAAACTTTTTAAATTTAATGAAATAATTATTTTCCTGTTTTTAATAGACATGCAAATCTTGTACAAATCCTAAAGAAATCCTTTATAAACTCGTAAATTTCACAAACACCTTGCCAAGGTGATAAATTAACTCGTGCATCAATTCTCAAATTAAACTTGTATACCTAACGATTAAAAACCTATAAAACTGTTGGTCATATATTATGTATATACATATAAGATATAATCAGGTATATAGATAAAAGACAAACAAACATAAACCGTGTGCCATTTAAGATCATCTTAATCTCTAATTTCATTTATTTATATATTGATGCAAAATTCATTGTATACACATATACACACACTTACGAAAAAACATTTCCCTTAAACAAATTATAATGAAAACCTAAGATTTTATTGTCAGATCTAATTCTTAAAAACTACATCCCCAATATACACAATTCTAGAAGGTATTACCTATTTATGTCCATCTTACATTTATTATTCCACTCGAATACTATGCACATTATAGTAAATGTTAGAAGGTAAGAAAACGAAATATTTTCCCCATTTTCATGAAAATGGTAAATTCTATTCTAAGAATGTTTTAGATACCCTTTTAGTTTATTTTTTTTTTTTTTTTTGATACAATTTGTGTTTCCATTTTTTGTATTTGTCAAGAAGTAAAGCCATTAATCTAAATAATGAATGTTCATGCTTATTTTGTTTTTGTTGGTGTTATTCCGTCGGCTGTTTAAGATGTTATACGATTTAGCATGTTATATCATTAATTGCATATATTTAAGCATTGTTGGTTGATTCCATTTCGACTTGTCGTCTATCTAAAAAAAATCATTTGTTACAGAATTTGATTACATGTTTGTGAGCTTCGAAATTGTATTAAAATTTGGTTTAAAAAATTCCTTATATGGATACGTGCGCTTTTTATTTTGTCTTTACTAGGGTTTCAAACGGAATCCCGGGATTCCGTTTTGGTCTCAAAAGTGTGGCTGGGAAATTCCAGGACTTTTTATAATCGACTAACTATAGCCTGCCTCTGATTTTCCATACTCCCTTGTATTAATGTAGAAAGTTTAAAAATCCCGAATTTAAGTTTATCCATCAAAAGCATTTTCAAGTCCATTTCAGGCAGATTATGATGAAATTCGATTTGCATGATGGATATGGGATGCTAAAATTATTTTTACATGAAGCTCTGGAAAATGGCAAATTAGGAGGGAACTTGATAATTTCTTTACCGATTATGATGAAATTCAGGAAGTACAATATAAATAGGATTTTAAAATTAATGTTAAATAAAGTTCTGGAAAATGGCTTATGAAAAAGAATCTTGATGATTTCCCCACAGATTATGATGAAATTCAGGAGCGTTATCATGAAATCCGGAACCGGTAGAATGTTGACGGAAATCACCCGGCTTTACAAAAAAATGTTATCATAAACACCGATTTCGCGGTAAATTTCCGTCAAAAATCGTCAGGTAAATATTATAGTTGACGGATAGCGATTTTTCGTTTAAAAAAACTGAAAATTTCAAACAAAAAATTAATTAATCATAAATATTACTTTGACAATGTTTATTCATTAAAAAATTTAATGAATTTTAATAATATTTATTGGAATAATTTAAGTCTTCTAAAATATTGACGAAATTATTAACGTCATTTAGGAAAATCTCAATACGGTTCCTTTTCCAGTCGGTTTTGCTAGCGGTGTTTTACATGAAGTTCTGGAATACAGCCAATTGGAAAGGAAACTTGGTGACTTCTGACCGATTAGGATGAAGTTCAAGATGCATGATGGAAATAGGGTTCTAAAATAAGTTTTAGAAGTAGTTTTGGAATATGTTAGATGTACGTAGGTATATTCTCATCGTTGATATATGGTTGCAACCGATTTTGTTATTAACTATTTATTTGAACGCAAAATTCACATAAACATATACTATCGCCTGACCGTATTAACGGTTATAATGACTCCTTCTTTTCATGACTATAACGAATCTGGTATTTATCTAGGGGTTTAGACGGGAAGTCTAAAGTGGGAAGTATTTGTCGGAACCATTGATGTACAAATTTGATATCCCGGCCCCAATACCAAACTGCAGTGCGTCTGTCATACCAGAGAGAAGTCTCTGCGATAATATACTAGTTTGGTTGTGTTGCTTTATTTGTTGAAATTAACCACTGTGCTTTCAATCATCGGGGTGGGAGTTCATTTTTCCCAAAGGCATATTATGGTTCTGAAAACAGCGAGAAATTTGGGTTCAATTTATTGTAATATTTCAAGTCCTTTAAATAGGACACTCTATTACGAGAAGTGAGAAGCACTTTTATAGTGGGTCGAATTGCTGTATATATAGCAACAATTATGTATAAGACCAACTTATTTAAGGTCGGTCTTGAAAAATTTACGTTTATCGAGATTAACCATCAAATTCGCTGCACTTACTCGTTAGAATCTCCTCTAATTTCTCTAAATGCTTCTTCTCGTGTTGCTCGATTAATTTCGTAAAATGACTGATGTGCCAGCTGGTATTTTCGATTGGCAATAGCAAATACGGATGAAAACCAAAAGGGTTCGAAATAACCAAATTTGTTTGGACTTGTCATCTAATTTGAGTTGACTGGATTAAGCTATGGTTTATGAAGCTGATTGTAACCATAGTAGTGTAAAAGCGTATGTCCTGGAACACACCAAATGGGGTGGATTTTTATATGTAAATTACAACAACACAAACGATTACATATGTTTTTTTATATGAAGATTACAGTAGAACCACGATAATTAAATCTCTATATAAAATGTAAACGAAAGTATATAATTTTATTAAAAATCCGTTGTTCAACTGTACATTAACTGTACAATATTTTTTTAAGACATTTTGTTAGATGGCAGCACAATCATAAACTTTAAGCTTTGAATTTTTTAATATTAATTAACTTTTCGATAGATGGTGCACATTTCTTACAGTTTTATTATCAACCACGATAACTAAAACTCTATATGAATTTATCCAAAATCAAGTATTCAAGTGTCTTTGAAAGTTTATTTTTAGGTACTCAACTGTAATAAAGTAAAAAATATTGATTATGATTAATTTCTGTCTATGTAAGAGAAAAATATTCGAATTGAAGTGTATTAACCTGATATATCGCGTTTTATAAAAAATAAAATTATTCACATATACATACATGTACATATAACAAAAATCATCGTGAATAAACTGCTAAGGTTATTAAAATCTAACACATTAATTAATATACATGACTTAATATATTATTAAAGTGAATAAGGTCATTAAAATCTACAAGAAATTTGTAAAGTTCTGTTATTAGTGTTATTGCATAAATATAGAAACGTTTTGTTAATTATTTTGTGAATTAATAAATTTAAATACATACAAATATTTCTTACAGTTTTATTGGCAACCATGATAACTAAAACTCCGTATAAAATTATTCAAAATCAGGTACTCAACTGTAAATTATTATTATTTTGTCAACTTTAGCTGTAGATGCCACCTTTCAAAATTTGTATTATGTATATGGTTTGTAACTTGGACGAATAATTTTTATCACATAATTGAAATCGGATAGTACAAAGTTATAATAATATTTTATAATTTATCCTTGGCATTGAAATCTTGATCATAATTTTTTTTTTACCAACTTTATCTGTATATCATCTTTTAAACTACATTTGGCGAAAATAAAATTATTTTCTATTTAAAAGTTACAAAAGTGTACGCATTTATTGTATGATACATTAGAATAATGTATATTGTTAGACCGTTTACATTGATGGTTGAAAAAATATTGATTATGATTAATTTCTGTCCATGTAAGAGAAAAATATTTGAATTGAAGTGTATTAACCTGATATATCACGTTTATAAAAAATAAAATCATTTACATATACATACATGTACATATAACAAAAATCATGGAGAATAAACTGCGAACGTCATTAAAATCTAACACAATAATTATTATACATGACGTAATATTTTGTTGATAGTACATATGTCATATTCATATGTTATGAAGTATAATCAGTATTTTGAAACACTAATTTTACTAAAACTAATCCCAATTAAGATTTAAAAATAAAATATTTATTTTCAAATTTTTTAGATTCTTTAAGTTAACTTGTTTGCATTGGAAAAAATGTAAGAAAACAATGCGTTTATTTTTTTCTGTTTAGAGTTATCGAACGAGAACAGAACGGAGAAAAAATAAATATTTAAAAACGTAATTTCAGAATTTGTGTCGCTTGAGCCCTTTGATCGAATTACCGTCGATATGTATTTATAACAAAAATCATAGTAAATAAACTGCGAAGGTCAGTTAAACTTTATATATTTTTTTTTTTTTTTTTTTGTTTCTGATTGAAATTTTCTTAATTATTAAAACCACTTAGGTAATATTTACCTTCGGTTTAATATTTTAATTTAAAATTGCAAGACATTAAATATGTTATATACATACATATTTAAGAAATATAAAATGTGTTATTTATAACTAAGTAAAATAGAAATTATCAATTTCATTATTAAATACTATCCATACCAAAATTTTTTATGAAATATTTTGTAAAGCCCGAGACAGACAATGGTTTAACAAATCATGTTTAGAGAATTTTTGAGATTAGGTGTTGTTAGATTTACGATTATTTATGCTTGATATTGGGTGGGCTATGAGCCAATCACTCCCGTATGCTGACTTCAGATTTCTTGATTCAGCAAAACTTGTTAAATTTAATATCAATCATTTAACAGATAATGAATCAGAATCTACACAAAAAACCTAATGATTTACCATTTTGTATGGAAAATCTACAGCCACCATAAAAAAGTTTAAAGCAAAATAAATTAATTGCCAGTCTAGAACCTAAAAAAGAATACATCATTCATCAAACAAATTTAAAGAAATGTCTTAATAATGGTCTAATATTATCCAAAATACACAGAGTTTTAAAGTTTAGCCAAAAACCATAGCTCAAATGATATATAGATTTGAATACCGATCTTCGTACAAAAGCTCGAAATAACAGTGTTTTTGGTAAAACAATCGAAAATGTTGAAAATAGAACCGATGTAAGATTATTAACACATTGGGAAAACCTAGGAAGCAACTTTCAATTATGTATGTCCACTTTTTCATCGAAAGATCATTTAAAACGTCACCAAGAAAATCAGTACCCAACAGAAAAGACGAATAAACGAAAGATGGATTATCACCAAAAGAGATGTAATTGTCTCGATATTCATAATTCACAACAGCTAGAACTATCCAATTATGAATTAGCAAAAAGAAGTAAGATACGTCAGGATTCAGCAGCCCAAGTTAGTGTATATGATCATACTTTATGTAGGTGAATGTCATTAAAATATATTACAATAATTTTATACCTGATGTAATATTTTCTACAGAGACTTATAAAAAATGTACATCTAAAATAGGTTTTATTATATTTTTATTGATTTTTTATATTTTAATTTTTATAAAAATTTATTCTTCGAAATCAAAAAATTCAGGGTGCACTTCTTCAAATCCTTGAATGTAGGGCATGTCACATGTCGTCTCAAAAAACATTAGAGATGGATACTCATTAAAAAGATATTCTATACTATCTATATAATCTAATGGATTATTTTGTAGTTTGCGTAGATGAGCTAATATGTCTGTCACCTCATACATTTCTGCTAAAAACCATATTTGCTCAACAATTATCCATAGAATATATTCTAAAATCTTTTTTTTGATTGTTTTCATTTTCAATTGGACCACTGGGACTATTGTTGAATACATTATCCAGTATAATTTATAAAATGAAATTAGTAATTTATTCACTATTTGAATGTGACTCATTTTATGTAAGTGAACGAATTAATAATGAAAGTATATGAATTTTTGGATTGTTTTATACAAAATATTGTTTCCTTATAATGTTTAAGGTTTTTTTTAAAACGAAAGATATCTTGGATTATGATCACTATAATATTCATCAAAATGAATGATCTAGAACATAATAAGTGTTAGTTGGTTTGTTTACAGCGTTGATAACAGTAAAGTAGCGGAGTCGAAAAATCATAATAAGATAGTTTTGAAATGAAATTAAACATTTTTTCTAAATAAGTTTATGTAATATTGATTTATTTATTTATACAAAACTGAACATTATATCTAACCGATTTCATCTTAATTAAAAGTTCTTTACATAAATGGTTTTAAATTTTGAATTTCCTGATCATTAAAAACGTCGAATCGTTCTGGCATAAATATGATGTTCTCATCAGTCTTTATTAGAATTTTCATCCTATATCTAGTATTGAGTGATTTTACTTCTTGTATCACATAGTTTCTACCCACATCCAGATTTTAAAATTTTATTATCTTTTTCTCCGCATACCTTGATATGTTATTGAGTTTTTCGATAAGTTGTTGTCGAATATTCATGGTTCATGCTTGTTAACAATTTTATGTTTACTATCAAACTGATAATTTTCAAAAGAAACTCACTATAATTATGTTAATTATGGTTTAAGTTGACTTTTAAACATGTATAGTTTTTCCAATCTTACCACATCAGCTTAAATATTTAAGAAGTAACGATTAAATGCAAACCTTTCTTGTCGTATCAAGTTACGTTCAATGATTTCAACATCCACATCAGCAAAATAGAGGCAATAATCATGTTTAATCTTGCTTTCTTAAAACAATTAACCAACAAGTAAACATGCATGTACGTATCACAGCCTCAAATGGTTCATAGATCCATTACAACTATCTCGAGCAGGATTTTATTTGCTTTGTTCCAGCGTTTGAGCAGCGTTCTCATTTCTTGAATTAAAAGCAATTTTCTTCCCCGCCACTTGTAAACAGAATATGTCTCTCATTATTTTTGTAGGTTAGCTTTACATCACAAGTTCCATTAGTTTTTGGTAATTCGAAACAGGAAATGTTATTTTTACAACTGAAGTGGTGGTTTATTGTCGGTAAATTATTGAAAATTGTAGACGTTCGTATTTCAGTACTTAGTATTTGAAACATTGTATTTTTGAAAAAGACTATAATAGTTTCAAAAGTGTTAATATCGTAACCAATATTGAGATAACATGTATGTTGATCATTTAAAGAATATATATGAGACAACAATAAATTAGTGGTTGTTATTCAAATGAATCGATTATTTATTATGTATAATAAACCTATTTATGTAGAATTCTGTGTATTAGAGTTATCAAAAACTTTAATGTGCGACCTTTATTATCAATACATAAACCCAAAATTTAATGAAAATGCTGAACTAATATGTACTGACAGAGACCCTTAATATATTCAATTAAGACTGATGATTTTTATTAATGCTGTGTTTTTTTATAAGTCTCGATAGATCTATTCAGATATTTGCCAAAAAAAAATGGGAAATTGTAACTACTTCTATCATCCACTTAAAAATGCTGGCACTTGCAGCACTAAGAATTTGTGTTTATTTTGACAACGCTACGTCATTTTTTCATTATTATTTTGTTTTACCGAAAGCATAAATACATGAGGAAAAGTGCGGATACATTTTATCCATATATAAAAATGAGACGGCCATACTAAAACGTTTTTTTTCTTTCAAAATGTTACTATGATCTTTTAAATTTTGAGCAACTTCTACGAAAAATGATAAACAGGTTCATTTTTCGATTTTTTCCATTTTTTCGCCCAAAAGAAACTTTTGGATTGCGGTAAATAGCATTAAATAACATATTTTGAATATGCCTCTTCATAATGGAAGGAAATAATAATAAAATGTATACTTTTAACGTACATCTTCTGTCTTTTAAAATCGAGCAAAAGATTAAATGTAAATCAGCTACTAGTTTCCTATTGTATGATAGATGTACTAAAAATTGACCTTGGTATGCTTCCATGCTAAAATACAAATTTTTATTGTGTGTCTTTACTCATAAAAGGGAAAATCGGTAGTCTCGTAGCATATCTGGATAAAAAGCAAGATTTTCATGTACAATTAATAAGTTGTGTAATTCAAGGAAATGAATTAAAAACGATGAAATGTTGAATAAAATGTTATTCTTGATTCAAATAAACTGAATCAATTGCGGTTTAACCACAAAAATAGAGAACATCTGGATGCAATCTATTGAGATCTATCGAGACTAATAAAAAAAACCGGCATATGATAGTAGCTGTGTTTTTTTATAAGTCTCGATAGATCTATTCAGATATTTGCAAAAATAAAAAATGGGAAATTGTAGCTACTCCTATCATCCACTTAAAAATACTGGCACTCGCAGCACTAAGAATTGTGTTTATTTTGACAACGTTCGCCATGTTGTTTTCATTATATTTTGTTATTCCAAAAGTATAAGTACATGAGGAAAAGTGCGAATACATTTTATCCATATATAAAAATGAGACGGACAAATTAAAACTTTTTTTTTTCTTTCAAAATGCTACTATGATCTTTTAAATGTTGAGCAACTTTTACGAAAAATGATAAACAAGTTCATTTTTCGATTTTTCAATTCTTTTTCGCTAAAAAAAGTTGTGGATTGCAGTAAGTAGTATTAAATAACACATTTTTAATATGCATCTTCATAATGGAAGGAAATAATAATAAAATTAATACTTTTATCGTACATATTCTGTCTTTTAAAATAGAGCAAAAGATTAAATGTAAATTAGCTACTAGTTTCCTATTGTATGATAGATGTACTAAAAATTGACTTTGGTATGCTTCCATGCTAAAATACAAATTTTTAATTTGTGTATTTACTGATAAAAGGGAAAATCTGTAGTCTCGATAGCATATCTGGATAAAAAGCAAGATTTTCACGTACAATTAATAAGTTATGAAATTCAAGGAAATGAATTAAAAACGATAAACTGTTGAATAAAATGTTATTCTTGATTAAAATAAACTGAATCAATTTCAGTTTAACCACAAAAATAGAGAACATCTGGATGCGATCTATTGAGATCTATCGAGACTTATAAAAAAACACAGCTATTAAAGATGTTATTTATGATAGATTTGATACATCAGATTACCAAACTGAGAATGTATATGAATTACCGTTGGTATAAATAAAAAGGTGTTTGAAATGTTTAAGGAAAATGTAGTTTCCACGTTAATAATGTTGAATGTTTTCAAAAACCGCTTAAATAAATATAAGAAAATAATTATGTCATAATTAAATTTTAAGTTAAAAAGTTTGTTAAAAAGTTAAAAGTTTAAAAGTTGAGAAAAAAAGTTTAAAATTTACAAAGTTAAAATTAAAAAATTAAAGTTAAAAAAGTTAAGTTAAAAGTTGGAAAGTTTGTTAAAAAGTTAAAGTTAAAAAAAGTTAAAGTTAGAAAGTTAAAGTTAAAAAGTTAAGTTAAAAATTAAAGTTAAAAAATTTAAATAGTTAAAGTTTAAAAACAAAAGATAAGGTTAGAAATTTACTCTAATATACAGAATCCCACATAAATAGGCTTATTATTATACGAAATTGATAATCGATTTAGTTGAATGGCAATCAAATTTTCATTAAATATTGATGAGAAATGAAAATTAGGTTTGATGATTAAAGTATTATCACCAAATTTGTTACCTAGATTTGTCCCAATGCGTTAATAATCTTACATTGATCCTCTTTTCAACATTTTTTATTGTGTTTCCGAAAACACTATTATTCTTTAATTTATAAAAATCAATGTAAAAATTGGTGGTCAGGCTGCTGTGTATGCAGGGGGATAAACACAAGACTCGCTTCATGTGCCGTAACTGCATGCAACTTCAGCAAGTGCTCACACTGCCTCTTCGTGGCGGCCACTAGAAACTACTCTGTTAAAGGAGTAGGCTAAAGTGTGAGGGCTGTGGTCCTTCTACAGAGGGTTGGCGTTGGGTTAACAGCCCAACCTGTAAAAATTTTTTGTTACGAAACCTCAACATGAGCCTCGGATATTTTTGGATTCACAACAACGACCTCGGACACGATATAAGGACAACGATTTTAAATTTGGAACATGGAACGTACTCAGCCTAAACCGCCCGGAGAGCCTCCATCAACTCTTCGAACAAGCATCTACGTATAAACTCGACCTCGTAGCGCTACAGGAAACAAGACTAATCGGCAATGACATCACCGATTACAGTCGCTTCGGACTAACCCTCTGTCATAGCAATAACATGGATAAACATGAATTGGGCGTAGGTTTCTTGATTAGCAATCGATGCCGTCAATTTGTGACTGACTTCATGCCTGTCAGTAATCGGATTTGTACACTCAGGTTTCATGGACGTCACTTTAACATCACATTTGTGAACATTCATGCCCCCACCGAGGAGAAGCCTGATCAAATCAAAGACGCTTTCTACGACCAGCTCGAAACCGTCCTGAGCAAAATTCCGCAACATGACATTAAAATTGTTTTGGGTGACTTCAATGCTCAAATTGGCAGTGCTGGCAGTACATATCGAAGCACTATCGGCCCAAACTCCTTGCACCATACATCAAACAACAACGGGATGCGCACCATCGAGCTAGCTTTACTGTACAACTTGGTGGTTGCCAGCACATACTTCCCACATAAGCGCATTCATAAAGCCACATGGAAATCAAACGACGGAACAACGGTCAACCAAATCGACCACATCCTCTTGTCCAAGAGACATTTTTCTAGCCTTAAAAATATCAAAACTAAACGTGGAGCTAACATCGATTCAGACCATTTCCTGGTAGTTGCGGAATTAAAATTTCGTTTATCAACCACATATAATCATCGCTTCCAGCGCATCACTCGTTGGAACACTGCGGCATTGAACGACCAAGTTACCAGAACCACCTTCGGGATGACTGTATCAGAAATCTTGGAAAATAAACCACTTCCTGACTCCGTTCAAGAACAGTGGAACATTATCAAAACGGCGGTAACCGATGCCTCAAAGTCCACCATAGGCCAAAATCCGTCAAGGCCCAAAAATCTCTGGATTGATGATGATTGTATTGGTGCTATTCGGGAAAAAGATCGCGCACGACAACGAGATCTATCGCAAAGAACAAGGCAATCCCATAACGCCTACATGACTGCGAGGAGAATCGCTAATCGGCTATGTAGACGGAAAAAACGGGAATGGCATGAACAACAGGCGCGCAACATCCAAAATTCTAGCCTGAGAGATAGATATCGTTGCATAAGAGAATTAGCTACGGACTTTCATCCACGTAGCAGCGCTATTCGCAACAAATCCGGTGAGTTGGAAATGGACACTAAAACCGTCCTCGAAGTGTGGCGAAATTACTTCTCCTCGCTTTTAAATAAACAGGCACCACCTTCCGAGCAACAACCTCTCTTGCTTCAACGCGATATTAACGTCGAGATGACACCACCACCTCCTCCATCATATGATGAAGTGCGGAACGTGATATCGCAGATGAAAAATTACAAGACACCTGGTGAGGATGGTATCTGCAACGAAATGCTCAAATATGGCGGTGATTATCTGTACTGCCGCATGTTTGAGCTAATATCAACAATTTGGTCTAGAGAAGAAATCCCAGTAGAGTGGAAGACGGCTCTTATATGTCCACTTCATAAAAAGGGAGATCGATTGAACTGCAACAACTATCGCGGTATAGCTTTGCTGAACACAGGCTACAAGGTTTTGGCCAACGTAGTTGCAGTAAAGTTATCAACTTACAGCGAGAGGATCTTGGGTGATTATCAATGTGGTTTTCGTCCAAATAGATCAACGACCGATCAAACTTTTACGCTGAGGATTTTGCTGGAGAAATGCTATGAAAAGGACATCCCTGTACACAGTCTATTCATAGACTTTCAACAGGCGTACGACAGCATTAAGAGGAATACGTTATGGAACGTATTGTCCTACCTGGGCATACCGTCAAAATTGGTTTCAATGTGCCAGCTTTTAATGGATGGCTCACTATGTAAGGTGCTTATAGAAGGGAAAATTTCGGATGCCTTTGAGATAACATCTGGAGTGCGGCAAGGAGACCCAATAGCTCAAACTCTTTTCAACCTGTCATTAGAGTATGTCATTCGTCAGCTCAATATGGCGCAGCGTAGCTGCCTGTATTATAAATCAACCCAGCTATTAGCATACGCTGACGATATTTGCATTCTGGGTCGCAACATCATATCCCTAAAAGAAGTCCTCCTCCCATTGGAATTAACAGCCCAACAAATAGGCCTTCAGATCAACGAAGCGAAGACCAAATACATGGTGACCGCGAGAAGGCAGACTCGTGGGGACTTCATTGCAGGAGACACTCAATATGAAAAGGTGAATGAGTTCAAATATCTAGGATCGCTGATCACTGAGCATAACTCCGTTTCTGTGGACATTTCATCGAGGATCGCAGCAGGCTACCGAGCATTTTACGCCAATATAAAAATTTTCAAGTCTCCTCATATATCGCGCAAAATAAAATTGGACATCTACAAGGCGCTGATAAGACCAGTTATCACCTTTGGTTGTGAGTCTTGGACGCTGACAGCACAAAACATCCAGAAAATCGCTGTAACTGAGCGTAAGATCATAAGAAGAATTCTCGGTCCTATTAAAGAAGGAGCCACGTACAGAATGCGAATGAATCACGAGATCAGGAATGATCTCGATAAAGTTGACATCATTGGATTCATAAAATCATCAAGGCTAAGATGGCTTGGGCACGTACTTCGTTCACAAAATCGGACCACCAAACAGGCCTTGGAGTCGGCACCAACGAAAGTAGGACCTCGTGGGAGACCACCTACCCGATGGATGGACGACGTTGAAAGGGACCTAAACACACTCGGTCACCGTGTCTGGCGTTCTCTTGTGGCGGATCGAATTATTTGGAGGAGCATCGTTGAGGCGGCCAAATCCCTTCATGGGATGTAGCGCCAGCGGAAGAAGAAGAAGAAATGTAAAAATTAGAAGAACGCAAAAACAAAAATTAAAATTTGAATGCGACTCATTTTCATTAAAACTAGAAATTTTGTCATACATAAACGTTTATGCTGTTGTAATTTCCTTCGCATGTGAAAAACAAAAATAATTCGCGGACCGGGGTCCGCTTTGCCCGCGGGTCCGCTTTGCTTAAAGTCTAAATTGAATACTTGAAAGACAAATTAAAATCTCTTAGTTAAATTTTAAGAACAACACATTTATCTATGTTGAGTTCCATATTATTTAAGCAGCACCAACTGTATAGTTGACCAAGACATGCTGAAACGTGAAACAATAATTTATTGATGAAACAGAACTAATCAATTTAAGATCATCTGTAAATAACAAGCTTGTAATTTGCATTGCACTACTAACATCGTTGATAAATAAGCGAAATAGCAAAGGGCCCAGCGTTGAGCTCCGTGGGATTCCAGAGGTAGGGGTGATCTCATAGGAACGAATTCCATTAATTTCCACATATTGAACTCGTCTCGTTCTATAAGGTATGATTTAAACCATTGACGATTAATACCATTGACCCCATAATTAATCATCTTATCTAAGAGTATAGAATGATTGACTTTGTTGAATGCTTTGGAAAAATCCGTATACATAATATCTACTCCAGAACCAGGATTTAAAGCATCAGTGACAAACTCAGTGAAACAGAGTGAATTAGTTACAGTGGAATGTCCATTGTATAATCTTCTCAAAAACTTTGGAACAAGAATTTAATATTGATAAAGGCCTATAATTTGAGACATCTGTATTATCGCCTTTTTGTTAAAACTTGGACGACTTTGGTCATCTTCCAGCAATCAGATAATCTATACCTTTACGAAGTGATTTATTGAATATTATGGTTAATAGGACATAAATGGATCGTGCTACGTTTTTAAAGAGAGCAGGTGGTAATAGATCAGAGTCAGCACCCTTGTTAGTATTAATACTATTAAGTTCTGTGTATGTTTCCTCTTCATTAATAATCAAATCATACATTATTTCACAACGATTAGATTGTACATAATTGTTGTTACTAGAAGTTTGTATTCCCTGATTACTATTATAAACTGACTTGATAAAAGTCGCGGCTATTGCCACCTGTTTCTGCTCGTATGTGTTCCTAATAACACGCAAGATCATCCAACGAAGGTTACCTCTCTGCAAACCAGTTGTTCGTATCAGCTCAAGTATCGTGTATACCATAATCATATCCGTAATGTTTATTCGGTGTATGAGTCTTTGCTTCCCTCAAATGAGCAACCCATCATAAATTTGAACCGTCCGGCCAGTATTACTTTAAAATTCGGTAAACTTTTCATTGTCCATTTTTGTTTATTTTACCAACACGTGGTAAGTGGTGGACCTTATCCATGATAAAAAAACACGATTTCCGCTTACTGTCATCGTTCATTTTATTTGCGATGGAATGCTCCTCTATCTGTGCAAAATACTTCTCGAATATTTCCCTGTGAACCTTGCTTCATTTATGCAAACAATTAAAAGCAAATACTAATCCAACTATTTTTCCATCGACGTCATCCATAGTAAAACGATCACATTTAGGGAACTTGGATATAAATTTGCTGAATCTAATAGACAGCGATAAAGAAGCTAACGTCCCAAGCCAAAAAAACACAAATAATTCGTTGTTGGGAAATAAAGAGGAATTCAGTTTCAGTTCTTCATCAAATTAAACTGAGGTTCTTCCAGAGACTGAGCAGGATGAAGATGAAACTACTGAAACAAAAAATATGTCAAAAGATATCAGTTCACAAGATACATCACCTGTTATAGAGAATATGGACCAGGTATATTCAGATCGTCGAAAAAAATGTTTAAAAAAAATGGAAGTAGTTTAATTTAAAAAAGTTTGGTTTTTATTAGCTTATGCTGTAATAACGTTTTTGTTTTCAGCCGAAAAAGGTTTCTTTGACAAGCTCATTAATTAAAAAAGATGAGCCGAAAGATGAAACTAAACTTGTTAAGATCATCATACAAGGAACTTGAATTAAGGCAACATAGCTTGGAATAAAATTTTCTCGCCGTAACAGGAAAATAGATAGTTTGGAAACAGTACAACAAGATCTTCGAAGCCAAAACATCTTTCAAGAAGAGCAATTTATAAATCTGCTGTCGATGTCAGAGCCCATAAAAGAAATTTAAAAAATGCAGCCGTAAATCTAAAGAATTATCGCTACCGAAAAAATATTCACTTGAAATTCGAAAGTTCGCTATGAACCTCAATTTTTATTCACCAAAAGGATATGACTATAGGTTCAGAAAATCGTTAGTGATTTGTTGCCTCATCCCAAAACTATTGGAGAATGGTATAAATGTGTTGAAGGCTGGATTTACAGAGGAATATTTCCGTACGTTGCGACTACTTGTAGATAGAGATCAGATTTAATAATCAACAGGTTTTTTGTAATGTTGTGTTTGACGAAATGGGTGTTCGTATCGTAGTCAAGTAGAATGAGATGGTAAACGATCGGTAGGCTAGGTAGACTTAGGGGATAATGATGAAAGTGAGGAGGTAGCTACACAGATCCTTGTATTTAAGGCTGTAGGAATCAATAAAAAATGGAAATTACCCCTAGGATATTTTCCTACAGCGTTTTTAAATAGCGAAGAAAATAATAATTTAGTGTCTCTGTGCCTTCACAATCTTTACGCTACGGGGGTTAAAATAATTGGGGTACCATTTGATTGTTGTCCTGTAAACTTTTCAGTAGCAAATCTTTTAGGATGTAAAGCAATGTTAAGAAAAGATACGGATTTAGAAAGTTTACATCCCAAATTTGTCTTCAACATTGATTATGTCACTGCAAATTTGGTTATATTGCCCGACCATATGCTTAAATTAATTCGCAACACATTAACTGAGAAAAGCCCTTTAGTTGACAAAAATGGTGAAGAAATTTCATAGCATTATTTAGATAATTTGTTGAAGTTAAAAGAAACCGAGCAACTACATTTGGTAATAAATTACGGCTGGCTTACGTTTATTTCAAAAATCAAAAAAATTAATGTAAGACTCGCCACTCAAGCTCTAAGCAATTCCGTTGCGGATACTCTAAAGTATTGTTTGAACCAACCCAAATTATCACAATTTCAGGGATGCTTAGCAACAGTCCGATTTATTAAACTAATCAATAATATAGAGGAACTATAGCAAAGGTGGTTAGTTATGCTATAAATTATATAGGATCTCTTAAAATCATGGTACGCAACAATTTTCAACCCGTTATTATGTCACCTCGTAAAACTGGCTTTATAGGTATTATTCTAAGTTTAAAGAGTATTAATTTCATTTTTTATTTATACATTAAAACCAATCTTCTTAAATTTGTACCATTTTATAAATTTAACCAGGATCATATTGAGGTTTTTTCGATAGCATTAGATCCCATTTAGGATCTATTAGGTTGTTCAGAAATAATTGCAGGTTTCCAACCATTTTATTTAAAACGACATATCTCAGTTTAGAATAAATTTTATTAATCGAAATAAGAAGCATTAGAATCTACACATTGTTGCCAACAAGATACAAGTTTATTAATTCCAGTTGCATAGAATTCTGAAGTTCTGGAAGCGACGAATTCTTCGAAGGCATCTTTTGCGGCTGTTTGGTCGTTGAATACTTTTCCTTGTAAGAAGTGGTCGAGATGCTTGAAAAAGTGGTAGTCGGTTGGCGAGAGGTCTGGTGAGTATGGTGGATGAAGTAGAGCTTCGTAGCCAAGTTGGTTCAACTTCTGCAGCGTCGGTTGTGCAACATGTGGTCGAGCATTATCGTGCAGAAGAATTGGGCCCTTCCTATTCACTAATGCTGGACGCAGACGTTTCAGTTCTTTGTGCATTTTATCAATTTGTTGACAATATTTCTCTGCTGTAATATTTTCGCCAGGATTCAAGAAGCTGTAGTGGATAATTCCGGCTGACGACCGCCAAACAGTCACCATAGTCTTTTTTTGATGCAGCTCAGGTTTGGAGAAGTGTTTAGGGGCTTTGCCACGGTCCAACCACTGCGCTGAATGTCGTCGGTTGTCGTATAGAATATACTTTTCATCGCACGTCACAATGCGATCGAGAAATGGTTCGTTTTTGTTGCGCAAAAGAAGTGAAGGGCAAATTTCATAACGACGATTTTTTTGGTTTTCGTTCAATTCGTGTGGCACCCATTTGTCTAGCTTCTTCGACTTTCCAATTCGGCTCAAATGTTCCGAAATTAATCCAATACTTACGCCTAGGTCCCCTGCAAGCTCTCGAACAGTCGTGCGTGGGTTTGCTTCCACCAAAGCCTTCAATTCATCGTCGTCAATGGCAGAGGGACATCCTCAACCTTTCTCATCTCCAATACTGAGTTCACCGCGACGAAATTTTTGAAACCAACGTTGTATTGTGCATTCGTTAACACTTCCTTGGCCCCAAACTTCATTGATGTTTCGAGCCGTTTGTGCTGCACTGCGGCCGAGTTTAAATTCATACAAGTAAATTTGGCGAAATTCTTGTTTTGACATCTTAACTTCAAAGGTCTAAAAATAGACAAAACTACAATTTAGATTACAAATAGATCATGTGATAAGAAAGAGCATAAAATAAGCTTTAAAATGACTTATAATGTTAAACTCTTTGCGTAATTCTTTATTATTGAAAAATTGTTGAAACAAATAAAATAAAAAAACCTGCATTAATTTCTGAACAACTAATTATTAGTTAATTAGATAATTATTTTCATTAAATACTAATAAAAGAATAAGTGTAAGTAAGTATAGTATTCACCGGCAAAGTTTTCTAAATTTTTAAAAATGGACAATAAAGTATATTACCACATAAGACGTGAAATCGCGGATATTTACGAGCACAAGAGAACTACTGCACAAACTAGTTACTCGGAAGAACCACAAGAACTTTGTATTACGGAAAATGTGTGTTGTAATTTTGAGAATGCTCTTCAAAACTCCGACTATAATGATTCCAGTGAAAATGCCTATATGTCAGACATTACAGATATATTAGACCAGTTAGATGATTTTCAAATTTTGAACTTATCTAACGATATAGCCGAATGGTTTGTTAATTTTAAAATTTCAGAGGCAGCTGGAAACGGCTTACTAATGTTTTTACGAAAATATCATCCAAATTTGGCCAAAAATATCCGGACATTAAAAAAAACATCTAACGAATCAAAATCTCATATTGTAATAATGGGCGAAGGATTTTATTCACACATTGGAATGAAAAAATTTCCTTAGAAACAATAAGTACCACAAAAATCTAGTATGTGTTGATATAGCTATTGACGGTGTGCCATTGGCAAAAAGTTCAACGCACCAACTATGGCCAATTTTAGGAAGTATTTGTAATTGGAATATTCCATGGATCCAAAAAGCATTTTTGTGCAAATAGCTTTCTACAGCCGTGCGTCGATGAGCCACAGGAATTAAATAAACATTGCATCGTGTTTGAAAACAGAAAAGTAAAAGTACAAATAAGATCGTTTATTTGTGATGCTCCAGCAAGATCATTTATTTTAGGTAAATTATTTCCATAGATCGATTATATTCATATTATTAATTTTATTTTAATATTTAATTAGGCGTCAAATCTCATTCGGGATATAATTGTTGTACAAAATGTACAATAAAAGGAGTTTATTTACATCATAAGGTCTGCTTCCCGGAGAGTGGTAATTCTCTTCGTACTGATGAAACTTTTCGAAGCAAAATTCAGCGAGATGACCATGTCAGCTTCGACGTAATTCTTGAGAGTGTGAACTTCGAATGTGTTACCAGATTTCCGATTGATTACATGCAGTGTGTTTTGCTAGGTGTAATGCGGTAAATGCTAAATATTTTTATTAAAATATTTTATTAATTTTCATTAAAGAAAAATGCTATAATCGCAATTAATGAGCGCCTCAAAATACTAAAAAAATGTATGCCATCGGAATTCCCCAGGAAACAACGCACTTTGGACGATATTGAGTTCTGGAAAGCTATACGGAATTTAGAATGTTATTGTGTTACACGGGATTAGCTGCGTTTAAAAATATTATTGAAGAAAAATATTACAATCATTTCTTGCTCTTGGTATGTGCTATCCGTATTTTAAGCCATCCACAGGACTGTTTCACAAATAATGAATGTGCTGACGAGTTGCTTATAGAATTTGTTAAAAAGTTTTCTGAATTATATGGCGAAGAAAATGTGTCTTATAATGTGCACAGTTTACTGCATATAGCTGCAGATGTCAAGGTCTTTGGACCTCTGGATGCCTACAGCGCGTTCAGATTTGAGAATGAAATGCAGAATATTAAGAAAATGGTAAAGAAAGGATGTTTTCCCATTCAACAAATTCTGAATCGTTTGAAAGAGAAAGAATATTATACGAAAACGAAGAATGAATTACTATACAGCCAAATATTTTCTATTTCGCCTTCTTACCCAAATAATTATTGTTTAGTACAAAAGAAAATTTTTAAAATAGAGAAAATTGATAATGATATTATAAAAGGCCGATTTATAATAAATTTAATTAATTTTTTTAATTATCCTGTAATATCTTCAAACTTTTCAATTTTGTATACCCCTTTCGAACAGTACGATGAAGACACGAAAATGTTTTATAGTATAACTGACATCAAAACAAAAATTGTCAAGCTTACTACGGATAATGGATTTATACCGTTACAACACGTCTAACCTAATGTTTTTTTCTATTCCAGATATGGCGCATAAAATCCAAGTAACAGGTAATTACAAATTTATAAAAATAAATTTAATAAAAAAGACTAACAATATATTTTCTTAATTTAGAAATCAATAACTAATAACAGACAGACATAACATTACCAACAATGTGGCACCTGCCGAAAAAATAAGCCAGCCAGCGGCCTCCACATCCATCATAGCCTGCTCAAAATGTGTTAGCAATGAAAAGTTAATCCTGGCTAATATGGCTTTATTAAATGCTTTAATGAAAGAAGTGAAGTATTTTAATCGAGAATAGCAACATATTGGAAAGATCCGCTCGGCTACAGAAAGAGAAAATCTTCCAAAGCTGCAGCTACCTGCTGAAACACAAGAGGAATTCATTAGAATTCAACAGCTATTGAAAACAGAAGGGTACGAGCTAGCTTTGGTAAGAATAATGTTTATTTGATGCATATTGCTTAAAACATTATTATAATTCCCTATTTTAGATAAAATTTTTAAAAAAAATTAATGATCCCAACATGGATAAATTTATAAGAGCATGCTTGAAAGCAACAATAACTGACAAAGCCGCATGTAATTTTTCATGGTTTGGCCACAATAATAACATTGCAACAAACAACAACTGAAAGGTTCCCTGCTGCACGAACGCCCGAAATTATCTACGTCATAAAACGATGGTTTCAATACGCCAAGGACCGCATACGTAAAGGAAACAACAAAACTTAAAATTAATTATTTTATTAATTATTATATTTTTATTATTTATTTTATTAATTTTATCGGGGTAATTTATTAATTTATTTGAACTCAGAATTTTACGTATATATACATGTATACGTATTGAAATCATATTGTCTTATGTAGTTTTTAATTAAGTTAACACGAATTTATTTTCTGCTTAGTTTTACGTATAAATGTAATTAAATAGCTAATAATAAACATAATTGTCAAACCAACATTTCTACGAATATTTTTGTACACTTATTCATTTAAATGTAGTAAACCTAATAAAAGACAGTTCGATAGTGTATCATTTTTATTTCGCTTGCATTACGTTTCTGTTTCGCTTATTCTTCGTTTTTGATTCGCTAGTGTTACGTTAATGAAGAGATAAGCGAACTACCAATACATACATTCAAATGGTTTCGCTTTCATTTTAATTTTCATACGCCAAATGTAACAAAAACGTTACGCTTTTGCTTCGCCTAAGCGTTACGTTTGCGAAGAGTTCCATATAAAAATGTTTACGCTTACGTTATGTTTGCGTTTCACCATGTTTAGAGGGAAATGACTTAATATTTTCATGTTATATGACTAAGAAACTATGAAAAACGCAAAATTTAAGTAATATTTAAATAAAATTCAAAGTTGAAACAGAATGGGCTACGTTCTTACATAATACATTAAAACAAAAGTAATTCTGATCCCTAAAAATCATATTACAAATGTTGTGCTTAGGCTACTTAACTTTGGAGTAATTAAGAAAAATATGCGTGAAGGTACCAAACCAAACTATTTTTTTTAACGCACTCTATCTCAGTAAATATTGAAAATGGGCCCCCCCCCCCCTCCCAGGAACGATTTTTTGCTTGAAATTAATGAAGGAACCATCCCTGAAAATATTTACACTCTAGTACAAAACCCACAAAAGCTCTTGGTCGACTCGAGCGATTTTTTTCAAATTTTACGCGAATACTTTTTAGCAGTCGAGAAAAAATATAGGGGGGTTAGTTTTCAAAAATTGGTACCCCTTCCTCTTGCTGTCCTGTGAGGCCCCATTTACAAGAGGTATTTTTAAAACTTCACTGATTGAGCTAATTTTTGAATATTTTGTGCAAAATTACAAATATATCGACACGTGTATCGTTATTTTTAACGGTGATGGTCGTGTTGATGGTAATGTTGATGATGATGATGGAGTTGAGGATGATGGTGATTTTGATTGTGGTGGTGATGGTGGTTGTGATTGTGTTTGTGATGGTGATGGTATGCAAATATTAGGTTCTTCCGAAATTAATGCAGGTTTTATGATTTTATTTGTTTCAACAATTTTTCAATAATAAAGAATTACGCAAAGAGTTTAACATTATAAGTCATTTTAAAGCTTATTTTATGCTCTTTCTTATCACATAATCTATTTGTAATCTAAATTGCAGTTTTGTCTATTTTTAGACCTTTGAAGTTAAGATGTCAAAATAAGAATTTCGCCAAATTTACTTGTATGAATTTAAACTCGGCCGCAGTGCAGCACAAACGGCTCGAAACATCAATGAAGTTTGGGGCCAAGGAAGTGTTAACGAATGCACAATACAACGTTGGTTTCAAAAATTTCGTCGTGGTGAACTCAGTCTTGAAGATGAGAAGGTCGAGGACGTCCCTCTGCCATTGACGACGGTGAATTGAAGGCTTTGGTGGAAGCAAACCCACGCACGACTGTTCGAGAGCTTGCAGGGGACCTAGGCGAAAGTATTGGATTAATTTCGGAACATTTGTGCCGAATTGGAAAGTCGAAGAAGCTCGACAAATGGGTGCCACACGAATTGAACGAAAACCAAAAAAATCGCCGTCTGAAGTTTGCTCTTCACTTCTTTTGCGCAACAAAAACGAACCATTTCTCGATCGCATTGTGACGTGCGAAAATTGGATTCTTTACGACAACCGACGACGTTCAGCGCAGTGGTTGGACCGTGGCAAAGCCCCTAAACACTTCTCCAAACCTGAGCTGCATCAAAAAAAGACTATGGTGACTGTTTGGTGGTCACCAGCCGGAATTATACACTACAGCTTCTTTAATTCTGGCGAAACTATCACAGCAGAGAAATTTTGTCAACAAATTGACAAAATGCACAAAGAACTATAACGTCTGCGTCCAGCATTAGTCAATAGGAAGGGCCCAATTCTTCTGCACGATAATGCTCGACCACATGTTGCACAACCGACGATGCAGAAGTTGAACCAACTTGGCTACGAAGCCCTGCCTCATCCACCATACTCACCAGACCTCTCGCCAACCGACTACCACTTTTTCAAGCATCTCGACCACTTCTTACAAGGAAAAGTATTCAACGACCAAACAGCCGCAAAAGATGCCTTCGAAAAATTCGTTGCTTCCAGAACTTCAGAATTCTATGCAACTGGAATTAATAAACTTGTATCTTGTTGGCAACAATGTGTAGATTCTAATGGTTCTTATTTCGATTAATAAAATTTATTCTAAACTGAGATATGTCGTTTTAAATAAAATGGTTGAAAACCTGCATTAATTTCTGAACAACCTAATAGGATTGTATGATGTTATGAAGGTATGATATCAATATGATACAATGGTGTGATGGTATAATGGAATGATGGTTTGATGGTATGATGGTTTGATCTATCTCCTTCTATATAGATATAAAGAAGAAAAGTGTGTTACTTGATCGACTCGTGCGATTGCTTCCTTTGCGTCTTTTTGCACGAATCCTTTGTAACAGTCGAGAAGAAACATAGGGTTGTTAGTGATCAAAATCGGTGACCCCTTTCCAATGCTGCGAAGTTGGACGCTATTTGCAAAAGGTTTTTCAAAACTTCACTGATTGAGGTCATTTTTGCATATTCACTGCAAAGTAAAAAGAATATATAAAAGAATGGTAACACGTGTTCCATTATTTTTTAATGGTGATTGTAATGATGGTGATGATGATGGTGATCGGGATGGTGATTGTGATTGTGATTGTGATGGTATATTGGTATGATGGTATAAAGGAAGGGTGGTGTGATAAAATGTAGGCATGATGGTAACATGATACAATGGTGTAATGGTATGATGGTTTGATGGTATGATGATATAAAGGTATGATGGTGAGATGATTTGGTATGATGGTATCATGATATGAAGGTACGATGGTAACATCGTAAAATTGTGTGATGTTCAGCTGGTATGATATTACTATGGTATGGTGATGTGAAGATATAGTGGTGTAATGATATATTGGTATATCGTTAAAACGGTCTAATGGTTTGATGGCACGATAATGTAACTGTATTATGATATAGTGATATGATGGTATGATAGTATGATGGTGTTGTGGTACAATGTGTAACGTTAACAAAAATAAAATATTTCATTCGCATTTTTTTCGCCGTTCTTACCAAGGGTTTGAACCACAACAACAAATAAATATGTTGATACAATTCATGATAAAATTCTTTATCATTGATTGCATAAAAATTCATTGCTGGTGTATTCATATTTCATTCAAACGGACATAATATTTTCACTACCATCATGAATTCATGCAACGTATATCATCATGGGCGTTTAAATTTAGTTAAATACATTCATTGATTTAAATTTTAAGTTTTCTTTATTAGCTTTAAGTCTATGTCAATTTCATAAAAGTAAGTGCATTAATTGGGAAAAATCAAATCATTGAGAATCGGGTATAATTTTGTTAATTACGTTAATTTTCGGTTATGCTCAATAATACTTTTGATCGTTATTGGAATAATTTGATTTGATTTCAGTTGATAAATAAAGTTACTATTGTGATTAATTTTTAGTTAATATATTTTTTTTTCTCTGGCGCTACTATTACTACTATTAATTTCTACTTAGTAGCCTTTTGATACTATATGTTAAAATACCATAATTATTATTATAATTCTTTAAATTACAATCTTAATTATTATTAGTTTCTTCGTGTAAGGTTTAATTATTTTTATATTTTGTTACTTCGTTTGTTGAATAAATTATGAATTCCAAGTCAATTACTTAATCAGAACGAAGTTTTAATAAATTTCATAATAAGCGTTAAGTGTTAATCTTCGAGTGATAAGTTCGAGGTAGGTAGCATACCAGTGTGAGTAGAGAGAATAATGGGCTGTTGTCTCCTACACAGTCAATTTCCATTCCTACGGTCCACCTAGATCAATGCCATGTCTCTGGAAAATCCACGCATTCCCCTGAGCTTTAGCCGGCAAAATGACCGCTCAGAGACATCAAAATGACATGGATATTCTGATAACTGATGTGCCTTGGGGTTTGGTTTTTCTGAAATCAATTTTTTTTTATTAGGAAACCAAACTCCATTCCATTTCGTTACAAATGGTATTGCTAATATGGTATGGTTGTATGATTGTACGATAGTATGATATTATAATTGTATGATTATTAATGTTAACGGTATCAGCCGCAAAATCTCTCTCTGGAGGCATGTCAAGCATAATTCAATGACAACACGCGAGTTCACCTATAAATCTACGCCGCATCGAGGGAAATTTAACGCCAACTACTTCGATTAAGAAAAGCAACAATGTAAATACAATGAAGAACTTGAGGGAAACATTTTTATAAGCATAGAACTCAATTACCTGAACCATGAGGGTTTTATGGTATGGCAGTTCTGTCTTAGATACTCACATTCAATATTTACTTCCTGGAGACGCAACCTGCTACAAATAATTAGCAATTAATAGTGAGAACATGGCACCGTAGGCAGATCTCTAGCCAACAGATTGACAGAACTAAGCCAATAACTGAGGCGCATACTTACTTAGAGTGTGATTGGTGCAAATTAACATTTCATCCTCGCTGCAAAGGTGTTATTGGGCAACATATACAGAAGGTTGTGTCACAATGTTTCTGGTATTGTAACGAGAAATGTCGTGGTAAAATGCCCTATACTCCAACCAAGGTAGATTTAAATAAACAATCACCTTTAGCCAGCTCACAATTAAAAAATACTTCGCGAGATTCGTGTCCAGTGGCTGAAAAGCAGTTGAATTCAAGTGCAAACGAAGGCGAAATATGTAGGACGATCCTGGCAGAAATTCATTTACTACGTGAAAAATTTTAAAATTTTGAGGAGCGATATCAGCATTTGGTCGAAGAAAATCGGGTGCTAAAGAACTGTATCACGGATATAACAAAACAACAGTCAGAACAAACATATAAAATTGATCAGTTAGAGTATGAGTTAGATGCATTACGTCAAGAAAAATTAAACAATAATTTGATTTTGGCTGGAATTCCAAATGAAATTAAAATTCCACCATCTGAGATAGTACGTAAAGTTTTTTCTGTTCTGGAATTACAAATTACGGACGAACAAATCGAATCAGTGGCACTAATGCAGAATAAAATAAATCCAGGTAATCCGAAACAACAATTAATATTAATACGTCTGAAAGATTGTAGCACCAAGTTAGAAATCTTACAAGCACGGAAAACAAAGAAGATTACCGTTAATCAGCTGGGGTTTACAAACATTAGCAAAGACCTCTTTGTTTATTTCCGAGATCATTTAACTGGTTGCAAATTAAATTTATATCGACGGTGTTGGGAGTTTAAAAAAGAGTTCGCGTTCACACATCTTTGGATTAAAGACTCTCAAATTCAAAACAGAAAGCAAGATAAATCCAAAATATTTTATATCCACACACCAGCTGATCTGCATAAACTTCAACTACAGTTTCAAAACAAATAATAACTTTCATTTTAATCAAATTTTTTATTATCATATTATCATTTAACCTTTTTTAATCATTTTTAACTTTTAATTTTCATAGTTTTGATATTACTAATTCCTCTTTTTCTTGTTTATATTTTAGGTTAACTAATTAAATATTAAATATACCATAAACACGGCATATCTATATGATTGAAGTACCAGTGCAGCGATTTTGGTCGCAAAATGAGGATTGAGGATTGAGAATTTTGTATATGTACACAACGTATAATATACATTTTGCTATTGTGTGCCGTAAAATTTTGTTTATTGGATTAGTGTATTTTCTCATGCGTTTCCTCGTGGTAAGTATCAAAAATAAACGAATCGGGTGAATCGGTTCAAATTTTTGGTGCTTACGCTCGCCTTGAGTTATTTTTCCCTTTCTTCTGACATGGGGAATTCATAAATATTTTTGTGTCTATTGTTGTTTATTGTTCAAGCAGATTGTGATAATTGTGATATAATATAATTTATAATTTTTCTTTTCATTAATTATTTATTGATTTTCATAAAAAAAAAAATTATAACTAATAACAATTTAGGTATAATTTAATTAAATTGGCCCCTTACATTAAGTTACCAACAATTAATTCTAACGACAAAAATTAATTAATTTCGCAAAATTTTTACCGTGAAATTAATTAATTTTTAATAAAGGATTAATTTTGCTACATCAATTTTTTTTAAATCAATTAATTAATTAAAATTTTAATTATGAATTAATTCATTTTTAAGAATTAATTGTGTAATATTTAATTATTATTGAAAAGTAATTAATTACGCCACATAAAAATTTTCGGTCCTCAATTTCGGTTAACAGTAATATAAATGATTTTTAATTTATAAATTCTTCTTATTGAATTTACATTACATCTCGCTTTTTTATTTGTTGTGTATATGCTACAATAAAATTTCTCCATCCTCGGACATAACATCGTATAGCATAGCAACCGACCATCATGAGTTGCAACACAATACTAAACCAAATAAGCAAAATCATTTTGTTTTCTAACTTTTTTGTTTTTTTTTGGTTAATATTTTTTATTTTGAGTCTCGCTTCGTACTTCGTAGTCGTAAATATTTTTAATTTTTTTTTTATTTCGAAATTTGTTGTTCTATCTCAGTCCCCTCAATATTTAATACATCAATCGTTCTCTTTTGAGCTTATTCTTCTTATTTGTATCATGTTATCCCCATTACTCGCGTCATTTTATCTCTCTTATTTGCATCATATTAAACGAAAAATGGAAAGAAAAAATGCACATTCAACACCAATACAATTTACCAATACTATTGCCTTCCGGTAATCCTCAAATGAATCCTCATTTTGCGACCAAAATCGCTGTACAGATGATGATAATAACAATTTATTTGACATAACAACAAATTATGTAACGCATGGAACACACGATCATGTTTATATTGATGATAAAGGCGATCGTAAACGGTTAAATTTTATTTATAGGAATATTCAATCTCTCCTAAATATTTTATATGATATTGAAACTCTTATTCACTCCTTAAAATACGTGGCTCATATAGTAATATTAAGCGAAACATGGCTACGGGAAAATGATGGTCCGCACTTTAACATTCCGGGATATCGTGCGTTTGATTCAATTAGAATACATAAAGGAAGTGGTGAGGTTAGTATTTTTGTGAAGGATACAATTGATACAGTGCAGTTATTCGAGGAGGATTTTGATGATTCTAATTATTTGGTAATTAAGCTTTTGAATTATAATATTAATGTGATGGGTATTTATAGAGGACATAACACCAACTTATGTGTATTTATGTTCGGTTAGATGAAATATTACACAGTAATCCTAAAAGTATAGTATTTGGTGACTTTAATTTAGATTTGCTGCATAAAGATTCAAATAAAGTTGTTTCAAAATATGTCGAAACTGTGAATACAAATGGTTTTTCATTTTTAAATAAAATTGATACAGAATTTTCGACTCGAGTGACAAACACAACAAACACTATAATAGATCACGTAATTTCGGATTTGAGCTATGGGTTTGATTTTCATCTTGTAAAGAAATATTTCTTTGACCATAGGAGCATTGTTCTTTCAATGAATATTGGCAATAAATCTTCTCCGTCATTACTTGTGAAAACGGTAACTGATTATAACACAATTTCTGAATCCCCAATATGGGATTTACGAATGAATCAGATTTTGATGAGGTAATCAGAAATTTGCCCCTTTTAGTCAGAAGTAACACGAAAACTATCTTGATAAATAGAAAGAGAAAAAGGAAAGACTGGGTGAATAAGGAGCTTCTGGATCTTATAGATAAAAGAGAAAGATACCGGCGGATGATGGAAAAATCTCCAAAAAACTATTATTTAGTTGAACAATATAATATAAAAAGGTGGCCGCTAATAAAAATTTTAAGGTTAAGAAAATATACAATTGTAGAGAATTTGGGAATTGCGCTGATTCTAGAATTCTTTGGAAAAATGTAAAACGAGTTCTTTATAACAGAGATGTCAATTATGCAGTGAAGCCTAGTCTGATTATTGGGACTGATGTTGTATCGGATGAGTTGAAGCTTAGTAATATTTTTAATACATTTTTCATAACTATTGGCGAGAGTATTACACAGGTGCTACCCAAACCAAATATTATTGATTTCGACTACATCAGGTATGGCCATTACTGTTCCTTTACAGTTTACTCGTATCCATGAAGTAGAGGTTAAACAACATAAACAGAACCTAAACCTAAGTGCTTCTACAGGAATCGATGGAGTCTCGGCGAAATGTATTACAAAGTTTTCTGGAAATCTTGCAAGTGTTTACGCAAAATGTATTAATAATGCAATTATTAATAGTAAATTTCGAAATTCCTTGAAATTTGGCAAGGTTATTCCGATACCAAAATCTGGAAATTATTTACTGCTAAACAATAACAGGCCAATATCAATATTAAATGCGTCATCTAAAATATTAGAAATTGTAGTACTGGACAGATTAAATATTTTCTTGTCGGTAAATAGGATTATCTCCGATTCACAGTTTGGATTTATGAAAAATTCAAGTACTACTACTGCGGTGTTGGGACTTGTGAATATTGTGAATGGAGCTTTTATTAGAAAATGTTACGCTGGATGTATTTTCATTGATATTAAAAAGGCATTCGATACTGTAGACCACGAGCTACTGTTAAAGAAATTGGAAAAGTTAGCTCTTTCTCAAGATCAATTAGACTTTTTCGCAGATTATTTAACAAATAGAGAACAAGTAGTACAATTAGGACACACAGTAAGTGAAATTATGACAATTACTAAAGGTGTTCCGCAAGGCTTAATTCTAGGGCCAACTTTGTTTAATATTTTTATTAATGACATCACGAAAATAGATCTAGTTGGTAATATTATTCTCTATGCAGATGATGCGGTAATATGCTACGAAAATGAAAGCCTTGGTAGCATATGCACCCTGAAATGGAAAACGATCTTGTCAAAATTAAAAAAATGGTTTGACCTTAACCTGTTAGTATTAAATGCCGGAAAAACTAAACTTTTACTTTTTGGAAACAAAAATATTAAATCTGAGGAGGAGGCGCGTTTCATATTGTCTTTCGATAATCAACCAATTGAGCATGTAACTGGGTATACTTATCTTGGTGTGGTCATCGATAATTTACTAAGCTGGAAAAAACATATTGATAAAGTAAAGTCACCTATATCTCCTTATATATTTGTTATTAAAGGGTTCGCAACTTTGTGCCTTTCAAATGTTTACTTGCTATATATATGTAACTCATTTATTTTGTCAAGAATATTATACGTCCTACCAATCTGGAGTAACTGTGTTGATTTCTTCTTAATTAATTAAGAAATTCACTAAAACCATCAAACTTGCTGAAATCAAGCAAACTTGCTGAAATTAACCAAATGCAACAGAGAGTTTATATCACAAATATGTATTTGGAAATGAAATAACGAGCTTTAAACTGTAAATAGTCACACAATAGCTACATAATATTTCTTTTATCAACTAACCCGTTTTTTATTTTCTTTCTCGTCGTATATTGGAAGTCAATATTGTATTTTGTAGTACAAAAGAAAATTCCATGAATCAAATATTTTAAGAAAATGATGAAAATCATATACCAAGTTTTCTTTATTCTTTATTTTATTTGTCCAATAATACACACTGTTGCTAAAGAAAAAAATCTCGTTTATGGAGCAACATTTTTAATTTTATTTATTTTTTATTTGTATTTTGCTCCTAAACAATTTTTGCTGTCACCGAATTATTTTATTCGTTGCTTTTATATTGTATGAGGTGTAGCTATGTATGTAACTATTTGTAGAATAAATCAAAAGTTTTACTTTTTAGCTATTTATATTTATTGTAAAGTAATTTTATTTGCTTTCTATTATTTGTGCTATGTGTGCTAGTGTCAGATGCTTTCAAGAAAACGGAAAAGTTTAGTTGCAATTTAAATTTTTTATTTAAATAGAAATCTACAGAAAGGAATTCAAATATAAATTGTAATATATTATTATTTATTTTTTTATTTAAGTCTTATACATGCCAATATGTATAGAAAATTGTCTTATTGTTGTCTTGATAGAATTATGCAAATATGCATCGCCTTTACATTTTCTTGATGACAATAGTTTAACGGCAAAAATAAAAAAATAAATTGTACATCTCACCCTAGATATTTGCTCGCCCTTATATACAATGGTTGCTGTCTATAATAAATACGCACCCTGTGTACATGAACAAATCTTTTTAATAATTAGTAGAGATAGCATTAAACTTTATAATAGAAAATTGTATAAAACCAAGAACAATGATACTTCTTTGAACGTAGGATTGTGTAAACACAAAAAAAAACGACATTTGTTTCATTTAAAAAACAACGGAGGGTGGCATACAAATATAACTTTAATGAAAACTTTTTGCTTTGAATCAATAAAGCTTTAATGAAATTTTTATATTTTTCTTGTTATTAGATTGGGTCGATTCATCTCCAATCGCTATCCAATTTGTTCCAAGTTTTTCTTTTTTTTTTTAATTTAATTTTCTATTTTTATAAAAATGCGCTAACGAAAAAGTTTTTTTTTTGTACATTAAAATAATTAAAATTTATCTTTATTAAGGATGGCAATAATGACAGAAAGTGCAATGAAAAATAATAAAGTTGTGCTTTTGGATTAAGTTAAAGATAAAAATGAAAAAATAGAAAAAATTATTATAGTTTGCGGAATTGTTACATAATTCATGAGGTTGTTGATGTTTTAGATATGAAGAAAGTTTTTTTTATGTCAGTCGTGATTAAAATAGCGAGCGGAAAAGAAGAAAGGAATTTTGTTGGATAACAAATCGTTTTTTTTTTGTTCTTTGTACTTTGAATTGAAAGTTTTAATGAGACTATGAAGTAAGAAAATGAAATATTATGGGAATTAATTAATTAAACTTTAAAGTGTTGACTATTCAAAATTTATAAAAAATTTAAAATATTTCAATTAATGTCTGTACAATATCATGATTAATTATGCTTTGTGGCAGTGCGATACAATTATTTTGGAATTAAGTTTTTTTTATTACATATTTCGTAATGACCCGAAAATATTTTGTCACAGATTTTAATTAACTGATTAAATTAATTTTATTCCTGAATGACATCGAGCTATAAAAACTATGAAAATAAAATAAAAGAGATTTCATTTAAAGTTTAAGAAAAGTTAATTCGAGACCTAAAATAATTCCAAACCATATTTTATTGTACAAATTTCAGTTACGACTTTTTATTTTATAATGTCACACAAAAACTGAGCATTGCAGTCTCATATTATCACTAATATCTAATACCTTCAGATAAGTAAAGTCATTTAAGGAGGTACCACCAAATCTGTTGTGGATGTATATAATATTGGAGAACGCTAAAATTTTATCGAACCTTGCCACTAATGTACCCAGATACCAGTTTTATAGCATTGACACACTGCGATTTAATAAATCGGAAAGTGAATTTTTCCGAGTTTAGCGGTACTGTGTCAGCCCTATTTTTGCTAATCGCGTTTTTTTTCATAGAGTACCTGAACCAGTTTAGCTAAATCGGATTTATTAAACCGCAGTCCGGCAACGCTAGTAGGATGGGACAATCAATCAATACAAAAACCAGGCGTGTTTGCAGTACTTATCGCATGTGCTACTGCTTGTACCTTGTTGCTCTTCAGAGAAACTCGATGGCAGCAAAATGCTGTGAATCATAGTCATTTTTTAACTCATAAGAGTATATAAGGCTTTTTTTTAATAAAACCGTTGATAATGGTGCTATAATAGTTTATAAATTCAATTGGCTCATTATCTATTTGTGAATTTTTGTGCATTATACAAAACTAGCAAATAGACAAAAGGAACTTATTTATTTATTCTATTTATTTATTTATACACCATTGAATAACTTAAAAATAAAAATATAAAGTAAAATAAAGAATAAATAAACAAAATAGGGTAATCATCACCAAAAACGGCAGTATTGATATACCCTTCTAATTAAAAATTACAAAGAAACCCAATAAACATTTTGCGATAACTTATAAAAATAGTATATTCTACAGAATATACAGCATCGACTATCCTAAACAGGTTTATTTTGTGTAAACTGCAGGTTATTTTCATTCTTAAACAATATGTTTTACTGTGCTGTACACTTCGCAAGTAGATCTATAGAATTATCGGCAGGCAACCTGCCCAGAAAAACGCAATGCCTTTCTGAAAGATTGAATACTGTACATGTTATAGAATATTCATAATTGAATATCCTGTAACAGTTCGCACTTGTATATTCTGTATACTATTCTCACTCTTTCACTCAATAGTTTACTGTGCTATATTGTCAGTTGATAAAACTAGGGTTTCTCAATAAAATATATTTAGGGATATCGGAATGATCTCTTAAAGTAATGATTTACGATAAAGATTGCGAATAAAGCTCTAAATTTATCATATTCCCTTTTATGTACGATGCAGTGTAGCCCGTACCATTGACCACAAAGTATAACCGTGAGTTATTCCTGCTTCGATAAATATTGGGACAGTGTTTTTTTTTCTTTCTTTATTTTCTTAATGCGACAACAATACTGGGACATTCTTCATTTTCATTATATTTGTTTATCGCAAATGCGACCTACTGCGATATCCTTTGAGAATCTTGGTGTATGGTACAATTTATTTTGTAAGATAATTAGTCATTATAAACATTTTAAACAAGATAGACCTGCGTTGCATTAATATAAAACTAAAATAAAAAAATCTTTGGTTGCACTTACATTATGCATATTATGTAATTAGTATTACGAGTGAAGGTGTTTTAAAGCGTTAAATTGTTTTTTAACTTCGAAATTTTAATAATTCGTTATAGAAATAAAATAAATAATAAAAAATTGGTACGTATGCAGTTATATTTTATAAGTGTGCGGGTGCGTAACTGCGTAATACAAAGCAATATTTTCGTTTTTTTTTAATTGTTTCAGTTAGAAATTTGTATTCCAATCATTACTTTTTAATTTCTTCCCTTTTTGTGTTTTAATGATTCATAATGAGTGAATTCGCGAAAACTTGGGGATATCAAAAAGAACATTTAAAAGAAAAATTTGCAAATTAAGTGAGAATAATTATTCGCGATTTGCAACAAAGTAGCTGACATCTGGTGAAAACAATATGAACAAAATTTAACCATAGAACAAGGGGGATCAGAACTGTCAAACATTTGAATTTGGCAATACTCGTCCCCTTTACTTACATAGAAACCAACGCTAACTACATTTGATGAAAATCGCCAATAAAAGAAGCAATGAAAGTGCAATTGAAACGAATATTTCTGTGCCTATTATTTTAAATAACACAGTCGATATAGTTGAAGAAGACTCTGGTGTTTAGTAAAGAAATAACTGACAGTAATAATTCTAGTGACGTTTCTAGCGAAATTGACGATGATTTCAGCGAATCGTGGCAAACACTTCTTGCAATGGAAAATAAAAAATGCCATTACAGTAACAGCAATGAACGAACTCCTAGCAATTCGTAGAATTAAAGGTATCCAATTACCCAAACATAGCCGAACTTTATTAGAAACATCAACTAGTACTGATGTATCAGTTCTATCGAAAGGCATCTACATTAATATAAGTTTGTTGGAATCATTAAAGCATCAATTAGCTCAATATAGGGAAGCAAAACCAACAACCATTTTAATTGATATTATGTATTGATGGGCTTCCAATTAGTAAGAGCACAAACGTAGGATTTTGGCCAATTCTTGGACTTATTCGAAATTTGGAAAATGTTACGCCATTTTTAATAGGCCTTTATTTTGGGGAATCTAAACCTGTGTATACTAACGAATTTTTGAAGCCATTTGACGGAACAAGTAAACACATCGCTACGTTGAATGAGATATCTACATTTTTGACGATTTTGAGTTTTTTACATAAATAGACTTTAAATACAATGTTTTATAAGTGTGCAAAATTTTATACGAAAAACTTCCTTTTTCATGTACATACTTTTCAAACGTATAAAACGACATCTGCATCTATTTAGACAATAGAGCGACGTATAACCGCATAACTTAACTTATTTCAATATACATACGTCGTATCGATGGCAGCAAATTTTTTATGAGAACTGTGTACATTACACACCCATGATACAAAGAATTAATACGGTATGATCAACAGCTGTAATTACGTCATCCGGTGACAAAAATTTGTTTTTTAGTTTTTGTTTTTTGTACAAATTTCTCTATTTTACTTTGTTTTTTAGCACGTCATTCGGCGCTGCACCACGATACCACCGAATGACGTGTTAAAATCAAAATAAAATAGAGAAAAACTAAAAAAAAAACAAATGTTTGTCACCGGATGACGTAATTACAGCTGTTGGTCATACCGTATTAATTCTTTGTATCATGTTACATACCTATGTATGTATTTAAATGTTAGAATATTAAGGTATCAAAAATCAAGTCCTGTTTGATATCCAATATTATAAATTGTAATGACTGTCGCGCATCGGATCGCATCGGCACGAGTATACGTATAAAAATATAAAAATGAAGCAAAGCAAATAAACAAAAATAGAGATAAAGAGAAAATAAAAAAATATTGGCGCACCAGCGTGTTTTGGTTTACTTTATCTTGTATTAATTGTATCATGACTATGTATTAGTATGTCTGAATAAATAATTTTTGTTTGTCCGACGTAGAAAGAGATAACTGCAAAATTTCAGAAAAAATATATTTTGTGATGTTATGATGTATGTTATAATATATGGTATGATTTTATATAGCGGTGTTTCGATTTTGAACAACATCTGTTTATAATTGTAAAAAAATATCACGTTTTTACTTTTAAAGTGTTCTCCTGTAAAAAGTTGTTTTGCTGCCATCGACATTGTCTTAAGGGCATTTACCTGTGATGCTCCTGCACTTTCATTTATCAAAGGTACAAAGGGCCACTCTGGTTATTTTGGATGCACAAAATGTACTACAGAAGGGGAGTTTAAAAATAGGAGAATTTGCTTTCCGGAGTTTAACTGTACGTTACGGACTGATGAACAATTTCTAAAGAGACATCAGGAAGAACATCATAAATTAGATTCTATTTTACAACATCTGAATATTGGAATGGTAACACAATTCCCTTTAGTCTACATGCATTTAGTGCTATTAGGTGTGACCAAGAAACTAATCGATTTATGGCTCCAAGGTCCACTAACTGTTCGATTATCTGCATCAAAAGGCAACGAAATAAACTATATGTTAGGAAAAGCTGAGAATGGAAGACCAAAAGAAATATGTAGGAAAATTAATAAAATATAGCAGTATAAAATGTGGAAAACTACAGAATTTCGTTCTTTTCTACTCTACACGGGGCCTATATGTTTAAAAAGCGTATTAAAGAAGAAAGTACATATATCAACATTTTTTAGACTTAAGTTGTGCGATAAGAATTTTATGCGACAAAGTGATGTGTCAAGAATATATTAACCTGGCAAAAGACCTTATTGAAAACTTTTTAAATGGATTTAAAAGTATAGATGGATTGTGTTACATTTCATATAATGTACATAACATAATTCATTTGCCGGACGACGTAAAGTAAAAAATCAAATAAGCAATGCACCATCACTAGCTTCAAGGACAAACATAATTAAGGTTATACCTAACTTACCATTAAAAGCAGGTGTTCAGCTTCAGACGCTGGATGAAAATATCATGGCAATCGATGGATACAAACAACAATTGGTAAGTTTAAAAACCGATTAAATCAATACGCAAATTTGTCCAATAATAAATACATAAATATGTTTCAGACTGATATTATTAATGATTTCGGATTCAATGATGAGAGCAAGGCACATTTGGTTATTTTAAAATTAATTGCAACTGATGAATGCTTGGTTGATTTTAGTTGGGCAGGAATTGCTAAAAAATTAGAATTTAGGGCACTAACAAATTTAAAAAATGTAATGTTTGAAATCATTAAACAAAAATTCAGAGGCTACACTATTACAACGCTAGACAAAAACATAAAAAGCTGGATAAGACACACTGAAGAGCTGCTTTCAAGGAAGTCTCGTAAAGAAAATTAAATTTTTATTTTTATTTATTAATATGCAAAATATCGTATTGAATTAACAAAAATACCTGAAATACTCTATAGTGTGACTTTTCGAATTAAGTTTTAATAAGTTTAACTTATAATTAAATAGTATATTAAATAATTTTATATATCGATCCGAACAGGACATCTCGTAAACATTTATTTTTTATTTTATTTTTTATTAAATATAATTAGCTAAATAAACATGTACTGAACTCAAAAGTTTACTAATAACTGAATTAAACCCTGCAATAAATTTAAAACTTATGTATAATACAATAAATATTACGTAATATATTAATTAATTTTTGGAAATATTTTATTTAAATTTATTTACGTAAATAAGGAATAGCTATATAGAAAAATATGTAAGGACATTTAAATTATCTGCGAGGCCCACAGTGGAATTATCGTAACTTATTCAAAACAAAAACCCCTATTTGTTCCACATAAAATGTTAATGTTTATTAAACCGAACGGTTTCAATCAAACAAATGATGAATGAACAACTGATTATTTTAAAGATGCAGCCCTGTTGCAACCGACCCTTGAAAATGATTAGATGTTTGTGGTCGGTTTAATAAATACATATTAAAATTTTCATTTATATTAAGCAACTCAGTGAAGTCTAGTTGCTATCGCAAAGCTTGCCCTAGCCGATCTACCAACGGGCCTCCTTATGAATCGAAAGGCTTCCGCTAGGAGCACAAATAGTATAGTGAACATAATTACCGTAAACCACTCCCGCGTCGGCCGCTAGAATATTATCCTGAAATTATTTGCGACAAACAAGCAGAATAAAAGTGAGATGCCTCAATTCTCAATACATTCCCAAGCGGCTATTAAATAGGCTTTCTTGCGAAGGTATATGGCTTTAGCCGAAGCTAAATCATCGCAGAACCATAGGGGACGTTCTATTGAATATACCTGCGTTTATACAAAAAATGAAACTGTAAATTCTCCAGAATTGTTTTGCGATAAACAAGCAAAATAAAGGGCGCGGCGGCTATCTCAATATAGTCCTAAGCAGGCTAGTTTACAGACTTTCTTGCGATTGGACACGGCAATCGCTGGGAATAGAAGCTGGAACAGAAATCGGATTATCGCATACCCAGTGAGTCGTTCTATCGATTATTCATGCGTATAAACCAAAAAACGAAAATGTTTATTGGGAAATTTGGTGTGGGACCAAAAATATACATAAAACAAATAATTAAATATAAAACTCAAACAATAAAAATTAGAAAATTTTTTAAAATTAGTAAAAATGATAAAAAATTTTAAAATCAGAAAAATTTAAAGAAAACAACATAAAGAAAAATATTAAATAAAAATAAAACTAAACTAAAGCAAATGAATATTAGGATGTTCAAGTAGCCACAGCTTAACACGCTTCAAAAACGATTTAGAGATTATTTGTTGCCTAATACCAAGTGGGAGGTTGTTGAAAAATGATGGTGCACTAACCAGAAAATACCTTTTGAAATGCTCAAGAAAAAAAATGAGGAACATCGACTAAGAATTGATCATTATTTCTGAAATTGTAAAACTCTCAAATTCGTAAATAAGGGCCAAGCTGAAACAAAAATAGATTTAAAACAAATAATACGGATTGCATGTTTCTGAGCAGTTATGAGAGTTTTTAAAGTTGATCTACAGCAACCGCCCCAACATGATAAACCATACTCCAACCTAGAATAAAAACAGCCATAATAAAATTTAATTAAAACAGCACGCGGGGCAATTTTTCGTAATAAATATAAAATTCTTAAAGTACTATTTAAAAATTTCTTAACATTATCAATATGAAGCTTCCAATTAAGATTGCTGTCCAGAATTAACCCGAGATATTTAAAGCTCTCAACAGGCTCAATTAATAAACATGAGTTAGAGCAATTTACAAGATTACAAAAAGCACAGTGATACATAATTACAGGTGAAATTGTATAACCGGAGCCAACTCTAAAAAACATAACTTCCGTTTTCTTACTTATGATTAGTGACTGATAATCAAACCATCTCCTTACAATCAAAAGATCAGTATTAATTATGTTGCTTACATCTGATATTGACGGCTCACTGTAGCTCAAACACATGTCATCAGCAAAAGCAACTATCTGGCCATGCAAATTAACTTTAAATATGGAATTAACATAAATCAAAAACAATAAAGGTCCCAAAACGGAACCTTGTGGAACACCAACGTTTAAAACATACGGATTACTTTTAGCATCATTTACATTTACTATATGATTACGATTAGCCAAATATGATTCAAACCACTTATTAATAATACCCCGAAAACCAATTTTATGAAGCTTATGCAAAAGAAGATGGTGATCAACCATATCAAAGGCCATTTTTATATCAATAAAAAGCCCTGCACAAGAAAGAGAATTATTCAGTGACATATGAACTGTATTAAGGAATTCAATCAAGGCTGATTCAGTAGAAAATTTACGTCTGAACCCGTGCTGGCCATTACTTATAATATTATGTTTGTCCATGAATGCAACCATCCTTAATTTCATAAATTTTTCAAGGATCTTGAATAAAACAGGTTGCAACGCAATTGGCCGATAGTTGTTCAGATCAGAACGGGAACCTTTCTTATAAGTGGTAAAACTGTAGCAGTTTTCAAAATTTTCGGCACAATCCCACTTTCGAAACTACGATTAAAAATATGTTTTAGAACTGGGCCAACTGTTTTAGCAACCTGCTTTAATAAATGGTTACTAATTCCAAAGATATCTTGGGTGTAGATACATTTCAGAGAATGAATGGCCAACTCGATCTCATATTCATCAATTGGATGGAAGAAAAATGATTCCTTGACATACGAATTATCGAAGACCTCCAAATTACACTTAGTATTAGGAACACCAGATTTGAGGTTTGAAGCCACATTGCCAAAGAAATTACCAAACTTATTAGCAATATCCAAGGAGTTTATCAACATATCACCATAACTAGAAATAATGGAGCTTATATAGTTCCCAGAGTTCTTGCTACCCATCATATCATTAATAGTACACCAAATATGTTTGGGGTTATTACCACAGATGTCAAACTTCATGTTATAGTAGGCCTCTCGAGCCGAATCCGTTCAACACGGCATATTTAAAAACGGAATATTTCAAATCGACATATGGTAGACTTCGGCATAAGGTACACTAAGGTACACTATGGCATATGGTACTATATGACATATTTTAAAATGTCATATTTCAAAACGACATATGGTACACTACGGCATATTTTAAAACGGCATATGGTACACTATGGCATATGGTACACGACGGCATATTTCCATATGGCAAACTTGGCTATTTCATAGCCGAGTATGATAAAATTTGGTAAGTGCAATGAAAATGGAATACTAAACCGGATTTTAGACGATGTTCTGTAATATGTAATAAAGTTATATCTATACTTACTAAAATTGCCCTTTACCTATTGGAATTTAATTTCGCTTACTTATAGTTTTCCTTCACTTAATGCAATTAAATTTATTCTCTCAACGGAAATAAAAATATTGGTAATAAAGATATAATCTAATTTTAAAAGTAAAAATATGTATATTGGCCCTTCCGGTTTATTCTTATTCATTGAAATTATTTTTAAAGAAGGAACTAATTTTATACCAACATCAAAATTTAGCAACGTAATTGGATAATAGCGCATTTATTCAAGGATTTTTATTATTTTAGTAATGATTTTTTTCGAATCACTAGTATGAACTCGTTTATAAGACGAAAATAGGGTTCTAAAATGGTTTTTAGATAAAACCACAGAGAATTTTCTTCTTAATTCTCTGTGATAAAACTCTAGAATGTTGTCAATTAGGATGAAACTTGCTATTTTTTAACTGAATATTATGAAATTCGACAATTGCGATGGAAATGGTATCTTAAAATAACTTGTAGATGAAGTTCTGGAATAAGATAAATTAATCTGGAACTTGGTGATTTTTTAACCGATTATGCTGAAATCCATTCTCATAATAGAATTTTCCTTTACTTAACGGATTTTCCTTTAAACCTTTACCTAACAGAATTATCCTTCAATTAGTAGAATTATCCTTTATTTATATAAATCTTGAAATGAAATAGAAAAACTCATCTGTAGTAACGATGGGCGCCAACGTTATAGGCAAGCCAATTTACTTTGTACGATTCGCGAAAACAATCCGACCAGACCTTATGAATTTTACTCCGATCTCTTACCGAAAAATTAGTCGATTTGATTAATTTCAGTAAACCTTCGTAGTGTATACCATTCACAAAACAAAATGTAACAAGTGTTAAACGTTTTTTATAGGTACACTTTTCAAAGAACGCATTTATAACGTAATTAGGTGCTGTAACAAGCCTCTATATGACTGACCAACATTTTTAAATTCGGCTAGTCCTCAGTGGGATATTGGGGGTTTACTTATCGCCATATAGCATGAGGCCAGACAAAAACTGAAAAACTGAAAAAAAACACAAAGCGGAACTCACGTACGATAAAGGCACGTACGATAAAGGCATCCGTGGTAAGGTCGGAAACAAGCTCGATGTGTACAGCTTTGGTTGCTAGACAAACGAAGATGCAAATGTAGCTTTTATAGATTTTCTGCCCCCTGCCTCTCACTGAATACGTTTGAATCGGACCTGCGTAATCCACTCCAACTTTAAGGAACGGTCTAATTAGCTCTTCCCTTGGACTCGGAAGATCTCCCATGACTTGATTAAGTTCCTTTGCCTCGTACTTTGTGCATTTTACGCAGCTGTGGACGATCTTTCTGATTAAATTTTTGCAGCCAATAATCCAGTATTTATGTCGAAGAGTGGCCATCATTAATGTTGACCCAGCATGTAGATATTTTGGTGATGTTCCCTTACGATTGATTCAACTAGTTTGTTCTTTGCTGTGAGTATTAATGGATGATTGATGTCGTATGTTATGGATGCATTTCGTATTCTTCCTCCAACTCGCAGTAGTCCCTAGTCGTCGATAATTGGATTTAAGTATTTTAGGCTACTTGAAAGTGATAGTGGTTTATTAGATGTAATAGATTTAATTTCAAGTGGAAATTGTTTGTGTTGCAAATGATGGAAGATAAGAAGTTGGGATTTTTGGAATTCTGAGGTGAGAAGATTAGTCGGAAAGGAATTTTTTGGTTCTCGCTTTAATCTTATATTTACAAATCGAAGTACATACGCCAAGATTCGTACCGTTTTATTGATGCTGGAGGACTTCTCAATTAGGTTATCTATTATATTTGATGGCTGTATTTGGACGTGCGCTGATTAGATTCTTATTTCTTGAATTGTGGTAGATCGGTGGTCTATATTTTCTGGCCACCTTTTTGGATTTGCTAACCAGGTTGGACCATTCCACCACAAGCTGATGTGTTGTAATTTTTCGACTCCCCTGGACGCAAAATCAGCTGGGTTTTCCTCTGAACTCACATGTCTCCATTGAGATCTGCTCATATTGGTGAGTATCTCACCAGTCCGATTACCGACGAAAGTATTCCATTTTGTGGGATGTGTGGAAAGCCAATCTAAAACTGTAGTGGAATCAGTCCATGCGTTGATCTCTCTAACATTAGTATTCAAAGCTTTTTTAATGGCGACAAATCGCTTGCTTAACAGCAATGCCCCACATAGTTCTATAGACGTGGAATGGTTATTTGTTTCACGGGTACCACTTTTGTTTTGGATGTTGAAAGCTTTATTTGCGATGTTCCATTTGGTTGTGTGGTCTGGATATATATGTAACTGCCGCATACGCTTGTTTGGATGCATCTGAAAATCCATGTAGTGATATGTCACTGCTTGCAGTCGTCCCTATATATCTGGGCAGAGATATATTCTCTATGTTCACCAGATTTTCACGAATTTTTAACCATTATGCTTTTGAGTCATCTGACAATTGGTCATCCCATCCCAAATTTTTAAGCCATAACGTCTGAAAGCATATTTTTACTCTGACTGTCACTGGAGCAAGCCATCCTAGGGGGTCAAATAGTCGACTGGCTTCTGACAGGATTTCCCTCTTTGTTGTGGTTGGTTTTTGGTTTAAATTCGCCTTGAATTGAAAACAGTCGGTTTTGGATTCCAATGCAGGCCTAGCACTTTGACTGAGTTCGATTCCTCGATTTCTAATACGCTCATTTGGTTGGTGGGTTGAGTAGCACTGTTCAGCAAGCTTTCATCATTGGTTAACCATTTTCCGAGCTGGAAACCAGAACTGGATAATATGAAATCTATCTCATGCTTCAGTTTTATGGCACCTTCCGTTGAGTCGGCTCCTGACATCAAATCATCTACATAAATATTACTTCTTATGTGTTTTACTGCTTCTGGAAACTTGCTTTTATGTCTTTCTGTTGCTTCATTTAGCGCACGGGTGGCTAGATAAGTTGCAATTGCTGTGCCATAGATCACCATATGCAGTTCATAGGTGGTGAAAGGTGTATGTGGTGCTTCTCGCCAAACGATCCTTTGGTACTTTGTGTCTTCTGCTGCAACATGAACTTGCCTAAACATTTTTTCAATGTCAGCTGTGAACGATATTTTAAATTTTTTAAAACGGATTAAAATGTCAAATAACGTCGATTGTACGGTTGGTCCGACCGCAAGACAATCGTTTAATGATATTCCCGAAGTCGATCTGGCTGAACCATCAAATACTACTCTTAACTTCGTTGTGGTGCTGGAGTTTTTAAAGACGCCGTAGTGTGGTAGGTAATATCCTTGAAGTCTTGCTGCAGTATCGCTTATCGCTCTCATATGTCCCAGCGATATGTATTCTGACATGAAATCCTTGTATCTTGACGCGTATTTTTTGTCTTTCAGGAATCTTCTTTCTACTGAGTACATCATTTGTACTGCCTTTTGAAATGAATTTCCCAATATCGATGGGCATATCTTAAACGGTAGGCGTACTGTAAATCGACCGGTGCTGTCTATCACGGTGCTGCTTTTAAAGTGACTTTCACAAAATTCCTCTTCTTTTGATAAATTAAGGTTTGTTTCAGCAACTGCTTCAATTTTCCAAAATTTATTTAACAATTGATCCAAGCTTTGTTCTGGTTGGTTGATGTTAGCGGTAATTGCCTGCTGTGTTTGAGATCCAGTGCATTGTCCTGCAAGTATCCACCCCAATAGAGTTTTTTGCATGTGTAGGTTCTGGGCAATTAATTTTCCTTCCGAAAGGATTTCGAAAAAGGTATCAGCTCCCAGTATAATATCGATGTCTGATCCTTTATAAAAATATGAATCTGCTAGCTCGAATTGCTTGAAATAGTTTACATCTATATATTAGGAAACTGGCGACTGTTTAGCTATTAGTTTTGGAAAGATAAGTGCTTCAATATTTATGCGTGGTTTATCTCTACTTCATGGCGTTAGAACTAAAGATACTAACCCGTTCGTGAAACCATTTGTTGTTGCTCCTATTCCGGATATGAAAACTTTCGCTTTTGATCTTTTTAATTGGGGCCTCTGCACACATCTCTCAGATATAAATGAACTTTGCGACCCTGAATCAAGAAGTTCTCTACATAATTGATTTTGTTCAAATTTGTCGGTTAGATTTACAAGTGCTGTAGGTAATATTGATACGCCTATTTTAGTACTGAGTGTAGTTGAGTATGACTCATTTGGTGGAACATTTGTGACCGTAACATTCGAATCTGGGTTTGTTGGTGACTTCTCATGGACTAAGCTATTGTGTTTTCTATTGCAGTACCTGCATCGATATTTGGACTTGCAACTATAGACACTGTGGTTATTATTGAGACAATTAAAGCAACGGTTATCTTTTTTTGCAACAAGTCCCTTCTATTTCTACAGACATTTCCTTGAATTTGTCACATTCAAATAGTTTGTGTTGCTTTTCAGGACATATTGCACAAGGTTGAACTGCAAAAGTTCCAACAGCGTTACTTTTGATGTTAAACTTTGGCTGATTAGTTTGAGGTTGTGTGCGTCTACTTGGTATTTTTGTCGATTCTAATGCATCAATCCGCTTTAAAAGAAAGTCAAAAAGCAGCTTTAAATTTGGAAGGGTATTTTTAACAGAATCTTGCGCCCATAAACTGTTAGTCTCGTCATCCAGCTTGCTAATCAAGATATGAATCAGCCAATGGTCACTGGTTTCGGCATCTTCTCCTAGTGCTATGAGTCCACGGATGATTTCATCTGAAGTATCCAGAAGTCTTCGGACGTCTGCACTATTTGGTATATTCACTGTTGGTTGCGACATAAAATTTCTAATGAAGGCATATATGGTGTGTTTTCTCCGGTCGTATCGTTCTCTCAATTTCTTTAGTGCCTCGATGCAATTAGCGTCGGTTATGTTGAAGTGCTTCAGTAAGCCCGCTGCTTCATCCTTCAGAGATCCCTTTAAATATTAACTTTTGTGATCCGGTAGTTTAGGATTATAGTCGCCACTAAACACTGGTATTGAGATTTTAGACAGCTTTACTTCCGTATGGTTACCGCCGATACTGGTATTTCCTAGTGTATCATTCATTGATACTGTAGTATCCAATTTTACCCTTAGCGCGTGATGTAAACCTGCAACGGCCGTGTAGTAGTTCTCCTCGAAATCTGTATCTAGCTCTTCTTTTTCGCCCAGTTCTACTATTTTGTCTTCCACCACTATGAATTCTTCTCGCAGTTTATTGATATGAGACAGTCGCGTCTTGATATCTTCTACCATAGTTGCACCGCTTATAGTTTTAATGTAATTAAGCAATTTAGTTACATTCCTGTTAATGGTAGCACGTCTTTTCGGACCAAGAAAATAGATATTGAGAGAAAAATGTATATTGAGTTCGTTAGTTATGTTTTAATTTAAACCGTTTCATCGATAATTGTATAAAAAAAATATATATTAGTTGGGCATAAAGTTAGAGATTAAGAAATTGAGTTCTGAACAGTTAAAGAATTTGATATAAAGGTGTCCAGTTCAAAACCATGCGGGAATTTTGGTTAAGGATCTGATTTAGAGAATATAATATATTGAGTTCTAACTAGTGAGACAATTTGGTTAGTGATTGTACTAATAAAACATATAAGTTTGTGCGTCTACGAGTCTGAGTCTTGGAAAAGGATATTTATAAAACCAAATAGAGATAACATTTGGTTAGTACACCAATTAGTAACCAGTATGGCATCCGTCTGGACCGCGATTTATGTTATTCTGGGAAAAAAAATTTTGGCGACAATTGAAGGTCGCATTCCCCAGATATTCGAGATAGTTCCAGCCGAAATCCTTCAAACCAGGTGGTAGATGTTGCATATTTATTAATCCGGTATTTTACTTCTCCTTCGTACCTACTTCGCCTCGTCTTTTGACAAACGCTTTTCTTTCCTATCATTTTTAACTGGTTTATCTCGGCCAAATCTTCTATTCTGTATGTATGTCCCCAGGTCTCAATCCTAGCGGTCTAATCAAGCATTTGCCAAGTCTGACTTTATTTGTCTCCCCACGACCCCTCACTGAAGCCTAGCCGGCTATTACGACCGCGTCAGACCGCTGGCTCATGATCTGCTAACCTATGTGATTATTATAAAGTAAGCTAGCATCCATTGGGTTACACCTTATAACAAGACTTTCGTTATACATATTCCGATTTTTTATATCCAAGTTTTTAATTTTTAAATATAAAGGGGAGCGTATTGAAGTCTTGGTTTTAAAAATTCTTGGTTTCAATCTTCGTTTATATTTCCTTTTATTTAAAACTAAAATTCCCCACTTTCCAGAATTTGGTTATTTTCGTTTCCCCATCGAAAGCTTAATTCTCTAGTATTTATAAAAATCAAAATTTTGTAAAACCAAAATTTTTAAACCAAGAATTTTAAAATCAAGATTTTGATAAGCTTTCGATCCTGCTCCTTATAGAAAAGCGACATTCAAAATAAACCCGAAAGAGAAAAATGACGCAGTAATCTCCTTACACGTGCCTACTCAAATAATTCGAAATAGCTACCTTCGTTAAATATTTTTCAAAAAGCCGAGTTTACTTTTCGAAAAGACGCGCTCAATAGCAAGAAATCACTAGAGCCTACTGCTGTAAAAACACCTGACAAGGGAAACTATTTGTTCGATCTGAAATAAAATTATTTTCAGTTAGATTCAAAAAATAATTCTGCTAGAAACACGATCAAGCCTTAAACTCCTTAGAAAGGCAGACCTGTCTTTCCCAGAGGCTCAGCGTATAGGAAGCTTTGCCATTCTATACAGATCATTTGGCGGAAGATTCAAACTCAATGTTGCGTAACTAAACAAATAAACTACAAGAATTTCAGCTTATAATTCTTTTAAAACTCTTTCAAAAAAATCACGATTTTTAATAAAAGAAGATTTTCTTGTTCAAGAATTTCAAAAAGCAAGATTTTTTGAAAACCAAGGTTTTGACTTTCATGAATACGCAAGAATATGTTGCAGATACGTACTAAAACTGCAAAATTTTATAATGCAAGAATTTGCACTTCCAAGATTTTTCATTAGCAAGATTTTGATTAGCATGCTTTAAAAAATGCAAGATTTTGTAATAAAGATTTCGGGGCGCTCCCTTTGGAAAATTTACGAAATTAAGGGCTGGGTTGTAAATTCTGGAAAATGGGGCTTTCGGCTACAAAAGGAAATAACCAAAAATATAAATTCTGTAAAATGTGGAATTAAATATTTAAATAAATATAAACCGAGATTTTGTAAAATCAAAATTTTGAAAACCAAAAGTAAGGGGCGCTCCCAGAAATTAAGTAAAATTTGTTTGGGTCCTATGGAAAGGTTTACAGGGAGAACATGCCGGTTTCATTTATTTTTCTACAGGATAACGATGCTAAACACACTGCAAAGATAATCAAAATATAGCTTACGGATCAAAGAATAGATGTTTTGGATTAACCACCGCAAAGCCCTGACCTTAACCCATTCGAGAAAATGTATGGCCTCAAATTAAGCGAACGTTAAAAAAAGTTCCATTGTTGAACATTAGTAGCCTTTCTTCGATGGTTCTGAATAAACAACGACTACCCCACTAAACGTGTACGAAATATACGGGCCCCCAAAATTCACGGGATTTAGGTACTTGCGTAGTGTGCCTGGGCGTTATCCGCCGCTGGGTAAATAACTGGTCAAGAAAAATGTGCGCATACCTAGATATATACTAAACCCAAAATACTCCTGAACGAATGATGAAATTCTAGATGTACAGTTTTAGCGAGATGCGCAAGGAGTAATAACTAATTGCCTAATGTCTGATCAATAGGACAGGAACAAAACAAAATATTTGAACAATAGTAAACAACCCAAATCAAACGCCAAAGACCTTCTAAATATCAGAGACACAAATTTGTCCTACATTTACAAATTCCACTTAAAATACCATTTACATTAATCGCTGCCTTTGTAATTCGTTAAAAAATCTGATAGCTCCGAATTTTATTTTATTGTTTGTCCTCAGATTGCTCGACTAATCCGTAATTAAATTTAGAAGAATAAGAAAAAATAATTGTCCCTCTTCTGTCTTCTATAAAGAAAAAAAAAATCTTGCTAGATAAATATTCAATTTATCCTAATCTAACAATGAACATTTTTTTTTTTATTTGCATCTTTCGAACGTAATTAAAAAATAATCAATTTTATGCCTATCAAGTACCCTTTATTAAAATTATTATTACGTTTATTTTTTAATTTAATTAAAAATTGAGAAATGAATCAATAAACGGAATAAACGCAAATGGAAGAGAAATTGATCAATATTTAATTTTCATTAAAGTTTAACGTGAGCAAAAGAGTGAGACAGGAGTAAAGTAAAATAGGAAAATGTATATACTTTGTAAGCTTTTCTTAAAAAATATACTTCAAGATGTTAAATAAGATAAGAGAGAAGTGTTCGTTGAAATTGATTTTTTTTTTCAATTTGATATGATTATAATAGCTTTGGTAGTAATCAAATATACATATAGGATAAGAATTTCTGGAATGAAGAAGAATTGAAAATTGTATATTTCATAGCCATGCAGATAGACGGGATTTTTTTTTAATTATCTTCAGTGAAAAATATATTTATTAACCGCAAGTATTGACATAGAATTCATGTGATATTCACATTTTAGGAAATATACACATAGAAATCGATTTATTTATTTAAAATCAACCAACCAAATATATTTCCCATGTTTAACGTTAAAAGCTCCAGCCCCTAGATATACATACCAGTCTTTGTTGTTCTTCTATGGAAAAATATAAAGTTCGATTAGGGAATCTCTAAACACAAAAACGTAGATTTAAAAATACAAATTAAAAAAGGATTTCGATTGAATCAACATTTTATGTACCTATACCAACAAATAACTGAATGTAGTCAGAATATTAGTGGCAGCACCAGCACATAAACAAAAAGGATCTACATATACATAGATATTTATTGTTCAAATTGTTATTGTGTTTGGGCTCATGTTTATTTAGGATATAAGAAATAAAATTGATGCAGGTAGGATAATAATTGATCCTTAATTGATTAATTGTTATACGTAAGGGTATATATAAATTCTAATAAGGATTAAATCTTATCAGTTTATTCATATTAAAACATCTTTCTATTTACTTTTTTGTATTCTCTTACGGGCAACAATACAAACAAATTTCCCAAATAAATAAGGATTATGGCACGTCTAACATGCATTAAGCCATTTCTGATAGAAAGACTTAAATTGATATGTAAGAAACAATGGTGAGTGAATAAAGTTAATTATGTATTCTAGTAAGAAAAAAAGAGGATTTAATGATTTTGAGTAGAACAAAAATATGTTTCATGTATGTTTGTTCGAATAAGGTGAAAATTTATGAATAAATCTATTACAGAAGGTCGCTGCATCAACAGATTTAGTAACATATTATACTCGTTAGTAATAATATTGTACTAACTGAAATAATTTTACAGATCGCGTATGACAATCTAGAAATCGAAAAACGATCGCAGTTAGTTTTCTTTCAATTGCTTGTCTGGTTGGTAAGTGGTTTAGCTCTAAGTGTCTTAGATTAAAAAAATGTTTCAAATTGACATTTATAAACTAAAATATTCATTTGAATTGGTCTAAACCTTAAATTACTCCCCTAAATACATTGTCTAGTGTAATTAATTAAAGCTCTTATTTCTAGTCAAGCGATATAAAATTTTATTACTGATTTCTAAATTAAACAGCACAAAGATTATTGTAACATTAAAATGTAAGCAATGAACTCAGAATTCAGCAATCATCAATTTAGAAATATGCCTAGCATCAAGTTTCTGAGAACTGTAAAAGACCCTAGTTTTTGAGATATCTTAATTTTACTGAGCGTATGTATGCAATCAGCATATTAAAAAAAACACTGTACTACTGTCCATGGTTTCCGGAGAGGCCAAAATACTTTTTGTTCGTAATCATTTTCAAAGCTAATAATTATGATAATACAATTTAAAAAAATAATATTCGTCTTAATTTCAGTTCGTTTGCATAACCCGTTTGGTAGAAATCGCTGTTTTTAGTAGACTTTTGGTACATTATAGAAAAATTGGCATATCTTGCATATCTTCGAAACTGGATCGAATTTTTACAATCTGCTTTTTGTGTATAATAGGTAACAGTGTAACCTATCATACGCAATTTACAGATTGTAAATATTCTATCTAGTTTTTGAGATATCTTAATTTTACTGAGCGTATGTATGCAATCAGCATATTAAAAAAAACACTGTACTACATCCATGGTTTCCGGAGAGGCCAAACTACTTTTTGTTCGTAATCATTTTCAAAGCTAATAATTATGATAATACAATTTAAAAAAATAATATTCGTCTTAATTTCAGTTCGTTTGCATAACCCGTTTGGTAGAAATCGCTGTTTTTAGTAGACTTTTGGTACATTATAGAAAAATTGGCATATCTTGCATATCTTCGAAACTGGATCGAATTTTTACAATCTGCTTTTTGTGTATAATAGGTAACAGTGTAACCTATCATACGCAATTTACAGATTGTAAATATTCAATCTAGTTTTTGAGATATCTTAATTTTACTGAGCGTATGTATGCAATCAGCATATTAAAAAAAACACTGTACTACTATCCATGGTTTCCGGAGAGGCCAAAATACTTTTTGTTCGTAATCATTTTCAAAGCTAATAATTATGATAATACAATTTAAAAAAATAATATTCGTCTTAATTTCAGTTCGTTTGCATAACCCGTTTGGTAGAAATCGCTGTTTTTAGTAGACTTTATGTACATTATAGAAAAATTGGCATATCTTGCATATCTTCGAAACTGGATCGAATTTTTACAATCTGCTTTTTGTATATAATAGGTAACAGTGTAACCTATCATACGCAATTTACAGATTGTAAATGTTCTATCTAGTTTTTGAGATATCTTAATTTTACTGAGCGTATGTATGCAATCAGCATATTAAAAAAAACACTGTACTACATCCATGGTTTCCGGAGAGGCCAAACTACTTTTTGTTCGTAATCATTTTCAAAGCTAATAATTATGATAATACAATTTAAAAAAATAATATTCGTCTTAATTTCAGTTCGTTTGCATAACCCGTTTGGTAGAAATCGCTGTTTTTAGTAGACTTTTGGTACATTATAGAAAAATTGGCATATCTTCGAAACTGGATCGAATTTTTACAATCTGCTTTTTGTGTATAATAGGTAACAGTGTAACCCTATCACACGCAATTTACAGATTGTAAATATTCAATCTAGTTTTTGAGATATCTTAATTTTATTGAGCGTATGTAGCAATCAGCATATTTAAAAAAACACTGTACTACTATCCATGGTTTCCGGAGAGGCCAAAATACTTTTTGTTCGTAATCATTTTCAAAGCTAATAATTATGATAATACAATTTAAAAAAATAATATTCGTCTTAATTTCAGTTCGTTTGCATAACCCGTTTGGTAGAAATCGCTGTTTTTAGTAGACTTTTGGTACATTATAGAAAAATTGGCATATCTTGCATATCTTCGAAACTGGATCGAATTTTTACAATCTGCTTTTTGTGTATAATAGGTAACAGTGTAACCTATCATACGCAATTTACAGATTGTAAATATTCTATCTAGTTTTTGAGATATCTTAATTTTACTGAGCGTATGTATGCAATCAGCATATTAAAAAAAACACTGTACTACTATCCATGGTTTCCGGAGAGGCCAAAATACTTTTTATTCGTAATCATTTTCAAAGCTAATAATTATGATAATACAATTTAAAAAAATAATATTCGTCTTAATTTCAGTTCGTTTGCATAACCCGTTTGGTAGAAATCGCTGTTTTTAGTAGACTTTTGGTACATTATATAAAAATTGGCATATCTTACATATCTTCGAAACTGGATCGAATTTTTACAATTTGCTTTTTGTGTATAATAGGTAACAGTGTAACCCTATCACACGCAATTTACAGATTGTAAATATTCAATCTAGTTTTTGAGATATCTTAATTTTATTGAGCGTATGTAGCAATCAGCATATTTAAAAAAAACACTGTACTACTATCCATGGTTTCCGGAGAGGCCAAAATACTTTTTGTTCGTAATCATTTTCAAAGCTAATAATTATGATAATACAATTTAAAAAAATAATATTCGTCTTAATTTCAGTTCGTTTGCATAACCCGTTTGGTAGAAATCGCTGTTTTTAGTAGACTTTTGGTACATTATAGAAAAATTGGCATATCTTGCATATCTTCGAAACTGGATCGAATTTTTACAATCTGCTTTTTGTGTATAATAGGTAACAGTGTAACCTATCATACGCAATTTACAGATTGTAAATATTCTATCTAGTTTTTGAGATATCTTAATTTTACTGAGCGTATGTATGCAATCAGCATATTAAAAAAAACACTGTACTACTATCCATGGTTTCCGGAGAGGCCAAAATACTTTTTATTCGTAATCATTTTCAAAGCTAATAATTATGATAATACAATTTAAAAAAATAATATTCGTCTTAATTTCAGTTCGTTTGCATAACCCGTTTGGTAGAAATCGCTGTTTTTAGTAGACTTTTGGTACATTATATAAAAATTGGCATATCTTACATATCTTCGAAACTGGATCGAATTTTTACAATTTGCTTTTAGTGTATAATAGGTAACAGTGTAACCCTATCACACGCAATTTACAGATTGTAAATATTCAATCTAGTTTTTGAGATATCTTAATTTTATTGAGCGTATGTAGCAATCAGCATATTTAAAAAAAACACTGTACTACTATCCATGGTTTCCGGAGAGGCCAAAATACTTTTTGTTCGTAATCATTTTCAAAGCTAATAATTATGATAATACAATTTAAAAAAATAATATTCGTCTTAATTTCAGTTCGTTTGCATAACCCGTTTGGTAGAAATCGCTGTTTTTAGTAGACTTTTGGTACATTATAGAAAAATTGGCATATCTTGCATATCTTCGAAACTGGATCGAATTTTTACAATCTGCTTTTTGTGTATAATAGGTAACAGTGTAACCTATCATACGCAATTTACAGATTGTAAATATTCAATCTAGTTTTTGAGATATTTTAATTTTACTGAGCGTATGTATGCAATCAGCATATATTAAAAAAAACACTGTACTACTATCCATGGTTTCCGGAGAGGCCAAAATACTTTTTGTTCGTAATCATTTTCAAAGCTAATAATTATGATAATACAATTTAAAAAAATAATATTCGTCTTAATTTCAGTTCGTTTGCATAACCCGTTTGGTAGAAATCGCTGTTTTTAGTAGACTTTTGGTACATTATATAAAAATTGGCATATCTTACATATCTTCGAAACTGGATCGAATTTTTACAATTTGCTTTTTGTATATAATAGGTAACAGTGTAACCTATCATACGCAATTTACAGATTGTAAATGTTCTATCTAGTTTTTGAGATATCTTAATTTTACTGAGCGTATGTATGCAATCAGCATATTAAAAAAAACACTGTACTACTATCCATGGTTTCCGGAGAGGCCAAAATACTTTTTGTTCGTAATCATTTTCAAAGCTAATAATTATGATAATACAATTTAAAAAAATAATATTCGTCTTAATTTCAGTTCGTTTGCATAACCCGTTTGGTAGAAATCGCTGTTTTTAGTAGACTTTTGGTACATTATAGAAAAATTGGCATATCTTGCATATCTTCGAAACTGAATTGAATTTTTACAATCTGCTTTTTGTATATAATAGGTAACAGTGTAACCTATCATACGCAATTTACAGATTGTAAATATTCAATCTAGTTTTTGAGATATCTTAATTTTACTGAGCGTATGTATGCAATCAGCATATTAAAAAAAACACTGTACTACTATCCATGGTTTCCGGAGAGGCCAAAATACTTTTTGTTCGTAATCATTTTCAAAGCTAATAATTATGATAATACAATTTAAAAAAATAATATTCGTCTTAATTTCAGTTCGTTTGCATAACCCGTTTGGTAGAAATCGCTGTTTTTAGTAGACTTTTGGTACATTATAGAAAAATTGGCATATCTTGCATATCTTCGAAACTGGATCGAATTTTTACAATCTGCTTTTTGTATATAATAGGTAACAGTGTAACCTATCATACGCAATTTACAGATTGTAAATGTTCTATCTAGTTTTTGAGATATCTTAATATTACTGAGCGTATGTATGCAATCAGCATATTAAAAAAAACACTGTACTACTATCCATGGTTTCCGGAGAGGCCAAAATACTTTTTGTTCGTAATCATTTTCAAAGCTAATAATTATGATAATACAATTTAAAAAAATAATATTCGTCTTAATTTCAGTTCGTTTGCATAACCCGTTTGGTAGAAATCGCTGTTTTTAGTAGACTTTTGGTACATTATAGAAAAATTGGCATATCTTGCATATCTTCGAAACTGGATCGAATTTTTACAATCTGCTTTTTGTGTATAATAGGTAACAGTGTAACCTATCATACGCAATTTACAGATTGTAAATATTCAATCTAGTTTTTGAGATATCTTAATTTTACTGAGCGTATGTATGCAATCAGCATATTAAAAAAACACTGTACTACTATCCATGGTTTCCGGAGAGGCCAAAATACTTTTTGTTCGTAATCATTTTCAAAGCTAATAATTATGATAATACAATTTAAAAAAATAATATTCGTCTTAATTTCAGTTCGTTTGCATAACCCGTTTGGTAGAAATCGCTGTTTTTAGTAGACTTTTGGTACATTATAGAAAAATTGGCATATCTTGCATATCTTCGAAACTGGATCGAATTTTTACAATATGCTTTTTGTGTATAATAGGTAACAGTGTAACCTATCATACGCAATTTACAGATTGTAAATATTCAATCTAGTTTTTGAGATATCTTAATTTTACTGAGCGTATGTATGCAATCAGCATATTAAAAAAAACACTGTACTTACTATCCATGGTTTCCGGAGAGGCCAAAATACTTTTTGTTCGTAATCATTTTCAAAGCTAATAATTATGATAATACAATTTAAAAAAATAATATTCGTCTTAATTTCAGTTCGTTTGCATAACCCGTTTGGTAGAAATCGCTGTTTTTAGTAGACTTTTGGTACATTATAGAAAAATTGGCATATCTTGCATATCTTCGAAACTGGATCGAATTTTTACAATCTGCTTTTTGTGTATAATAGGTAACAGTGTAACCTATCATACGCAATTTACAGATTGTAAATATTCAATCTAGTTTTTGAGATATCTTAATTTTACTGAGCGTATGTATGCAATCAGCATATTAAAAAAAACACTGTACTACTATCCATGGTTTCCGGAGAGGCCAAAATACTTTTTGTTCGTAATCATTTTCAAAGCTAATAATTAGGATAATACAATTTAAAAAAATAATATTCGTCTTAATTTCAGTTCGTTTGGTAGAAATCGCTGTTTTTAGTAGACTTTTGGTACATTATAGAAAAATTGGCATATCTTGCATATCTTCGAAACTGGATCGAATTTTTACAATCTTTTTTTTGTGTATAATAGGTAACAGTGTAACCTATCATACGCAATTTACAGATTGTAAATATTCAATCTAGTTTTTGAGATATCTTAATATTACTGAGCGTATGTATGCAATCAGCATATTAAAAAAAACACTGTACTACTATCCATGGTTTCCGGAGAGGCCAAAATACTTTTTGTTCGTAATCATTTTCAAAGCTAATAATTATGATAATACAATTTAAAAAAATAATATTCGTCTTAATTTCAGTTCGTTTGCATAACCCGTTTGGTAGAAATCGCTGTTTTTAGTAGACTTTTGGTACATTATAGAAAAATTGGCATATCTTGCATATCTTCGAAACTGGATCGAATTTTTACAATCTGCTTTTTGTATATAATAGGTAACAGTGTAACCTATCATACGCAATTTACAGATTGTAAATGTTCTATCTAGTTTTTGAGATATCTTAATTTTACTGAGCGTATGTATGCAATCAGCATATTAAAAAAAACACTGTACTACTATCCATGGTTTCCGGAGAGGCCAAAATACTTTTTGTTCGTAATCATTTTCAAAGCTAATAATTATGATAATACAATTTAAAAAAATAATATTCGTCTTAATTTCAGTTCGTTTGCATAACCCGTTTGGTAGAAATCGCTGTTTTTAGTAGACTTTTGGTACATTATAGAAAAATTGGCATATCTTCGAAACTGGATCGAATTTTTACAATCTGCTTTTTGTGTATAATAGGTAACAGTGTAACCTATCATACGCAATTTACAGATTGTAAATATTCAATCTAGTTTTTGAGATATCTTAATTTTACTGAGCGTATGTATGCAATCAGCATATTAAAAAAAACACTGTACTACTATCCATGGTTTCCGGAGAGGCCAAAATACTTTTTGTTCGTAATCATTTTCAAAGCTAATAATTATGATAATACAATTTAAAAAAATAATATTCGTCTTAATTTCAGTTCGTTTGCATAACCCGTTTGGTAGAAATCGCTGTTTTTAGTAGACTTTTGGTACATTATAGAAAAATTGGCATATCTTGCATATCTTCGAAACTGGATCGAATTTTTACAATCTGCTTTTTGTATATAATAGGTAACAGTGTAACCTATCATACGCAATTTACAGATTGTAAATGTTCTATCTAGTTTTTGAGATATCTTAATTTTACTGAGCGTATGTATGCAATCAGCATATTAAAAAAAACACTGTACTACTATCCATGGTTTCCGGAGAGGCCAAAATACTTTTTGTTCGTAATCATTTTCAAAGCTAATAATTATGATAATACAATTTAAAAAAATAATATTCGTCTTAATTTCAGTTCGTTTGCATAACCCGTTTGGTAGAAATCGCTGTTTTTAGTAGACTTTTGGTACATTATAGAAAAATTGGCATATCTTCGAAACTGGATCGAATTTTTACAATCTGCTTTTTGTGTATAATAGGTAACAGTGTAACCTATCATACGCAATTTACAGATTGTAAATATTCAATCTAGTTTTTGAGATATCTTAATTTTACTGAGCGTATGTATGCAATCAGCATATTAAAAAAAACACTGTACTACTATCCATGGTTTCCGGAGAGGCCAAAATACTTTTTGTTCGTAATCATTTTCAAAGCTAATAATTATGATAATACAATTTAAAAAAATAATATTCGTCTTAATTTCAGTTCGTTTGCATAACCCGTTTGGTAGAAATCGCTGTTTTTAGTAGACTTTTGGTACATTATAGAAAAATTGGCATATCTTCGAAACTGGATCGAATTTTTACAATCTGCTTTTTGTGTATAATAGGTAACAGTGTAACCTATCATACGCAATTTACAGATTGTAAATATTCAATCTAGTTTTTGAGATATCTTAATTTTACTGAGCGTATGTATGCAATCAGCATATTAAAAAAAACACTGTACTACTATCCATGGTTTCCGGAGAGGCCAAAATACTTTTTGTTCGTAATCATTTTCAAAGCTAATAATTATGATAATACAATTTAAAAAAATAATATTCGTCTTAATTTCAGTTCGTTTGCATAACCCGTTTGGTAGAAATCGCTGTTTTTAGTAGACTTTTGGTACATTATAGAAAAATTGGCATATCTTGCATATCTTCGAAACTGGATCGAATTTTTACAATCTGCTTTTTGTATATAATAGGTAACAGTGTAACCTATCATACGCAATTTACAGATTGTAAATGTTCTATCTAGTTTTTGAGATATCTTAATTTTACTGAGCGTATGTATGCAATCAGCATATTAAAAAAAACACTGTACTACTATCCATGGTTTCCGGAGAGGCCAAAATACTTTTTGTTCGTAATCATTTTCAAAGCTAATAATTATGATAATACAATTTAAAAAAATAATATTCGTCTTAATTTCAGTTCGTTTGCATAACCCGTTTGGTAGAAATCGCTGTTTTTAGTAGACTTTTGGTACATTATAGAAAAATTGGCATATCTTGCATATCTTCGAAACTGGATCGAATTTTTACAATCTGCTTTTTGTATATAATAGGTAACAGTGTAACCTATCATACGCAATTTACAGATTGTAAATGTTCTATCTAGTTTTTGAGATATCTTAATTTTACTGAGCGTATGTATGCAATCAGCATATTAAAAAAAACACTGTACTACTATCCATGGTTTCCGGAGAGGCCAAAATACTTTTTGTTCGTAATCATTTTCAAAGCTAATAATTATGATAATACAATTTAAAAAAATAATATTCGTCTTAATTTCAGTTCGTTTGCATAACCCGTTTGGTAGAAATCGCTGTTTTTAGTAGACTTTTGGTACATTATAGAAAAATTGGCATATCTTCGAAACTGGATCGAATTTTTACAATCTGCTTTTTGTGTATAATAGGTAACAGTGTAACCTATCATACGCAATTTACAGATTGTAAATATTCAATCTAGTTTTTGAGATATCTTAATTTTACTGAGCGTATGTATGCAATCAGCATATTAAAAAAAACACTGTACTACTATCCATGGTTTCCGGAGAGGCCAAAATACTTTTTGTTCGTAATCATTTTCAAAGCTAATAATTATGATAATACAATTTAAAAAAATAATATTCGTCTTAATTTCAGTTCGTTTGCATAACCCGTTTGGTAGAAATCGCTGTTTTTAGTAGACTTTTGGTACATTATAGAAAAATTGGCATATCTTGCATATCTTCGAAACTGGATCGAATTTTTACAATCTGCTTTTTGTATATAATAGGTAACAGTGTAACCTATCATACGCAATTTACAGATTGTAAATGTTCTATCTAGTTTTTGAGATATCTTAATTTTACTGAGCGTATGTATGCAATCAGCATATTAAAAAAAACACTGTACTACTATCCATGGTTTCCGGAGAGGCCAAAATACTTTTTGTTCGTAATCATTTTCAAAGCTAATAATTATGATAATACAATTTAAAAAAATAATATTCGTCTTAATTTCAGTTCGTTTGCATAACCCGTTTGGTAGAAATCGCTGTTTTTAGTAGACTTTTGGTACATTATAGAAAAATTGGCATATCTTCGAAACTGGATCGAATTTTTACAATCTGCTTTTTGTGTATAATAGGTAACAGTGTAACCTATCATACGCAATTTACAGATTGTAAATATTCAATCTAGTTTTTGAGATATCTTAATTTTACTGAGCGTATGTATGCAATCAGCATATTAAAAAAAACACTGTACTACTATCCATGGTTTCCGGAGAGGCCAAAATACTTTTTGTTCGTAATCATTTTCAAAGCTAATAATTATGATAATACAATTTAAAAAAATAATATTCGTCTTAATTTCAGTTCGTTTGCATAACCCGTTTGGTAGAAATCGCTGTTTTTAGTAGACTTTTGGTACATTATAGAAAAATTGGCATATCTTGCATATCTTCGAAACTGGATCGAATTTTTACAATCTGCTTTTTGTATATAATAGGTAACAGTGTAACCTATCATACGCAATTTACAGATTGTAAATGTTCTATCTAGTTTTTGAGATATCTTAATTTTACTGAGCGTATGTATGCAATCAGCATATTAAAAAAAACACTGTACTACTATCCATGGTTTCCGGAGAGGCCAAAATACTTTTTGTTCGTAATCATTTTCAAAGCTAATAATTATGATAATACAATTTAAAAAAATAATATTCGTCTTAATTTCAGTTCGTTTGCATAACCCGTTTGGTAGAAATCGCTGTTTTTAGTAGACTTTTGGTACATTATAGAAAAATTGGCATATCTTCGAAACTGGATCGAATTTTTACAATCTGCTTTTTGTGTATAATAGGTAACAGTGTAACCTATCATACGCAATTTACAGATTGTAAATATTCAATCTAGTTTTTGAGATATCTTAATTTTACTGAGCGTATGTATGTAATCAGCATATTAAAAAAAACACTGTACTACTATCCATGGTTTCCGGAGAGGCCAAAATACTTTTTGTTCGTAATCATTTTCAAAGCTAATAATTATGATAATACAATTTAAAAAAATAATATTCGTCTTAATTTCAGTTCGTTTGCATAACCCGTTTGGTAGAAATCGCTGTTTTTAGTAGACTTTTGGTACATTATAGAAAAATTGGCATATCTTGCATATCTTCGAAACTGGATCGAATTTTTACAATCTGCTTTTTGTATATAATAGGTAACAGTGTAACCTATCATACGCAATTTACAGATTGTAAATGTTCTATCTAGTTTTTGAGATATCTTAATTTTACTGAGCGTATGTATGCAATCAGCATATTAAAAAAAACACTGTACTACTATCCATGGTTTCCGGAGAGGCCAAAATACTTTTTGTTCGTAATCATTTTCAAAGCTAATAATTATGATAATACAATTTAAAAAAATAATATTCGTCTTAATTTCAGTTCGTTTGCATAACCCGTTTGGTAGAAATCGCTGTTTTTAGTAGACTTTTGGTACATTATAGAAAAATTGGCATATCTTCGAAACTGGATCGAATTTTTACAATCTGCTTTTTGTGTATAATAGGTAACAGTGTAACCTATCATACGCAATTTACAGATTGTAAATATTCAATCTAGTTTTTGAGATATCTTAATTTTACTGAGCGTATGTATGCAATCAGCATATTAAAAAAAACACTGTACTACTATCCATGGTTTCCGGAGAGGCCAAAATACTTTTTGTTCGTAATCATTTTCAAAGCTAATAATTATGATAATACAATTTAAAAAAATAATATTCGTCTTAATTTCAGTTCGTTTGCATAACCCGTTTGGTAGAAATCGCTGTTTTTAGTAGACTTTTGGTACATTATAGAAAAATTGGCATATCTTGCATATCTTCGAAACTGGATCGAATTTTTACAATCTGCTTTTTGTATATAATAGGTAACAGTGTAACCTATCATACGCAATTTACAGATTGTAAATGTTCTATCTAGTTTTTGAGATATCTTAATTTTACTGAGCGTATGTATGCAATCAGCATATTAAAAAAAACACTGTACTACTATCCATGGTTTCCGGAGAGGCCAAAATACTTTTTGTTCGTAATCATTTTCAAAGCTAATAATTATGATAATACAATTTAAAAAAATAATATTCGTCTTAATTTCAGTTCGTTTGCATAACCCGTTTGGTAGAAATCGCTGTTTTTAGTAGACTTTTGGTACATTATAGAAAAATTGGCATATCTTCGAAACTGGATCGAATTTTTACAATCTGCTTTTTGTGTATAATAGGTAACAGTGTAACCTATCATACGCAATTTACAGATTGTAAATATTCAATCTAGTTTTTGAGATATCTTAATTTTACTGAGCGTATGTATGCAATCAGCATATTAAAAAAAACACTGTACTACTATCCATGGTTTCCGGAGAGGCCAAAATACTTTTTGTTCGTAATCATTTTCAAAGCTAATAATTATGATAATACAATTTAAAAAAATAATATTCGTCTTAATTTCAGTTCGTTTGCATAACCCGTTTGGTAGAAATCGCTGTTTTTAGTAGACTTTTGGTACATTATAGAAAAATTGGCATATCTTGCATATCTTCGAAACTGGATCGAATTTTTACAATCTGCTTTTTGTATATAATAGGTAACAGTGTAACCTATCATACGCAATTTACAGATTGTAAATGTTCTATCTAGTTTTTGAGATATCTTAATTTTACTGAGCGTATGTATGCAATCAGCATATTAAAAAAAACACTGTACTACTATCCATGGTTTCCGGAGAGGCCAAAATACTTTTTGTTCGTAATCATTTTCAAAGCTAATAATTATGATAATACAATTTAAAAAAATAATATTCGTCTTAATTTCAGTTCGTTTGCATAACCCGTTTGGTAGAAATCGCTGTTTTTAGTAGACTTTTGGTACATTATAGAAAAATTGGCATATCTTGCATATCTTCGAAACTGGATCGAATTTTTACAATCTGCTTTTTGTATATAATAGGTAACAGTGTAACCTATCATACGCAATTTACAGATTGTAAATGTTCTATCTAGTTTTTGAGATATCTTAATTTTACTGAGCGTATGTATGCAATCAGCATATTTAAAAAAAACACTGTACTACTATCCATGGTTTCCGGAGAGGCCAAAATACTTTTTGTTCGTAATCATTTTCAAAGCTAATAATTATGATAATACAATTTAAAAAAATAATATTCGTCTTAATTTCAGTTCGTTTGCATAACCCGTTTGGTAGAAATCGCTGTTTTTAGTAGACTTTTGGTACATTATAGAAAAATTGGCATATCTTGCATATCTTCGAAACTGGATCGAATTTTTACAATCTGCTTTTTGTGTATAATAGGTAACAGTGTAACCTATCATACGCAATTTACAGATTGTAAATATTCTATCTAGTTTTTGAGATATCTTAATTTTACTGAGCGTATGTATGCAATCAGCATATTTAAAAAAAACACTGTACTACTATCCATGGTTTCCGGAGAGGCCAAAATACTTTTTGTTCGTAATCATTTTCAAAGCTAATAATTATGATAATACAATTTAAAAAAATAATATTCGTCTTAATTTCAGTTCGTTTGCATAACCCGTTTGGTAGAAATCGCTGTTTTTAGTAGACTTTTGGTACATTATAGAAAAATTGGCATATCTTGCATATCTTCGAAACTGGATCGAATTTTTACAATCTGCTTTTTGTGTATAATAGGTAACAGTGTAACCTATCATACGCAATTTACAGATTGTAAATATTCAATCTAGTTTTTGAGATATCTTAATTTTACTGAGCGTATGTATGCAATCAGCATATTTAAAAAAAACACTGTACTACTATCCATGGTTTCCGGAGAGGCCAAAATACTTTTTGTTCGTAATCATTTTCAAAGCTAATAATTATGATAATACAATTTAAAAAAATAATATTCGTCTTAATTTCAGTTCGTTTGCATAACCCGTTTGGTAGAAATCGCTGTTTTTAGTAGACTTTTGGTACATTATAGAAAAATTGGCATATCTTGCATATCTTCGAAACTGGATCGAATTTTTACAATCTGCTTTTTGTGTATAATAGGTAACAGTGTAACCTATCATACGCAATTTACAGATTGTAAATATTCAATCTAGTTTTTGAGATATCTTAATTTTACTGAGCGTATGTAGCAATCAGCATATTTAAAAAAAACACTGTACCATCCATGGTTTCCGGAGAGGCCAAAATACTTTTTGTTCGTAATCATTTTCAAAGCTAATAATTATGATAATACAATTTAAAAAAATAATATTCGTCTTAATTTCAGTTCGTTTGCATAACCCGTTTGGTAGAAATCGCTGTTTTTAGTAGACTTTTGGTACATTATAGAAAAATTGGCATATCTTGCATATCTTCGAAACTGGATCGAATTTTTACAATCTGCTTTTTGTGTATAATAGGTAACAGTGTAACCTATCATACGCAATTTACAGATTGTAAATATTCAATCTAGTTTTTGAGATATCTTAATTTTACTGAGCGTATGTATGCAATCAGCATATTAAAAAAAAACACTGTACTACTATCCATGGTTTCCGGAGAGGCCAAAATATTTTTTGTTCGTAATCATTTTCAAAGCTAATAATTATGATAATACAATTTAAAAAAATAATATTCGTCTTAATTTCAGTTCGTTTGCATAACCCGTTTGGTAGAAATCGCTGTTTTTAGTAGACTTTTGGTACATTATAGAAAAATTGGCATATCTTGCATATCTTCGAAACTGGATCGAATTTTTACAATCTGCTTTTTGTGTATAATAGGTAACAGTGTAACCTATCATACGCAATTTACAGATTGTAAATATTCAATCTAGTTTTTGAGATATCTTAATTTTACTGAGCGTATGTAGCAATCAGCATATTTAAAAAAAACACTGTACCATCCATGGTTTCCGGAGAGGCCAAAATACTTTTTGTTCGTAATCATTTTCAAAGCTAATAATTATGATAATACAATTTAAAAAAATAATATTCGTCTTAATTTCAGTTCGTTTGCATAACCCGTTTGGTAGAAATCGCTGTTTTTAGTAGACTTTTGGTACATTATAGAAAAATTGGCATATCTTGCATATCTTCGAAACTGGATCGAATTTTTACAATCTGCTTTTTGTGTATAATAGGTAACAGTGTAACCTATCATACGCAATTTACAGATTGTAAATATTCAATCTAGTTTTTGAGATATCTTAATTTTACTGAGCGTATGTATGCAATCAGCATATTAAAAAAAACACTGTACTACTATCCATGGTTTCCGGAGAGGCCAAAATACTTTTTGTTCGTAATCATTTTCAAAGCTAATAATTATGATAATACAATTTAAAAAAATAATATTCGTCTTAATTTCAGTTCGTTTGCATAACCCGTTTGGTAGAAATCGCTGTTTTTAGTAGACTTTTGGTACATTATAGAAAAATTGGCATATCTTGCATATCTTCGAAACTGGATCGAATTTTTACAATCTGCTTTTTGTGTATAATAGGTAACAGTGTAACCTATCATACACAATTTACAGATTGTAAATATTCAATCTAGTTTTTGAGATATCTTAATTTTACTGAGCGTATGTATGCAATCAGCATATTAAAAAAAACACTGTACTACTATCCATGGTTTCCGGAGAGGCCAAAATACTTTTTGTTCGTAATCATTTTCAAAGCTAATAATTATGATAATACAATTTAAAAAAATAATATTCGTCTTAATTTCAGTTCGTTTGCATAACCCGTTTGTTAGAAATCGCTGTTTTTTAGTAGACTTTTGGTACATTATAGAAAAATTGGCATATCTTACATATCTTCGAAACTGGATCGAATTTTTACAATCTGCTTTTTGTGTATAATAGGTAACAGTGTAACCTATCATACGCAATTTACAGATTGTAAATATTCAATCTAGTTTTTGAGATATCTTAATTTTACTGAGCGTATGTATGTAATCAGCATATTAAAAAAAACACTGTACTACTATCCATGGTTTCCGGAGAGGCCAAAATACTTTTTGTTCGTAATCATTTTCAAAGCTAATAATTATGATAATACAATTTAAAAAAATAATATTCGTCTTAATTTCAGTTCGTTTGCATAACCCGTTTGGTAGAAATCGCTGTTTTTAGTAGACTTTTGGTACATTATAGAAAAATTGGCATATCTTGCATATCTTCGAAACTGGATCGAATTTTTACAATCTGCTTTTTGTATATAATAGGTAACAGTGTAACCTATCATACGCAATTTACAGATTGTAAATATTCAATCTAGTTTTTGAGATATCTTAATTTTACTGAGCGTATGTATGTAATCAGCATATTAAAAAAAAACACTGTACTACTATCCATGGTTTCCGGAGAGGCCAAAATACTTTTTGTTCGTAATCATTTTCAAAGCTAATAATTATGATAATACAATTTAAAAAAATAATATTCGTCTTAATTTCAGTTCGTTTGCATAACCCGTTTGGTAGAAATCGCTGTTTTTAGTAGACTTTTGGTACATTATAGAAAAATTGGCATATCTTCGAAACTGGATCGAATTTTTACAATCTGCTTTTTGTGTATAATAGGTAACAGTGTAACCTATCATACGCAATTTACAGATTGTAAATATTCAATCTAGTTTTTGAGATATCTTAATTTTACTGAGCGTATGTATGTAATCAGCATATTAAAAAAAAACACTGTACTACTATCCATGGTTTCCGGAGAGGCCAAAATACTTTTTGTTCGTAATCATTTTCAAAGCTAATAATTATGATAATACAATTTAAAAAAATAATATTCGTCTTAATTTCAGTTCGTTTGCATAACCCGTTTGGTAGAAATCGCTGTTTTTAGTAGACTTTTGGTACATTATAGAAAAATTGGCATATCTTCGAAACTGGATCGAATTTTTACAATCTGCTTTTTGTGTATAATAGGTAACAGTGTAACCTATCATACGCAATTTACAGATTGTAAATATTCAATCTAGTTTTTGAGATATCTTAATTTTACTGAGCGTATGTATGTAATCAGCATATTAAAAAAAAACACTGTACTACTATCCATGGTTTTCCGGAGAGGCCAAAATACTTTTTGTTCGTAATCATTTTCAAAGCTAATAATTATGATAATACAATTTAAAAAAATAATATTCGTCTTAATTTCAGTTCGTTTGCATAACCCGTTTGGTAGAAATCGCTGTTTTTAGTAGACTTTTGGTACATTATAGAAAAATTGGCATATCTTGCATATCTTCGAAACTGGATCGAATTTTTACAATCTGCTTTTTGTGTATAATAGGTAACAGTGTAACCTATCATACGCAATTTACAGATTGTAAATATTCAATCTAGTTTTTGAGATATCTTAATTTTATTGAGCGTATGTATGCAATCAGCATATTTAAAAAAAAACACTGTACTACTATCCATGGTTTCCGGAGAGGCCAAAATACTTTTTGTTCGTAATCATTTTCAAAGCTAATAATTATGATAATACAATTTAAAAAAATAATATTCGTCTTAATTTCAGTTCGTTTGCATAACCCGTTTGGTAGAAATCGCTGTTTTTAGTAGACTTTTGGTACATTATAGAAAAATTGGCATATCTTGCATATCTTCGAAACTGGATCGAATTTTTACAATCTGCTTTTTGTGTATAATAGGTAACAGTGTAACCTATCATACGCAATTTACAGATTGTAAATATTCAATCTAGTTTTTGAGATATCTTAATTTTACTGAGCGTATGTATGTAATCAGCATATTAAAAAAAACACTGTACTACTATCCATGGTTTCCGGAGAGGCCAAAATACTTTTTGTTCGTAATCATTTTCAAAGCTAATAATTATGATAATACAATTTAAAAAAATAATATTCGTCTTAATTTCAGTTCGTTTGCATAACCCGTTTGGTAGAAATCGCTGTTTTTAGTAGACTTTTGGTACATTATAGAAAAATTGGCATATCTTCGAAACTGGATCGAATTTTTACAATCTGCTTTTTGTGTATAATAGGTAACAGTGTAACCTATCATACGCAATTTACAGATTGTAAATATTCAATCTAGTTTTTGAGATATCTTAATTTTACTGAGCGTATGTATGTAATCAGCATATTAAAAAAAAACACTGTACTACTATCCATGGTTTCCGGAGAGGCCAAAATACTTTTTGTTCGTAATCATTTTCAAAGCTAATAATTATGATAATACAATTTAAAAAAATAATATTCGTCTTAATTTCAGTTCGTTTGCATAACCCGTTTGGTAGAAATCGCTGTTTTTAGTAGACTTTTGGTACATTATAGAAAAATTGGCATATCTTGCATATCTTCGAAACTGGATCGAATTTTTACAATCTGCTTTTTGTGTATAATAGGTAACAGTGTAACCTATCATACGCAATTTACAGATTGTAAATATTCAATCTAGTTTTTGAGATATCTTAATTTTATTGAGCGTATGTATGCAATCAGCATATTTAAAAAAAAACACTGTACTACTATCCATGGTTTCCGGAGAGGCCAAAATACTTTTTGTTCGTAATCATTTTCAAAGCTAATAATTATGATAATACAATTTAAAAAAATAATATTCGTCTTAATTTCAGTTCGTTTGCATAACCCGTTTGGTAGAAATCGCTGTTTTTTAGTAGACTTTTGGTACATTATAGAAAAATTGGCATATCTTGCATATCTTCGAAACTGGATCGAATTTTTACAATCTGCTTTTTGTGTATAATAGGTAACAGTGTAACCTATCATACGCAATTTACAGATTGTAAATATTCAATCTAGTTTTTGAGATATCTTAATTTTATTGAGCGTATGTATGCAATCAGCATATTTAAAAAAAACACTGTACTACTATCCATGGTTTCCGGAGAGGCCAAAATACTTTTTGTTCGTAATCATTTTCAAAGCTAATAATTATGATAATACAATTTAAAAAAATAATATTCGTCTTAATTTCAGTTCGTTTGCATAACCCGTTTGGTAGAAATCGCTGTTTTTAGTAGACTTTTGGTACATTATAGAAAAATTGGCATATCTTGCATATCTTCGAAACTGGATCGAATTTTTACAATCTGCTTTTTGTGTATAATAGGTAACAGTGTAACCTATCATACGCAATTTACAGATTGTAAATATTCAATCTAGTTTTTGAGATATCTTGAGCGTATGTATGCAATCAGCATATTTAAAAAAAACACTGTACTACTATCCATGGTTTCCGGAGAGGCCAAAATACTTTTTGTTCGTAATCATTTTCAAAGCTAATAATTATGATAATACAATTTAAAAAAATAATATTCGTCTTAATTTCAGTTCGTTTGCATAACCCGTTTGGTAGAAATCGCTGTTTTTAGTAGACTTTTGGTACATTATAGAAAAATTGGCATATCTTGCATATCTTCGAAACTGGATCGAATTTTTACAATCTGCTTTTTGTGTATAATAGGTAACAGTGTAACCTATCATACGCAATTTACAGATTGTAAATATTCAATCTAGTTTTTGAGATATCTTAATTTTATTGAGCGTATGTATGCAATCAGCATATTTAAAAAAAACACTGTACTACTATCCATGGTTTCCGGAGAGGCCAAAATACTTTTTGTTCGTAATCATTTTCAAAGCTAATAATTATGATAATACAATTTAAAAAAATAATATTCGTCTTAATTTCAGTTCGTTTGCATAACCCGTTTGGTAGAAATCGCTGTTTTTAGTAGACTTTTGGTACATTATAGAAAAATTGGCATATCTTGCATATCTTCGAAACTGGATCGAATTTTTACAATCTGCTTTTTGTGTATAATAGGTAACAGTGTAACCTATCATACGCAATTTACAGATTGTAAATATTCAATCTAGTTTTTGAGATATCTTAATTTTATTGAGCGTATGTATGCAATCAGCATATTTAAAAAAAAACACTGTACTACTATCCATGGTTTCCGGAGAGGCCAAAATACTTTTTGTTCGTAATCATTTTCAAAGCTAATAATTATGATAATACAATTTAAAAAAATAATATTCGTCTTAATTTCAGTTCGTTTGCATAACCCGTTTGGTAGAAATCGCTGTTTTTAGTAGACTTTTGGTACATTATAGAAAAATTGGCATATCTTGCATATCTTCGAAACTGGATCGAATTTTTACAATCTGCTTTTTGTGTATAATAGGTAACAGTGTAACCTATCATACGCAATTTACAGATTGTAAATATTCAATCTAGTTTTTGAGATATCTTAATTTTATTGAGCGTATGTATGCAATCAGCATATTTAAAAAAAACACTGTACTACTATCCATGGTTTCCGGAGAGGCCAAAATACTTTTTGTTCGTAATCATTTTCAAAGCTAATAATTATGATAATACAATTTAAAAAAATAATATTCGTCTTAATTTCAGTTCGTTTGCATAACCCGTTTGGTAGAAATCGCTGTTTTTAGTAGACTTTTGGTACATTATAGAAAAATTGGCATATCTTGCATATCTTCGAAACTGGATCGAATTTTTACAATCTGCTTTTTGTGTATAATAGGTAACAGTGTAACCTATCATACGCAATTTACAGATTGTAAATATTCAATCTAGTTTTTGAGATATCTTAATTTTATTGAGCGTATGTATGCAATCAGCATATTTAAAAAAAACACTGTACTACTATCCATGGTTTCCGGAGAGGCCAAAATACTTTTTGTTCGTAATCATTTTCAAAGCTAATAATTATGATAATACAATTTAAAAAAATAATATTCGTCTTAATTTCAGTTCGTTTGCATAACCCGTTTGGTAGAAATCGCTGTTTTTAGTAGACTTTTGGTACATTATAGAAAAATTGGCATATCTTGCATATCTTCGAAACTGGATCGAATTTTTACAATCTGCTTTTTGTGTATAATAGGTAACAGTGTAACCTATCATACGCAATTTACAGATTGTAAATATTCAATCTAGTTTTTGAGATATCTTAATTTTATTGAGCGTATGTATGCAATCAGCATATTTAAAAAAAACACTGTACTACAATCCATGGTTTCCGGAGAGGCCAAAATACTTTTTGTTCGTAATCATTTTCAAAGCTAATAATTATGATAATACAATTTAAAAAAATAATATTCGTTTTAATTTCAGTTCGTTTGCATAACCCGTTTGGTAGAAATCGCTGTTTTTAGTAGACTTTTGGTACATTATAGAAAAATTGGCATATCTTGCATATCTTCGAAACTGGATCGAATTTTTACAATCTGCTTTTTGTGTATAATAGGTAACAGTGTAACCTATCATACGCAATTTACAGATTGTAAATATTCAATCTAGTTTTTGAGATATCTTAATTTTATTGAGCGTATGTATGCAATCAGCATATTTAAAAAAAACACTGTACTACTATCCATGGTTTCCGGAGAGGCCAAAATACTTTTTGTTCGTAATCATTTTCAAAGCTAATAATTATGATAATACAATTTAAAAAAATAATATTCGTCTTAATTTCAGTTCGTTTGCATAACCCGTTTGGTAGAAATCGCTGTTTTTAGTAGACTTTTGGTACATTATAGAAAAATTGGCATATCTTGCATATCTTCGAAACTGGATCGAATTTTTACAATCTGCTTTTTGTGTATAATAGGTAACAGTGTAACATATCATACGCAATTTACAGATTGTAAATATTCAATCTAGTTTTTGAGATATCTTAATTTTATTGAGCGTATGTATGCAATCAGCATATTTAAAAAAACACTGTACTACTATCCATGGTTTCCGGAGAGGCCAAAATACTTTTTGTTCGTAATCATTTTCAAAGCTAATAATTATGATAATACAATTTAAAAAAATAATATTCGTCTTAATTTCAGTTCGTTTGCATAACCCGTTTGGTAGAAATCGCTGTTTTTAGTAGACTTTTGGTACATTATAGAAAAATTGGCATATCTTGCATATCTTCGAAACTGGATCGAATTTTTACAATCTGCTTTTTGTGTATAATAGGTAACAGTGTAACCTATCATACGCAATTTACAGATTGTAAATATTCAATCTAGTTTTTGAGATATTTTAATTTTACTGAGCGTATGTATGCAATCAGCATATATTAAAAAAAACACTGTACTACTATACTGTACATTTCTCCCGAAACACATACACATCTACAGAACATAAAAAATGACAAAAAGATTCTACACCCACACGTTTTCTGTTTGTTTGACCCGACTTTTTAATAAAATGCGGTTAAGCATTTTTGATTAAATGGATAAACGAGTATATCATTTTTTATTTAAAAACATTTTATTTGTTTGGGAGTGCGTGTGTTGGATATGTCAAACCTAAAAAGGTAAATTATGCTGAATTCATAAAGGTCTAATATATAAAACCTCAAATACAATTTTTTTGATTTTATAATTATTTAAATAAAACTTTTTTCCACTCATTCAATTTTTAAGTGGCCGCTCACAATTGGCTTGTTGACGGGGGTTATGTTAACAAAACCTAACAAAATATCTCGATGGTTGATTACAAATTTAAGAATATTTTTTAATATTTTAATCATTGTAAAATGGAAAAATCATTTACAAATTATTAGGTTGGCTCAAAAATTATAAAAAGCCAATTTAATGAGAGACGCATATTGTTTCTGTTAGACCCAATGCAACAATCTAACAACAACATTTTTTTTTTTTTTTTTGGTTTCCGGTTTGGAATTTTTTTTTTTTTTTGTTGCTTAGACATTTATTTCTGTGTTCTTTTTTTTTTGTGGTGAAAATGAATTTTATATTCAAGTGGATTTAAATTTGAATATAACCAGGAAAAAAAAACAAAACATAAAAAAGTCAAAGTTAGAATAAATATTTAGTGTAACAACAGAGGAGCAACCAAACAATTCGGTCAAATTAAGGGTCAAAAAGAAACAATTGGTTTGGTATTTATTTTAACCGGGATATTGTATTTTTAGGGGAGCAAATTACCATTTGAATTGAAATTTAAAACAGCAAAAAATTGGAATCGACATAAAATTTAATTAAAATTAAATTTCATTGTATTTTTGAATCCGAGTACTAAATTGTATAAATAATGAAATGGTTTTGATTTAAAAATACTTACCGGATTTTGAATTTCACCACTTTTAATCTTATTTAAATAAACAAATGTTTTTTTTTTGTTGTAGGCAATTTACCACAAGCAGAATAAGTTTATGTGGGGGGGGGGGGGGGGGGGGGGGAGAAATTGTGTAATACTAAAAAAAAGACATAAAAAAAATACGAAAAAGGCTATCGAAATGAAAATCTCGGCGGGGATCATAAAAGGTAGGCGATATGAAGCGTATTGGTACATCATGTACAGCACACAACTCTAATTACGTTTTTGTGTTTTTATTTTGTTTATTACGCTTCAAATTTTTTATGTTGTTCTCGGGTCGCAAATTGGAAATAAATTTTGGGTTTCTTATGCGAAGGTTATTTCAATTTGTACGTATACATGTTGTGTTGAGTAATAGGTGGCTCAATTAAAATATTTTTTCACCGATAACCAATATTGAAAATTAAATTTTACAAATGATTTATTTAAAAGATCGAAATTTGCCTTAATCTCTTGCTTCTTAACCTTTTCAAAATAGTAGAAAATTCGGGTAAAGGCTACACAATTTAGTTAAATTAACTGGATTATTCTGGGGTACTCTGAAATTTGGAAGTAGCATCTGTCGAAACGTACCGTCACTTGCCTAGATGAATGATTAATGTGGGTTTAAACCTTTATTGTTGGGGGTGTTTGCTTCTAAAATAGGGTAGTAGTAGTCTGTTATATGGGATAGTTCCTTTAATTCCTTCTAGATAAGCTTTAAGACTCATTAATCGAAGCCATTTCCTAAGCGGAGTGTCTAACAACCGACCAAAAATTTTACAAATGTTCCAAATACGTGATTTAGTACAGTGCATCGTTTTACAGTATTGCTGATCCATCGGACTGAACCATAATAAGGGGCTGTTCTAGTTTCTGTTCCTTCCAGCAGATCTTAATTATTTCGAGCAGCAAAATATTTACTTTATACAAAACGTTAAATATTATTTAATCTTTCAATGTCTGCCATTTTATAAAAAGTCGCTAAATTCTTCACAAAGAAAGTTCACACAAGACATTCAACATAAATTTGGTCAACCGTTACCTTTGGTGCTTACGTCCTCGAATCAAACGAAATCACTAATCACTAAAGCCTGCTGAGAAAAATCAGAAGCTTTCATGCCCTGTCTTGTTCGTCTTCCTATATAGTCCCGTTTAAATTAAAGCACCAATATAAAATAACTTCCCAAACTCGGCGCTCATTGATTTCACCTCATTATTCTGGGATGGATTTTGACACTTCAACGCAATCGTATGTCCTTCGTACTGGCTCTTTAATTCGTGTAGCTGCTTTCCTCCTATATCGAACCTTATTTTATACAGAACTGCATTTTTTTATTGCTCCCCAACAAAACGCTGGACCATCTCTACAAACTTAAACAATATTCGTAAGGTTGACCGGTCGGCAAATATGTGCACATATATTTTGGTCCTTACAATATGCCTTGAGTTCGTTCGATCTAAAATTTGTCTTTCGGCCTGAGTTTGTTTCTTTAATTTTTGAATGACTTGAGGTTTTTTGTTCTTTCGTTAACAAAGATGCAATACAGGAAAAGGTGGATTTTATTGAAACTCTACTGAATTTTATTGAATTTTGGAAACCCTCATTCTACAGATCGAAATTATAGAAACACTTATCTTGTTGCAAATAGTCAATTTGAGCATTAATCAGAGGAATTGGAGTCCATGCGACCACTTCGGATTAGAGTGTGAAAAAGACAGCACAAATCTACCATCTTATTTACTGACATAATTCCTCCTCAAAACAAATCATCTACTTAAATTAAATCATCTACTTACCCAGCTTTTGCAATACGAGTAAAAGGTTTTTGAACATGATTTTTATTTTGATGTAATCACTGACCATGTTGACGTTGGGCAGTGCCTCGCAAACATTATCTTACAAACTTACTTCTGTAGCTCTGCTGCCGTCAACCAATTTCGGTTCGACTATTGATTTTTCCTTTACCAGTTGTAAAATTTCTGAATATTGCTGTTCCATTGTGCCGAGGTAGCTAGTGATACCCCATTTTTCTTATGGTCTGCCTTTGAGAATTTCGGCCCTTTTTACCGTAAATCTTTGAAGTTGTATCAAAGTTTAAATTTTCCTCGTCACGTGCGTTACCGGGTTTTGTGGCCAGGTGCCTCGTGCCCACGACAGCTTTACAAGGCTTGTAAATGGTGATTATTAGGATACTTTTCTTTTGAATAAAAATTAATCATAGATTAACAGCAGGTTTTTAAATTCAGTACATGTTGCCGTTCAAGGTTCTTGCTAATTTCAGGGCTATACGTGTTGCCTTCTTAAAATCGCCTTGTGCAAATCTGCTATCTACCAATCGATCCACCGCATACTGCAACATGGCCTCATCTTCCAGTTTTCTCATATTGCTTAGTTCTCGTATTATATAATGACATATGCCTTGAATATCGCATCCTCGGCTAACCCTCTGTTACTGTGTTTATTTCTTTGGTGAAACGGTGCTATGCAGCCTGTTTGTTTGGTCTAGACTCGTCCCTATAGACTATTAGCTGCAGCATTCAAACGGTAGCTTTTCAAGGAACTTACAGGTACAACTTTATTAGGAAGCTACAAATTGCTAGATTTCTTCAGGTAACGATTTTTGTATACTTCATTGTCTCGAAACCAAATTTTCTTCGTAGAAGTATTACTTTCGAGTTAGTTTTGCTTTAAAAACTGATTTATTTAGGCTAGCTAGGATAATACTATTAATGGTTTCCATCAGTAAAATTTACTTGAAAAAAATGATTCTCTGTCGTACGATCAGAATTTTCGTTTCTTTTTCAGATCTATTCACAACTTTCGACGGTTTTGTATGCTACCTACTAATTCCGGGTGAGTTTTAATAAATAGAAAAACGTGTTTAAAACGTTTTAATAAAATTGATTCTACAAATAGGTTCTCAATCAATGGCTCCTTTAATTTTTTGATATCTTTCTACAGCTGTGCTTCACAGATACTATGCACCAACCAACCTTTTTTCACAAGTTAACAGACTATCCTTTCTCGGCATCTGCTGGAATTCAGCCATTAAAGATAAACATCGCATATTAACGAACTAAACTAAATCCTAAAGATCAGGCCGACAAAGGATAGATGTGCAAATAAATTAAACCTTAAGGACTATACGTAAAATTGCACCCCGGCGAAATATAAGAAAAAGTGGAATGAAGTGTGTGGTAAATACTTGCAATTCTACAAATCGGCTTAATATTCGACATTTTAAATTAAATAAAAGCCAGGTATTTTACTAAACCTGGCTGAAAACATGTAAAATAAAAAATTCGGAGTCACATAAAATTATTAGAGTTTGCGAAAAACATTTCGAAACCAAATACTTTACAAAGAAAGGTTTGAAGAAAAATGCTGCCCATACACTTAATTTGCCCGATAGGTATAATTCCGTTTTACCGGAAGAGTTGCAATTGCAACCGCTGGTGGAAAATATTTCTTAAGACAATCTATCAATGGTTACAATTTTGTCGATTGATTATCATTCTGAAATGGAAGAAAATTGTAATAATGATTGTAAAATTGCCTAAAAAACATAAAAAATGCAAGTTACCACCGCTTAAAATACAACGAATCTTTAAAAATATTACAGCTTCGTATTAAAGAATTAAAAAATTTAGAAAGGATTAGAAATATTTCAAAGGATTAGGAAATTTCAACACAGGTCACCAACTGTACGTACTCGAAAACTAAAATATGTTAACAAGCAAATAAATACAATTATCGACCAATAGGAGATTCATAAAAATCCTAAAATTGTTTGCAAAATGTTAATGAACACAAGGAGCAACATTAAAAATTGCCTAATGAACAGAAACTTCTAGTTCAAAACATTTATTACCGTTCGTCTAGAGGTTAAAAATATTAAAATATCCAAGACTTCTTTAATGAGGTGGCAACCAATAAAACCTTTGAGCCCTGGGTTTATTGAAATTATATTTCCCGGGATTAAAGAAAAATCTGCGACATGAGCTACGATTCAAAGCAAGTCGTATTAATATTTGACGAAGTTTACATCAAAATTGAGCTTATAACATTTTTATTTCGGTCAAATTGATGGTTTTGTAGATTATGGCACAGAGA
>OY744482.1:305467699-305587384 GCA_963556165.1 Tipula helvola
TAGCGGGTTTTAACTAGTTATATACTAGTTACGTACTACATTTTCAATATACAATTTCGCAAATTTTCATAGACCTAAGTTCCTAGTTACAGTTTTTAGTTTAAATTACTTCGGTCTAAAAAGACCAAAGTATTGAAATCCTGTCAAAAATGAGCAAAAATTTGGTTGGTCCAAAACCACTTTTCTCGACGTTTTGAAAGTCCCTGAGTCCGAAAATGCAAAAAAAAACAAATGTCCGTCCGTCTGTCTGTGTGGCTGTGTGTCTGTGTGTCTGAACCCATGGTATCTAGAGAACGGCTTGTCCGATTTGGATTTCTTTTTCGCCAATCTGTTTCTATGGTCAAGGCGGAGATTTGAAAAGCTTTTGGAGACTGTACGTCAAGGGGGTGGGGTACCTGCCATACGAATTGACCCAAAATACCTGCTTTTATAAATATTTACGATTTTTTTATATATGCTGGTTTGATTATTGAATTGGGCATTGAATTTGGAATTGATTTGAAGGTTAAGTTAGGGGTCAATTTGCGGGTTGAGTTGAAGTTGAGTTGGAGTTGAGTTGGGATTGCATTAGGATGTAGTGAGTAGATAATAAATTGTTTATATGATGGAACTTGCCTATTTATCAACCGATTATTATGAAATTTGACATGTGTGTCGGAAATGGGGATTTAAAATGATTTTTGGATACAGTTCTGGAATATGGCCAAGTATGATGGAAGTTGCCTATTTTTCAACCGATTAAGATGAAATTCGACATGTGCGTTGGAAATTGGATTCTAAAATAATTTTTGGATGAAGTTCTGGAATATGGCCTAGTGTGATGGAACTTGACTATTTTTCATCACATGTGCGTTGAAAATGGGATTCTAAAATTGTTTTGGATGAAGTTCTGCAATATGGCCAAGTATAATGGAACTTGCCCATTTCCCAACCGATTACGATGAAATTCGACATGTGTATTGAAAATGGGATCCTAACATGTTTTTTGGATGAAGTTCTGAGATTCCAAAATGATTTCTGGATGAAGTTCTGGAATATGGCCAAGTATGATGGAACTTGCCTATTTCTCAACCGATTATTATGAAATTTGACATGTGTGTTGGAAATAAGATTCTCAAATGTTGTTTGGATGACGTTCTGGAATATGGCCAAGTAGGATGGAACTTGCCCATTTCTCAACCGATTACGATGAAACTCGACATTTGTATTGGAAATGGGATTCTAAAATGTTTTTTGGATGAAGTTCTGGGATTTTAAAACGATTTCTGCATAAAGTTTTGGAATATGGCCAAGTATGATGGAACTTGTCTATTTCTCAACCGATTATTATGAAATTCAATTTGTGTGTTAGAAATGGATTCTAAAATGAGTTTTGGATGAGGTTCTGGAATATGGCCAAGTATGATGGAACTTGTCCATTTATCTACCAATTATGATAAAATTCGACATTTGTGTTGGAAATGGGAATCTAAAATGACGTTTTCGATAAAGTTCTGGAATATGGCCAAGTATGATGAAACTTGGCTATTTCTCAACCGATTATGATGAAATTCGACATTTGTATTGTAAATGGGATTCCAAAATGTTTTTTGGATGAAGTTCTGGGATTTTCAAATGATTTCTGGATGAAGTTCTGGAATATGGCCAAGTATGATGGAACATTGTCTATTCCCCAACCGATTATTATGAAATTTGATTTGTGTGTTAGAAATTGGATTCTAAAATGAGTTTTGGATGAGGTTCTGAAATATAGCCAAAAGTATGATGGAACTTGCCTATTTCTCAACATATTATTATGAAATTTGACATGTGTGTTGGAAATAAGATTCTCAAATGTTGTTTGGATGACGTTCTGGAATATGGCCAAGTAGGATTGAACTTGCCCATTTCTCAACCGATTACGATGAAACTCGACATTTGTATTGGAAATGGGATTCTAAAATGCTTTTTTGGATGAAGTTCGTGGGATTTTAAAACGATTTCTGGATAAAGTTCTGGAATATGGCCAAGTATGATGGAACTTGTCTATTTCTCAACCGATTATTATGAAATTTGATTTGTGTGTTAGATGGGATTCTAAAATGAGTTTTGGATGAGGTTCTGGAATATAGCCAAAAGTATGATGGAACTTGCCCATTTCTCAACCGATTACGATGAAATTCGACATTTGTATTGGAAATGGGATTCTAAAATGTTTTTTGGATGAAGTTCTGGGATTTTAAAACGATTTCTGGATAAAGTTTTGGAATATGGCCAAGTATGATGGAACTTGTTTATTTCTCAACCGATTATTATGAAATTAAATTTGTGCTTTAGAAATGGATTCTAAAATGAGTTTTAGATGAGGTTCTGGAATATGGCCAAGTATGATGGAACTTGCACATTTCTCAACCGATTATAATGAAATTCGACATGTGTATTGGAAATAGGATTCTAAAATGAGTTTTTGGATAAATTTCTGGAATATGGTCAGTTAAACGGTTAGAAGTATCAGTATAATTTGTTATACTACTTTCGGTATAAAGTTCTAGAATACGATTTTTCGTTTTAAATTGGATGCCTGTACCCATGTTACTGAAGCTTGTTACGATTAGGCGGGGCTAGCTTGATATATCCATAGACACAACAAACAGCACCGCAGACAATCCAGTTGTGGAGGACCAAGATTATTGAACCCGAACCTAATATACCAACCCCCTTCAGTGATCAAGTTACCCTGACCACTCCTAGAAGGGAATTGGGATCAGAAACGAGTCCTCACTGGGTCATCGCTGACTCCTATTCCAATCATACGCTTCGTGTCACACTTGCCGTGAACGACACCCTAGAAGCATATGATGGACGAACTGGACTATCCGACGGTATGTCATCATCCTATCCGCAAACAGATATCTCCGCCAACACCACCGCGGCTTTGTGCACTGACTATAGCTCAGTCATGAGGGGTGGTGGTTGGTGATGTCTCCGCCAACACCACCGCGGCTTTGTGCACTGACTATGGCTCAGTCATGAGGGGTGGTGGTTGGTGATGTCGACGAAAACTTGATATAAGCCGCTGTTTGACTAATTGCTACATTTTGTTGGTTAGCCACACCCACTACATCACTCACCTGAAACAACGAACTAACTTCCACAAACACACATTTTCACTAACACGAGCACTCCCTGAAAAAAAATGACCTTAAACACACATTCTGTTTTATATTACGTTATAAATAGTGATTTATTTAGACAATAATTATTTTGAATGTATTGAATTTTTACAATATTAACATTTACATAAGTTTGACGTTTGTTTTGATTGTTAGTTATTAAAACGTCAGGACCGACGATACTTAAATATTGGACATAAATCCCTTTGACCGCCCTGTTGTTGATCCGTCCTGACACAGCGTGGTATGTGAACGTGATTTGTAGGTGATCTCCGGATGAAGAGCTCTACCTCCGCAGATCCCTAGAAAATATATAAAAAAAACAAAAAAAAATACGACCGCGCCACACTAAACTGGTGTCTACGATCCAAAAACCAACCCTCGCCGAGATTCTATGCCAATACTCACGCGTATCGTCTGTCCTTTTTATTTCCTCTGTTGCACGCAATCAGTTGCAGGAACAGCACTCAGTGGCATGGACTGCAATCCGTCGTTCGATGACCGTCTTTGAAAGCAGGAATCAATGGTTGACACAGCAATCTCTTTATTTTGTGTTTTTTTTGTTTTTCGTTTTTTTTTTCTTTTCTTTGTTTTTGTTTGTTTAGGACCACACTGTTTGACAGGTAGTATTGGAGTTATTTAGTTATGTGTTAGGAATTTATTATTTAATAAATTATTATTATTAATTCATTATTAGTTAATTTATTTATTAATTTTATGATTATTAGTTTTATTTTATTTAATTTTATTCATCAATTAGTTTATAATATAATAGTATTGATTGTAGGTATTTATTATTTATCCGACCAATATATGGTTATTATTATTTATACCTGTTATCCAAAACATAACTCCTTGGTGACTCCTGTAGATGTCCTAACTGGGTGGCTTGATCAGAGATCAAAAAGAGCGAATGACATTATTCATTCGCTTATATACTTATTTTCCCGGTTATACAACAACAACATTGTTAGGTTTATTATTTTTTTTATAATTATTATTTTATTATAATTATTATTATTATTAAAAAATTGAACATTCATACATAGAATCGAAACAATTTATTTCCTCATAATAAACTTTCTACTTATGTGAAGTCAGTTGGAGTCGGGCGGATGTATGAAAAATGTATGTATATGGTTGGTCTTGTTGTTTGTATTACAAATATCTATATGGTGAAAGCATTGCTACATGACAAAAATACACACGTTTAACTAAAAACAGATTTTCCATTTACGAGTATTGACTACATATTTTTAATTAAAACTAATAAGAGATAATATAAAATAACCTAATTTATTAATTAAAATAAATAGTTTGACAACCGTCCGTTTGCCGTTTCCAGAAACGGCAAAATTGAAATTGCTTATTATTCAATAAAAATTGCCAATTTATTTCAATTTTACTATTTTAATTAATAAATTACTTTATATTAATTTAAATCAAAATTATCCTAAAATTTATTCTAAATGGAACATCAGATTTTAGGAAAGCGATTTGTCATGTGGCAATGCAGCATATTTTTCGTTACACTGACATCTTTGATAATCCATGTGATGTGAAATGTTCATTTTTTTGTGAAGATGGCATTGTCGGCGGTTAAAGAAAAGTTTGACAATTAAACATGATCTATACATCACCAGCGGACATAATACCAATGCCTTCTAGAATATACAAGCCATACTACTGCAAGCAAAAATTATTATTTTTTTATTTCATCGACATAAAACAGATGGCGATGCACGTTCGAAAAATGAAAGAGTAGAGAGAAATAGAGAATAAAATATTTGAAATATAAAAAAATTATTCAGTATTATCTCATGCGTGCGAAAGGAAGGTTGTACATAATTTTATTTCCGGTAATTTTCTGCAAAATTCAAAACTAATAAAATTTTTAATAAAATAATCATTTAAATATAAATAAATATTAACTAAAAATGGAAAATAAGTTAGAAAAATATATCTAAACTATAATCCCATTAATAATTTCAAATTATGAAGTAAACACACGACGTACATCCTCCGTTTCTTGCGGTTGGTTTAATACTAATTTATTTCCTATACCTGTACATTTCACATGGCCGTCTTCGTTTTCATGTTTTATTTTCTTTCATTTTTCTAATATTAAGTGTATTGCTTTGGTAAAAAAAGATTAGATTTAGGTTTGGATTTATAATTTCAGAAAGCAACCCGCAAAGATTTATTTTTGATTTTAATTTTTGTTTGATGTGTTTCATATGAAGCAAATTCTAGTAGTAGGTATTGAAACTAAAAATCGGATTTGATTTAAGTAAACTCAAAAAATAATTGGATTTAGCTGAATCTTTTTTGGATTTATTTAATGCAATTGTTGTTGTATTTTTTTGTAAATTTACCAAAGCAATACACTAATTACTGCCAGCTACAGAAGAATAATGGGACTGTCGACATAAATTGAGTGACGTAGCCAGCAGTATGGCTTCTATATTCTAGAAGGCATTGATAATACATTCAAATGTAGATTTTCATTTACAGAACTACGGTCAGGGAAATTTTTATACGGTGCCTGAGAGAAAAAATAAATTGTAACAAACAAAAAAATAAAAATAAATGTGAGATGAAAGTTTAAAAAGAAAAGGTGGGTGTTTTATGTATTCCAAAAGGTGCCTTGCACCGTAACAAGCTTTTGACTTGTTTGGCTGTTGTTGTATAAGTTAATGTATGTTGGTTAAAATAGAAATCAATAATGTCAAAACTGTCACACCAACTTTATGACAATATTGAAGATACCAAAGACCGAAGTTCTGATCACCTCGTGAGGTTTCAGCCCTTTATATTTTAGCTCCTAAATTTACGAGAATTTACTTCGTATATTGACCTCTGATTTAAAAATGTTGTTACTTCATAAAAAGACTCAATTTTATTTCCGATCTGAAATTTTTGTTCATGTTCATTGTAGAATAAGAATTTACCTATCAAAATCCTCGTGATTGTAGAATTGATATAGACACATCACATATCCTTAAAAAATCATTAACAGCTCAGAAAACCGTAGCGGTCATTGATATAAGGCAGATTTAGAAATTGGTGTGCGAGGAAATTGTACGGTTTATTAGAGATACTAAGGCGAGGTTTTAAGGCTTCCCGGCAACAGCTACACGGCTCCCTATGGGGCCGCTGCCCACAGTTTGAGAGGCACTGGTTTAGACGACATAGCCAACTCCGATTTTTGTTTATTTATAAAAGTCTCTCATGAACAGACATAGATCATTTTCTGATACCGATATAAGAGGAAATTGAATCTGATTCATTAAAATTCCAGAAAATATATTTATAAATACACAAAATGTTATAGCATTAAAACAACGCCTTGACAAATGAAATGTTATATACTTATACTTAACTATATACAGTAAATTTTTATTTAAATTGATTTCCTTCCCGCACATATTCCATACATGCATAATATGAAATATGATCTGCCCCAAAAGCATTATTAAAAATAAACATATACTCAACATTTAAGATATTGATGAATTCAATTTCAGTAATCAATTTTTTGTTTTTTTACTTTCGGCTATGATATACTACACAGATTATACATACTACGTAGTTATATGTGAAGGCAACAAAACTAAATTGATAAATGGCTGATATGTTTGTAGAATTATTATTTTTTTTTTATTGAAGTTTTGTCGAACTCAAATCGACAGCGCAATGAATGTTTGGTATATAAATTTAAGTCTTATTACATCATTCTTAATTTAAAAGATTACCGATGAAAACTAATTTAAACTGACAATAAAATTTATTTTGTTCTTTCTATCTGTTTGTTTGTCTATCTGTCTTGTCTGCATGAAACTAAATATGTACTTATATATTGATTTTTGTGTCATCACATGTATGAGTATATGTTGTATGTATTGATCAGTCAATACATAACTTATTATGTACACATAGTTACAGCATCCAACACATTATTATTATCTGCATCATTATTTTCTAAACATATTTATAGCACGAGATAAAGTAGAAATCAATATCTTTTTTTCTAGTATAGTCGTACGTGTTTACTTCAATTTTAAAGCTTTTGAATTAAATGCTCGATAATTTTCAATTTAGCAAACAGATACAAATTCATTAACTTGATGAAAATTATTTATCAACATTGTTTTATGTAACTCTGTGCAGAGTCTGTATACTATATTATGTAGTGTTGTGTATAGAGACAATTTATCATTTAGTTTTCGTTTTTCTCTTCATTTATTTAAAATTTATTTTTACTGTTCGGAAAATTAATCTCAAATAAATATTTCAAAAAGAATAAATAAATAACAATTAAAAAAATATTTATTTTAATTATTTTTGTCTTTTGTTTGTTAATTTTTGTTTTATTGCGTTTTTTGCTATAAGTTTAATTACTGGATTGTGCTTTTCTTGAAATCGTCATGATAAGCTTGTTTTTATTGGAGTATGGATTAGAATAATGATCGGGTTATACAGTTGGTGAAGAGGATTAAAGTATAAGCATTAGATAAAATATATTAACAAAACTCTTAAAATAATTTAATTAATTTTAAATATTTTCATAATAAATTCGATTCTGATATATTCTACGAGTATTAGGCCCGTTGTACATTTCAGCTAAGCTAAGCTAAACGATTTGAGCTATGTTCATAGCTCTGTTTGTAAATAAAGGGTTTTAATGAATCGTTGCACACATGAGCTAAGCTAAGCAAACTATGTTGTACTGTTTTCAGCTATGAAAATAAACATAGCTCGAGTTGTCTTCGCCTTACAATTTTCAGCTATGTTTCTCACATATACAATGACATTTTCCTATACTTTATTTTTGTCGCACATACAATGTTATTTAAATTTCATTCTGTCAAAATATTCTATACGAAAGGAAGACATTTTAAATATATAATAATAAAGCAAAAATTTCTTAAACATATTTATCATATAGATAATAAAGTTTATTTTCTATAATTTTTTCTAATTCATCTGCAGACATTATTATATCGTATTTTCGATGGACAGAATTAATTTGAAGTAACCTAATGGGTGCGTCACAAATAAAATATAGGAGTATAAGGATGTGTGAACCAATTTATTAGCTCAAATGTGCGGATGTCGAGCTAGCGAACTAAACTAAGCTAAACTAAGATATGTTTTATAGCTTAGCTTAGCTGAAATGTACAACGGGCCTTAAGGACGGGACCTACTTGCAACATTTTTCTGAAATACTAGATTGCCAAGTCAAATTTGAATACAAAGTTGTTTTTAAAATTTATTGGTAGGTATTTAGTGTCAAACACACTTGGAACAATTTTACATTTTAGAATTTAGGTTCGAATTTTAGAAATTTAAAATTTCTACAAATTTGTTAAATTAATTTTTTTTTTTTTTTTAAATGATGATTAGCAATTTTTACAAATTTAATAAGAAATTGATTTTTTTTTTTAATAAAAATTATTTAGATTGGCAGCATTCTAAGAATTGTAAAATTTAAAAATATTGTGAAATTCCTTTTTATTTGAATATTTAATTTTTTCAGGTCATTTAATTTCAAATATAATATGAAAATAAAGCGGATCGCAAATTTATTCTATCGATTAAAATTATTACAAGAACTAGAAAAGACAATGTAGACAATTTTTATTTTAATTTATTAAAACCATTTATTTGTTTTTAAACTTATTTTTATTTTGTATATACCCCTACGTTTCGACGCTATATTCCGTCATCTTCAGAGGGAAATTAATTATAAACAAATTTTTTCCATTACGTTTTTTCAACTTTTACAGTAATGTCTAAAGTATCAAAGTTTATGGCCAAAAATCAATTTTATATAATCCAAAGTTTAAAGTTAGAAATAAGATTACAGGAAAACTCAATTTAAAATATTATTATCATAATAATTTAACAAAAAATTGGAAACTTCTTATATACGAGTATTTAATAAATTTTGAAAATTTTGAATTTATGTATACCTACTTTCCAAAATAGGCCATTTAGTAAGATTATTCGATTTGTTAAAGATTTTTGTAGAGTCATAAATATGTTGTATAACCTCTATTTGAAATATTGTTTGGTTAGACCAAAATATTCTCTTCCACAAGAACATTTTAACTTATCTAAGTTAGATTGCGACTTTAAAGGAAATTTTGTCTTTTAATTTTGTAAATAATAATGTAACTAAACTATTGAACAACCAACAAGTTTTATACAATAATTATTTAATAAAAATTTAATTAATCGACAATTAAAGATCTGGTTGACATCACATAAATATTGTTTGGCGCCTTCTCACACTTCAATGGTTGTACGTGACAAAAAACCGCTCTAGTGACTTTGTTTTGCCGAACCGAAGAATATTTTGTAGGCCATTTTGGAGATCGACTTGAACAACTGTTTTGATAACTGGAAACAAAAACGTTGACAACGTCTATGTTATTCGGATGCGGACCAGATGGAATACCCTCATCTATTCTTAAATCGGTAGCATCCTACATAACTACACCTTTATGATACCAAAACTATTTGAATTACTAGTAACTAATCATTTGACATTTTATACAAAACAAATCATCTCATCTTTCTAGCATGGTTTCACTAGTGGTAGATCAACATCTACCAACCTTTTACAGTTTACAAAATTTGTTATTGAATCAATAGAGTCTAAGGCTCAGGTTGATGCAATCTATTTTGATTTTGCTAAGGATCTTGACTCAATTGACCACAGAATTATTATAAAAAATTTTGCTGCGATTGGGGTTGATCCAAGGTTTCTAAAGTGGATTGCATGTTACTTAGAAGACAGGAAGCAGTTTGTTCTATTGAATCACATCAAATCAAATTTTATTTATTGCCATTCGGGTGTTCCTCAAGGCTCCCACTTGGGTCCAATTATTTTTCTTTTATTTGTGAATGATGTCACCGATATATTTAAATTTTGTAATGTTCTATTGTTTGCTGACGATTTGAAAGTTTTTATGCGAACTCGGTCTCTAGTTGATGTCGATATACTATAGTCTGAAATAAATAATTTATCTAGATGGTGCTCTGCTAATAGATTGTTTGTTAATATAAGTAAATGCAGTGTCATGTCGTTCTATAGGACTTTTAACCCTATAATTTCTAACTATTATTTTGACGGTAATCAGCTTAGCAGGGTAACCTCAATAACGGATTTGGGAGTTATATTTGATACTAAATGATATTTATATTTGATAGTAAATGCAGTGTCATGTCGTTCTATAGGACTTTTAACCCTATAATTTCTAACTATTATTTTGACGGTAATCAGCTTAGCAGGGTAACCTCAATAACGGATTTGGGAGTTATATTTGATACTAAAGTAACATTCTATTTACATATTGATAACATAATACGTAAAGCTAATTCTATGTTAGGCTTCATTATTCGAATGACAAAGGAGTTTCATGATATATTTGCATGTGTAACTCTGCACTGAGAGAAATCGTAATCTAATATTAAGCAAAAGCAATTCTCAAATAAATAAACTGGATGTTGATGAAATTTCAAGACTATAATGCTTATAAAAAGGTTTAGTTGCTTAAGTTAAGGCAAAAATGTTCAGTTTATGAAAATATACTATTTTATAAATTAAGAATTAAATTATCAATTTTATCGATTAAAAAAATTCGCAATTTAAATCATTTATACTCATTTTTAGGATTATTACGATTGATTTATAGACTTTATGCTCTAAATAGTACTTTAAAAAAATTAGAGAAATTGTTCTATATTTATTCTCCAGTTAAATCAAAAATTTACAATCAAATGTAGAAAAATGATATCTTCAAAACATATTTCTAGTTTTGTTTTGTTTTAAAATATTTATTCTCAAATTTATAAAAATCTGACTCACTTTTAGTGTAAAGTAAATGTATAAAATTATAAGAATATTAGAAGAAAATAATAATATACAGACAAATTTACGGATAAATGTACATACATTACATACATACTGTACATATTATGTGTCATTTATTGAACTTGTAATAATGGATTTGAGGAATTGCAACAAATTCATATTAATTTCTATGTACCTACATAACTTGTACATAGTTTTAGTCTGATTTTGGACGATTATATCGCGTTTTGTTTATCAGCAAATCTGCACTCGACTGCATGTTGCAAATTCAATAATCAAGCTGAATAAATCCTGAAAAATCGAATTTAAAATCATATAATTATGCGTATCATTTCATATTTCGAGAATATTTCATATCATAAATCGTGAAAAGTATTCATTTGACTAAATTACCATTAAAAGTTATTCTTGATTCGTGAATATTGAGTATAACGCGAGCCTTTATTGATTTAAGAAATTTTTATTTCTTTTACGCAATGTGCAAGTGACTAATAATTGATGTTGTTATCTTTTGTTTCTAATAATGATAGAATATACTAAAACGACAAGGCACGTTTGATAGGATGTCAGGCTGAAACATGTTGTACAACTTGCCGTAAATCCAGGCAGTTTTGATTGATTACATTTATTCATCAACTTGTTAATATGATTTGTCAAGTGCGTCCTTTTAACAAAGTTACACAGAATTCAAGTCGTAAAACCAGGTTGTACAATAATCGGATAGAACAATCTTCTGTGTTTACCCTCACTGTTACTGTCTACGATTTATCTATATCGATTCATAAATATTGAATTTGAAATTTGCGTATGTTTGTCGTAATAAAGGTAAACGTTTATAGTCCCCTATTTCGACGAAAAATCCGTGCTTCAAAATGTGATCCAATTATTAAGCCTAACGATTCAATTTTCCTTCAACACATGATCTGTATGAGTATTCCGAAAAGTAAATTTAAAGTTTGGTCAAATTAAATAAATGTTGACGCAAAAACCAAAAAATATCAAAAAATCAGAGTATACCTATCACCTTTTAAAAATCAAAAACAAAATTATGCAAAAATGAGGCTAATCACATTTTATATGAATTCGCGAAATCGTCCACATTATAATGGGTATTTTGCATTGAATTCAACTCTAAATTAAAATAATCGAGTAATCTAAAAAATCAGTTTTTTGAATTGGATTTGAAATTGTCGTAAAGACATTATTTGGTTATTGTATTAACGGTAAGGTTTGACAGACCCAAATCAAAGTATTTATTTGTAGAACAAAATAGAATGCGTGATATCCATGGAATCTAGTTTTTTTTAGTTTTACCCTGTATACACGTACTAATTTTGCCGCATTTATTAAATGATCTATAGAAGACCATTTTATCGTATTAAAAGTTATATGGCTTCAGTTGATTCGTCCGATTAAAGGAAATTTGCATCATGTTTGGGACTGTAGTACAACTTAGCTTGGAACTTGAATCAATTGTATTTATACATCAATTCGATCTTCTTAAACGGTCAATACATGATACGATTGGTTGCATTATATGTTGTACAGTTAGTTGTACTTGATAGATAAATCGTAGGCAGTTGTACCCACAAACGAGTACGATTTGCCAATCTGATTATTTTACGACGTGTTTTTACCTTAAAGTATGTGTGACTTTGGTAACAGGCGCGCTTTACAAATCATATTCACAAGGTGATGAATAAATCAATCAAAATTGTCTGGATGTACGGTAAGTATAGTACAACATATTTTTAGCCTGACATCCTACCGAACGATACAACCACGTCGAACTGCAGCCCAACACCAAATTTTTAGCATGCCGTACTACCGAACGATAAGACCGCGACTTACTGCCGGTCGTACTAAGACCACATATACGATACAACGTTAATACAATCTGTCGAATCAACTGAAGTCATACAACTTGTTGTACGACCAATCGTATCGTGTAAGGGCCGTTAATAACATAAACTAACATACTTATATCAAGTTGCAAAAATATAAGAACGTAAGGAAATTCAGTAGGTCAATAATTCTAGTAGGTCACTTGTTTTTTTTTAAATTATATTAGTACTGTAGCATAATTCATTTCTAACAAAGGTCGACATAGATTTCGAACATATGTATGAAAACAAGGGTACCCTCTTGATGACAAAGTGGCCATGTTTTATGGAAGTCGCTGATCGTATGCTAAATAGCCACATAAAAGATGGTATTGCCAAGAAAGATCTTTTAAAAATCAGAACAATCAGCAACTCAGGTAAAAAATAACTTTATATAAATAACATACCTACTGATACTAACCATTTTCCGAATTTCAACAGATTCAAAAAATTTGAAGCTCCTCAAACTGCTACACTACGCCTTACCGCCAACATCCAGAGCGACTAAATCATCAGATAAGAAGCAAATATGGAAGCCTTCAATAAGAGATTCAATATCCTCTTTCATTTTGGAGATTGCCAGCCATGATCTAATTGCATCAAAATTGCAAGAAATAAGAAAGAAATACACGGAGTATGGGTTAAACCTACAACCCTTAATAATAATAGTTGGAACCGACCAGGAAAAACACTTTGTAACTGTATTCGACGATATTTTTTATAAATTTCCGAATTTATTAGCAGCAGTGGATTGCTGCTTTAAATTGTTCTTTGTTTTTAACGTGAAATATCCACTGGAGTCAATGAAAGTATGGACATTTATTCAAACGTATTTTTATAAAATCGTTACAAAATATGACATGAACGATGCTAAACTAATTACTTTATTGTCCAATTTTAAAGCCATATAATAATTCCTATAAATAAAGGCCTACTTAATTATCCGTCCAGCCAATATTCAGGCTCTTAATGAACCTGATAATACTGCCGACCGGTACGCGTTACATACTATCTGGGCTCATTGCTCTCCCTCCTACATGTAATTACATTTACTTCTGCTAAAAAGGCGGTAGCATTGGGACTCAAGGACCTCGAGAGGGCAGACTCACTCCCATGTATTCCTTCCCATGCCTCGTCTACCATTTTGATTTAACTCTTGCGAGTTGCTGGGAATAAAAAAGTCGCCTGTAGGTCACCCAGGTTTACTACAGGAAGCAATTTTTAATATTCGGCTTGGAGTATCACAATCGTAAATGAAATGATATGCAAAAATTGGAAAACTAGTTATAATTTTTCTATAAAATTTACTAGTAATATAAATAGTACTATAAATCGCGACATCTAAATTAAGAGCTTCTACAACTTTAATTAAAACATAAGTACATGTAAACATGTATAGCCTGAATGTTGGCTTAATGAAATTGATACAAAATTTAAGTTAAGTCATAAAATGTCACCACGTTAACTTCAAAATATTGAATACAATAATATTAGTGAGCGATTTATTTTATATAAATTTTCTTAATTTTAATTTTTAATTGATTAATTTAATTAATTTTACTATTTTAGAATATTTAATGGAATGTGAATTGACAATCATTTTAAATAAGTGAAGATACGTTTTCAATAGAATTTAATAAATGAAAAATTTTGTGATAAAAGTTATGTTGACGTTTCTATTTTAAGTGATCTGGCTACTCTGGATTTTAGATGTTTTCCAGCTATTCAACAGACTAACTTTGCTGCTAGGAATTATCGATGCATTGTCTACATTGTCAACATGGCCTATATTGCCGACGTAATTTTTTGAATTGTCTACATTCATTGTATACACGAGTAGGCAATTGATTAATTACTTCATGTAGACTACGCGGCGCTACACGGGTCATTAGTGTTTTAATTATTTTTAAAAATTTGGTCTTCATAATAATGTGGTTCTATCATCAATGAATCACATTATAGAAGGTCATTTTATGGTTATCTTAAGTGTTTTCCCGAAACTTGAGCAAGAAGTTATGTTTTTAATTACGGCGAGTTTGAAGAGTTCAACCGAATTATTTATATTTAGTTTTGAGGGTTATTTTATTTATTTTATCTAAAGTTGAATACGGTTTATTCATAAAATGCTTTATAAAATGTTTAAACATTATCTGAAAATTATGTATTCATTGTCAATATAATATCATCAAAATTCCAGGTAACCCGTTACGATAACGAGTAGTTTTTAATGGATTTATGATACTATATTAATAAATGTTCACATCCTACAATAAGCACATTTCTGAAACGTTTATTAAGTAAATGAAAATTACATTGTTTCTATAAACCTATCAACTCTACTTTTTGCTTAAATATTTTATGTGTTTTGAGATTATTATAATTGCATATACTGTGTACATTGTACAGATGAATATTTAGATAGATAGCGAAACAGAACATGTAAAATAGTTTTTAATTATAAACGAGAACTTTAAAAATTTAATAAATTCATATGCAAATATTTGTGCACATAGCTATTATACAAAATAAACTTATAAACGCGAGTTTTTAACAGACATAGAATTTTTCAGATACTTAAATTTATTATAGATTTTATCGTACTCATTATCTTCTCATTCACGTTTAGTTTTAATAATTACGGTAATTATTTTTTGTAACAAAATATCTTCGTATAAAACAACAAAATTTCCAACTTATATATTTACTCGTAAACCACAACACAGTTCAGACTGAGATCACCTCTAAATATACGAAAAAAGGTTATTGTGTAACGTACACAAAACTAATTAGTTATAAACATAGCAAATAAATAAATAAAGTAAAAACAAAATTGTTATGCAGTTAACAGCAACTTTAAATACGAGTTTTTTTTTTCTTTTTTTACTTTAATTTATAATTATTATTTATAAAAACAACATAACAATATAATAATACTATCCACTAGAAAGGTAACGAGAAAGAAAATTCATTTTTCATTTTCTGTTTGTTCGAATTAAACAAAACATTATAAAATAATAGAAAAAATTGTGTTTAAGAACAGAAAAAGTAGCTAGTAAAAAGTTCAACTTGTGGAAAAACACACATATACTATACAAAAAAAAAAAATGTTAAAGTGGAAATAACCAACCAGACCACATATACACATTACACACACTCTAGACTTTAAGTTTTCCGGTACAAAATATACAATTTTTTTTTTGTTTTTGTTCGATATAAATTTCCACATATAACAGGTGTTCTCATTTTCCGGAAATAGAAAATATTTTTGTACATTTCACACAAACAGACACCAGAAACAGAGTATGAAATAGAAAATTTTCGGATTTTTTTTGTTTTCTATTTTTGGTTATAGGGACAGTTTTGTTGTTGTCATTATATTATTATATGTATAGGTATATCGTTTATATTTTATAAATATACAGCAATTCAACAGGAATTTTTTTGTTGGTGTTATTTTATAGTCAGCTTTTTGTGTGTCATGTACATATGTATAAACTTTATCTGAATTCGTTTGTTGGCCGTTTTTTTTATGGTATATTTCAATTTCAGTTGATTGTAATATAATTGGACTAAATGTGTAAAATAAATACGGCACAACTATTATTTGATAGAGCTGCTAGTGGTGGCGTTGTTCTACTGCAGCTTTAAAATAGCAAGTGGGTAGCTATTTTTCGCTGATTCAAATAGAAACTTTTAACTTTTAGTAGAAAAATAATTTGCTCTATAAATTATGTTTTCTGCTTCTTAGCTTTAATAATTCAAATAACTAATTGTTCTATTTAGTACCTTTGTAAGCTAATTTAGCGCTAGGGTAAATACAGTAATAGAGAATATCAAATTTTAGACCTATACATTTTTAATTAGCATTACTATAGCGATATCAGCTCTACTTTAGCTCACATAAAGCAATGAGCTTTATACTAATCAGCTCGAATGGTGGTTTATTTAAAGCACATTAATGTAAGCAATAAAATATTATAGAGATTCTATAGTTAGGTGCGACCAAGTATCAAAATATTATATTTTTTTATTTGTCAATTTAGTTGTGTTGTGAAAACGAGGAAAATGTTTAGCTGCGTGCAGGTATCAAATTTAAAAGAACCGAATTATTTTCATCAAAACGATAAATGCCGACATCTCAACTCAAATTTATCGGAAAACGAGAAGGATAACTGACCTTTCAACATCGGTTGCCGAAAGTGTAATTCACAACTTAGTGGAACGTCATGACCAGTGTGATTCAATTACTATTGATGATTTAAGTGAAGACACTGAGCGAAAATCATGTTTACAAGAAAGAAGCAAACTAAATAAATTTAAGAGAAAAACTAAGAAATTGGGCAATAGAGTATAATATCAGATATCAGGCACTGATGAATTGAGATATCCAATTTTAATTTGTAGTAAGTCCACAGTACTTCATATATTTTAAGCTTCTTGGTCGTATCTCCTGTTTTTTAATCATACAATAAAATTTGAAACAAACAAATTATTTCATAATGTTGTGTACCGTTTAAATAATTTTTGTTGTAAGTCACAATTTTTTTTAAAGCTGTATCTTGTCGTGAAATCAAAGTATTTCAGCGCGTGATTCAAATATAATATATAAATGAAACATTTCTTTACTCTCAAGGAAAAGTGACTTATTTCAAATTTGCTAATTTTTTAGGAGATTAGTTTAATATTCTCTTAACGATGGGATAAAAGTTACAAGAGATTTCTCTTAACAATTTCATCTAGCTTGCACATTTTTAACTTGGGAGTAAAGATTTTTACTAAGTTGTTTTCCGATTTTTACTAAGTCCGCAAACAAAGTATAAAATTACTAGATTAGTGAAAATGAGCTCACCAACTAAAAATATTCCATCTCATCTTAACTGGTAAATAATAATTAATATATATATATATACAGAACGGGACCTATAGGATAAGAAAATATTTGCATAAATAACAAAAGTACGACCATGAAATAGTTTTTGATAGTTGTACCTAATGCAATATAAAGAGCGAAACACATCTAATCGTCCGCCAAAACATTTTTAACGGTTTACATCTTACTCTCTTTTCCGTTATTCTAAAATAAAAAAAATTATGATCGCATTTTTGTTGTTTTTACGTGTAAATTTGTTTCTATGTTTATTTCTCTCTTGCGAATTGCGATTTGGTAATCGAATGTGCTAATTTCTTTTACAGAAAAACCTAACCAGTAAAAAAATAAGTTTTAAAATCCCTCGAGCTTTCTAATGCCAAAAAAAGTATTAAAAGCAAAAATAAAAATGAAGATACTCCCATTGCCGAACAAAGAACGATTATTGAAACGAATATTGTTAACCAGCCCGAAAATGCAAAAATTTTAAGCGACCAGAATTTCGCTAGTTGGCTAACTTTGACAAGAAAGAGAAATTTAACCCGTAGCTTTGGAAATCAACTATTAGAAAAAATTTTAGAGATCAAGGAAAGGTGTAATCAGGTGTAATCGAAAAAGGCGATTGTTCGTCCAGGTGATGTACAGTTTTTTGGAGGCTGATCCAAAAAATATAAACGATACACATTTTGGTCTCTTGATGCTACTGGTAAAAACAACTTCTTTAGTAAATTTATAAAAAAATGCCAATTTCAAGAAAACGAACAAGTAAACTTATTTCTCGCAGAAGCTGTACTTCTAATACAGGCTTGAAAAGGGTATTGAAACTCATTTAGTGTGCAAGAAATTTTTTTTTTAGAACTCTACACGTCAGTGAAAGGAGGGTTTATTATTTAAAAAAAAAAAAACTGAGCAAGTTTCCAAACCTAATGTCGGGATAGCATCACCATCCTGCAAGGTATACATACTAAGCGAAAAACTCTTCCAGATCAAATTCAAGGGTCCACAACCATATTTTCAATGGACATTTCAAATATTCATTTTTTAAACCAATAAAAGATGTGTGTGACAAATGTTCAGAATTTGAAGCCATGAATCAAATGTCTTCAATAGAAACAGTTGAATACGATAACCATAAAAAGTTTATTAAAGCAGCTCGTTAAGAAACGCAAAGATATAAAGATACTAATACAGGCAATTTTACAACAGATATAGTGAGCTATAACCTGCAGAATGATTTCAACCTACCTAAAGCAAACGTACCGAAATTTTTTTATAAACGTAAGTTTGCAGTCTACAATTTAAATGGTTTCTGTCACATAAACTAAAAAAACCTACTGTGCAACATGGCATGAGCTAGTTAAAGGTCGAGCTGGAAACAACATTGCTTCTTCACTCATTAGCATTTTAAAACTCGTGGTACGATATAATCCGGATATCACTGAAATTATATAATGGATTGATTCTTGTGTTCCACAAAATACGAATCGTCTTACTTTAATGGCTCTTTTAGATTTTTTAAGCAAGAATCAGGATATCTCCCGGATATTATACAAATTTTTGGAGCCTGCACATTCTACTATCCAGAAGTAGATTCTGTGCATAGCGTCATCGACAAGCACTTAAAGTACATCAACATTTACAGTCCTGTATCATTAATGCAACAACTGAAACCTTTCAGTTATCCTAACGCTACATTAGATATTTACCAAATTCGTGACAGAGAATTTTAAATTATGATACTGCCTCAAAAACTCTCTTGTTTTCACCTTAAAACTCGTTGAGATGTTTAATTTACAGCAATACAAATTTAAATTGTGCAATATAAAGAAACACATTCAGATGTTTCTCAAAAACAGGAAGACATTTTTAGGAAAGTTTGTAAACGGAATAGGTAACTGAGCAGTTACCAAAAGTTAAACCAAGTGTATTTTAAGCCACACAACTAACAAAGGAGAAATCGAAGGATATACATTCAATTTTGAAATATATGCCGGACATCGATGCAGCGTTCTAAAAGGCTTATTTGAAACCTGTGTTATTACGTTAATATATAATTTTTTGTTTTTTTATGATTATGAATTAATAATTTAATTGTTTATAATCTAAATGAGAATTATAGAAATTTTGATTTTATATTAAAAGAAATAAACCAAAGAAATATTCAGAGTTTACATTATTAAGTAAAAATACCCGCTAAATAAAGTTAATGCTTTTAAACTCTGCTTTACCGTTGCCGTGTCTAAGAAATTTATAAATAATTTATCGTATCTCCACTAATTTGTATTGGTTTTCGTTTACAGAATGAGAGATGAATTGTCGTATCTCCATAAAACTTGTCGTATAACCACGATTCGTAACATATTGAAAACTCATATTGTCGTAAGCAAAACTGTCAACGATTTTTCCGGAAAACTATAGGACACACTTAAAAATTAATAAAAGTAAAGTATCTAAGCAGAGAAAGCTTTTTATTGATATTTTTAAATATAAATAATTACAATTTTAAGTAGGTTAAAATGAGTTTTAAACTTTGAACGTCATGTTCTCAAAACTAGTTTTTTGGCGTTACGGCAGTGTAATTCTGTGGCGACAATATATTATTCTATATAGATTTAATAAAAAATGATTGTTTTCAAATTTATACAATCATGGTCTAAATCTGTGAACTTTTATTCCTTTTTAAAGGTACAGTTAAAAATGCATAAATGGCTGATGAATGGTGATTTCAAAGTACTGATAAAAAGAACCTAAACTTAGTAACGGTTGACTTATTAAAATAAAGATGCCCAGATAGATTTCGTATTGGAAAGGTAGTGGGCATGGTAGTTCCGAAACATTTTTTCCGCTACGATGCTTATAAGCATTTCTTGTCATTTTTCTGTGGGACAACCATCTGTTCAAATAATAAATAGAAACATATTATTTAATTAACAAAAATTTTACTAGAGCACTTCATAGAAAAATATAAACAAAAAAGTATAACACGTAATGTAAATAACCTAATCTATGTCATCTTGTTGATGAAGTTAACCGATTCGGAAATCTTAATTCTTTCAATGCATACCCCTCTGGGAATTCTCTTTCCACGTTAAAACATATATTGAGGACAGGATCAAATCTATTCAAGCAGCTAATAGAATTGTGTACCTGAACAAAATAAACAAATACGACATAAATTAGAATCGAATAAACTCCCAATTCATACACGTACTAACGAAGATGGATTTATGAACGGAAAAGCTAGAATTGTAATACAAAAAATGAACTCGCGTAACTTTTCGAGTATTAATATTATTAATAATAACTAGGGGGTATAGCCCGTCCTAGGACGGATACTATTTATATTATAATGGGGATGTCCAGCGGCCACTGCTACAATCACCATTTGACCATTTGCTATTTGATTAGCAGTTATTATTTAGCCGAGTAGGAGTAGCTCGAAATTAAAGGCTTTTAAGGAGTATTGTAATTTAAATATACTTTAAACTAAAGAGTAAGGGTTTTTATGAATGATTTTAAATGTGTTGGGGCATCATACAAAAAACCTTACAGAACGATAAACAAAGTGGGCTGTGTCGTCTACACGGCCGTAGGTGTTTTGCGTGATAACGTTTATAAGGTGTTGAGAAAAATTCTCATGGCTTACTGCAAATCATAATATAAAAGCACAGAGAAATATATACAGAGGAGTAAAGTTCATACTACTCATATGTATATGAATGATATTACTTACAATTTTCGTACTGTAGCCAGAAGTAACACCCGAGAACGAGAGATTTATATCGTTTACTTTATAATGTTTTCTCGTTCTACTTTCACACAATTAAAATGCAATCGTGCTTGCGGTCGTATGATCGTATTTTTTAAATACATAAATAAAATACATTTGTTCTACTTTATCTCATGTTTTCATGTATATAACCATTTTAAACATTTCTTTTTAAAATACAACAACAATTTTATATTTGTTAATTGTTGCTGTTGATACATTTAACGTTTTCATAAATTTCGGGGTTAGGCATATTTTAATTTAGACAATCACAAAACCATTTCAACAAGTTTATTTAAAAAATAATTATTATCCAAACAAAAGGTAAATTCATTATGTATTTGTAATAGATTGATAATAAATTAATATATTATACATACATATTAATGTTTTAATTTATGTGAAGAAATGTACCAACTTTCTTCTCGATTTTTGTATGATTCCATTTTATAACAGTGTGCATGCTTCGTTCACAAGTGTACGTTTGTTTTATCATATCTGTTTTTTTTATAAGAAACCCGTAAGGCTTGAAGAAGATAGGCATTTTGTGTACATACACTTTTTTTGTAGGGATTTTCCATTCAAAATGATTCATTATGTACCTGTATGATGTAACAAAAATCATTTCCCATACATTTTTGAAATCAACATTTGTATTTTATTTTGGAATCTATCTTTTATTTTTGTTTATGTGTACATATTTAGAAAATTTGTATGTATTTTAGCATTGCTTAAACGTGCATACATCTAGCCATTTACATTTATGTGACCTTGGAAAAATAAATATTTCTGGTTTTTAATTTTTATTTCTATTTTGACGAATTTATTAATGATGATGAGATTGGCTCTCAAAAACCGAGGGACGTCGAGAAGTAACTTTCTTACTTTTGTTTTTAAAACAATAAAGGATCTTTAATTTTGATGGCCAATCTAGAAGGACGGTTTCTGTTTGCAGTTCTGTTTGCAGATCAATTTAATAATTTTCCTTGTATTTTTGAGTAAAATTGATTTTTTTTTAAAGAGGTGTTTTTTAAGGATTCGTGCTTTTAATTTATTTAGAATAATAATTCTGGGCTCAAAAGGTAAACCATCTTAAATCGAATTAAGCTGTTTTACCTTTTTAAATATTCAGCGTTTTCTATCTCTCATCTAACGTCACTAAATTTGATTTAAATGGTCATGCCTTGTGGCCAAAGGCTTTGTTCGCAAGCCGTAGCAACTGTAGTCGGCATAAGTGAAAAATGAATATAGCATACAACTTTTTCTAACTCTCTAGAAAAATTATGAAATTTGAAATAAGCTGTTTTACCTTTTGACCACAGAATTTATGAGACTGGTCTTATACAGGTTTTATACTCCATATTGAACCTATTACATTTCAAATTGAACCTTTAGCAAATTATTTGTATGTCTAATTAGGATGAAACTTATCTATTTCTTCACTGAAATGGATGAATTTTGGTAAAGTTCTGGAATATCGCCAATTAGGATAGAACTTGGCTATTCTTTAACCGATTATAAAGAAATTTGACATGTGCGTTGGAAGTGTATGATGGAACTTACCTATTTCTCAACCGATTACGAAGAAATTTGATAAGAACACTGGAAATGAAATTCTAACATGATTGTTAGATGAGTTTCTGGAATATGGCCAAGTATGATGGAACTTGTATATTTCTCAACCGATTATCCCTTGTGTCTATGCATCTTTTTTCTTACGTTAATCAATTAAGGGTTACCCGGGTAACCTTATCAGATTTATTCGAATATCACTTAAAAATGTATCTATTTTTTCATATTTGATTTTGAAATTCTTTTAGCTTTTGCATTTTGTGTTTGTGGAAGGAAAATAAAGATTTATTTTGGTGCTTTCGCGAAATTCCTATTCAACAAACATTGGTTTTCCAAATGGATAACACAATTATGTCCCTCTTATTTCTCTCGGAATCATTGATTATTATGAGGTAGCATGTCACTGAACCGGTTTTGGCAAAATACGTTTTGCTGTTTGATAATGTAAATAGCAGATAAGGACGTTTGGAAAAGGACAAAGCAGCTTCGAAGAACGCGTTTTACCCAATATATCCCAGCAAAACCCGCAATATACTGGATAATAGTTCGGTGGGTCTGTGATTCAGGGAGTTCTTATCCTCTTACAGGACAAATTTATACCGGCAAATCTTCTTCGAGTAGAACAGTAAACCAGGGAGAAAGAGCTGTGAAAGACTTGTGTTATCAATTCAAAGAATCTGGAAGGAATATAGTGACTACATATAGATATTTTTACTACATTGCCCTTAGCTCGGCTAACCCGGAAAACCCAAAGATAGCCCATGATTTTTTTTCAATACAGTTGACATTGCAGCATTAGCTGCCAATATAATTTGCCGGTTAAATATGTCTCAATCTCAGGCCGTAACCCACAGTAATTTTGCACAAGACCGTGAAGAACCGTGGAATATAGTTGGCGATGCCCTCTAATTACAGTAGATCAAGCACTACAAATTGTATCAGAGAATTTTCAACATAATCGGTGATAGAGTGAATGTTAGTAAACCAATTTCTAATCAGCGCAGCGGCTGGAAAGCCAAGCCCTCTAAGGAATGCTTCGGGATGAATTGTAGTAGTAGGAGAATGTATTATCTGCAAAAACTCAACAGTCAACACCCAAGAGAAGACTCGGAAATACTGTACGATGTGCAATCTTCCCGTGTTCATTAGAAACACTTCTTACAACGAAATGTGTGTCTTGCTTGTTCCGAATAAATGTATTTTTGGTTTTCTTTTAATTAAAATTTTTATTATCTTAATTTTTGAAATATGTAAAATGAAATGTTAATGAATTTTAGAACCCATTTTTCATTTGTATAAGAAATAAAATTCCATTTTCTTCTATTTTGCGTAAGGTTACCCGGGTAACCCGTAATTGATTTAAAGGTGTAATTTGTAAACCGTTAAACATTTGAAGTACCAAAATAGGGACGATTACTTTTAAAATCAAAATATGTTTACATTTAAATGATTTTGGCATTCCTGGATCTTAGAGCCAAAATTCCATTGATAAAATAGAAATTTTATCGATTAAAGTCGAAAGGGTTACCCGAGTAACCCACTATAGACATAAGGATTATGATGAAATTTGATAAATGTAGTGGATAAACTTGTTTCTTTTGAGTCGTAAGCTTGTTTCGAGTACTCCAGTTTATGAAGCGATACAAATAACATCAAATTTATTACGAAACAGCAATGTTAGAACAAAAACCGTAGATGAGGTTACTAATTTATTAAATGTCATCACAAAACAAAATTACTTCGAACATGACAGTGAATATTATTTACAGCCAGAAGGTTTGCCATTGAGAAGCCGTTTTTCAGGCACTTTAGGTGATATATACTTAAACCACATTGAGAAGGAATACATTTTAAACACGAAGAACAAACTTCTAAATAATATAATTTACTGGCACAGATATGTTGATGATATCTTAATGCTATTCAGAGGTTTCGTCAGGCAATTGGATCATTTACACCGATATATTAACAACATTCACACAAACATAAAATTCATGCTGGAAGTAGAGTCAGAGAAATCGTTCATTTTTTTAGACTTAACCATCCAAAACATAGACCATAGACACGCATTCAAAATATTCAGAAAATAAACTCAAACGGATCACACTATTCACAACACCACATCACCCGTTTCAACATACAATCGCAGCTTATCGTCATATGCTTCATCGTCTCAACCATATCCCGATGACTGCCAGGTGCCAATGATTATGAAAATGAATACATTACGATACAATATATCGCCTACAATAATGGATACCCGGAAAATATGATCTACAATTTAAATGCCAAACGATATTTTTAATTCTAATTATGCACAACACTTAACGGACGAGAACCACTCATACACTGATATTCACACCAATTTAATCATATTACACAGGCTGCAAAAGGGAAATATAATGGACCGGTACGAAGAGTTGGAAATTTATAAACATCGCAACAACACACTGATTGTAAACGAAACACTAAATACAAAAACAAATAGATTGTACGACAGGGTAACAAAAATGAATTAGAACAACCACCGGGAAAAGCAACAAAACACAACAAACAACAAAAAGAATTTTTAGTAGGTTGCAAAAAATTGACAAAGAGCGAAGCTCGAAACTAAGTAGTATTTTGGAAATAAAACACATAAAATAATAAAACAATAAAAAAATTAAAAACTATTTAAATTATTAAATAAAATATAAAATTAAATTATAAATGTAGTGGAATGGAAATGGGATGGAGTATGATGGAACTTGCCTATTTCTCAACCGATTATGGTGAACCTAAAAAGTAGAACTGGCGTCCCGGGAATTCCCGGGAATTTAAGAAATTAAAATTATTCCCGTTTCCCGGGAATGTTGTGAATATTTCCCGGGAATGCAAAATCCAATTCCAAAACTGCTCAATAAGCTGCATTGAGGCATATAGACGAAATTCTGTTATATGGCGAAATAGGAAGGAGCTTGGCTATTGCTTAACCGATTATGATGACATTTGAGATTTGCGATGGAAATGAGATTCTAAAATAATATTTCTACAGCAATTCTTCAACAGCTGCATGTTTGACAGAAACCTCAACAGACAACATCATAGAAACCATATTGGCAAATTTCCATAACCTCATCCAAAAATAATTGTTAGGTCAAGGAAAACGTCAAAATTCATCAAAATCGGTTACAAACAGCTGTTTTTTTTCCTTTTTTTTTCGTTTTATTCTATGCAATCTTTTCTGGGGCTCGAGGCACTCCCAACTCTTTCGCAGTTAACTTTTACCGTCCTACTTTACGCAGTAGCAGCCAAATCGAGGACGTACGGCTATAGACCCGTTTTGTATAAACCACCTGCACATTGCATTGCTTCATGCCAGCCTATAGTACTGACATGAAAGATGGGTCAGCCCATATGGATTCTGCACTCTCAAAGGGGCGCGTTCATCGTCATCACCGATCGTAATCAGATGATGAAAAATCCCTTTTGCATCCCGCCCCTATAGGGATTCGAACCCGGTACCTCCCGATCCAAACGCCGCAGCTTTAACCACTGAGCCGTTTGGTCGGTAGCTAAGTTATATTCTTTATAATATTACAGGATCCCATCTAAAAATCATTTTAGAAATTTATTTTCACTGAAAATGTCAAATTTAATTATAATTTGTTAAGAAATAGCCAAGTTCCTACTTGGCCATATTCTAGAACTTTATCCAAAAAATTTTATAATCCCCATTTATATCGCACATGTCAAATTTCACTAAAATCCATTTGAAAATAGGTAAGTTCCATTCTAATTTGCCATATTCCAGAATTTCATCTAAGAATTACTTTAGAATCTCATTTCCAACGCACATGTCAAATTTCTCCATAATCGGTTAAGGAATAGCCAAGTTCCATCCCAGTTGGCCATATATACATCCTGATTGGCCATATAGGTATACAGTCAAACTTGGATATAAAAAATCGGGATATAACGAAAACCTTGTTATAAGGAACTTATACAGGAACTTCCCAGTTTTACAGACATATACAATATAAATATATTACCTTGTGGTATAGTGGTGTACTATTTCAAGAAATAGTTACTTACCGGTAAAAAAATACAGGATTTTGTTTTATGAGTTTTGGTATGGGTTTAGAACTGTTGTTCTTGCTTGTAATATGCGCATTGCAATTCAAACGATATTAAAATCTTTGTGTCGAATAATTTTTGGGGTTTTTAACAGCTTAATGCGAGGAGCTTTATTAATCTAACGATTTCTTAGCTTATACTAGCAGACACAGTTATCTAAGATCATAAAATTCGGAATTTTTTGTCAAATTAGCAAACAAAATATTTTCGATGTTTTTTTTACCGTAAAATTCTAATCTAAACAATGCCTTCAGTTGTTACATAAACATGAAATTAAAATAAATACATATAACCAAAATATAAAATTTTGATCACATAACAATAAAAAATTCAAGGCGTTGGAGCAATTTTGGATAACGTCTTTAATTCTAAATTGTTCCTTATACCATACATTGAGAGTCGTCTCCTCAAAGTATATAATAAAATTAAAATTAGGTTTTTCATATAACAACATCATATAAAATACGAAATTAGCTATTTCCGATTTGCTTTATATTTTGTTGTTGCCTCATGTGTGTTAGCGCTTTGTTGATTTTCGCTTTTTTTATTTTTTATTATGTTTTCCTTATTTTGAATGTCATTATCAAGTTTGCAATAAATAATAAACGAAAATTCGTATAAAATATAAATAAATCGTAAAATAAAAAATTTAAAACAGCAAAAAGCAAACAAAATTATGAATGTGTCATGTCAATTCAAAGAAAATAAATCAATCGATAAGGAAATTTGGTTACAAGTTACAACAAGCAATAAAATAAACAAAAATCATTAAAAGCAAAGTGTTTTTCCTTGAATTGTGTTTATGTGAAGGTGGTATATAGGGGTGGTTTTTGTGTAATGTTAAAACAAACATGTTTTAGTATATTGCGGAATGAAATGAGATTTTTATTTCACATTTTATTATGATAGAATAATATATGCCGAGTGTAAAATAATAAATTTTTCTTGGAAAATTATTTTAATTTTTTACATACATATATACAGCTATTTATGACAGAAAATTAAAAAGTACATTCATATAATAGATTTATTTATTTTGAAGGGTGGCATAAATTTAAAGCTTTTTTAAGCTTTTGTGTTGACAAAAATGGGTTTTAATTGTTTTGACATGTTAAGGAGTTTCTACTTGAAATTATCAGTAATGCGTGTAACAAAAAATCGCAACATGTCAACGGTTTGAAAGAAAGGACGAAAATATTTTGTTTTCTTGCATATTTCTGTGACATGTTTAACTTTGAGATCTCAGCCACAAGAAATATTAAATATTAAGTAGAAGATTTGCCAAAGTTTGAAGGAGCTTGCTTGATTTTTGTTATAAGGGCGTTCATCAACTAATTTTGACTCTATCTGTCACACTGGTTGTAGAGTTTAATTTGTACAAGTAAATGAGCGCTTACAACGCTTCCAGCTACCACAGTTATAATAAATTAACTTTTATTAACAGTGAATAATGTTATGTTAAAGCTAGTTACTATTCAAACCAGCATAATATTTTCCATATTTTGAAAATCATAAAATATGCAGTAAAAAAACATTGCTTAATTCACTATCAAACCATAATTGGCCAGAATTCCATGAGAACAAAGCAAAATCATTCTCCCTTAACATAGTCATAAAATTATAACATTTAGATAAAATATCAACATAAATTATGTATAATAATAAAAACCAACTTTTAACCCGACAAATCTCGGTCTCCGTTTTATATGTACACAATTGTATTTATGTGAAACACATAAACATCTAGATTATGTTAAAATAGAAATATTATTATTTATAAAAAAAAATATTTATCTAGGAATTACGCAAAAACCATGTATTATAATTTAAATAGTTTTTTAACAAAATTATTGTGGTAAAATGTCATAATAAATTGTTTGTGTTACAATATGCATATTGTTTGTGACATTCTTCTACAACAAAAAAAAATAAAAAAATTATATTATTATTATATTTTATACATACAAAAAATTATTTATAATTAAAATTTTTAACATTTTGACTATAGCACAAAATATTGTATCTACATGTACACAAACAATTTTTAATATTATATATTAGTGAAGTGCTAAAAATTACTTGTACTTGCTTTATGATAAATATGTTTTTTTGGATTTTTTATAATGAACATGTACAGTATGTAGGTAGTACCTTGAAAACCATAATATACCAAACTTTAGTAGGTATACGTATCTAGAAAGTTTAATCATGTAAATTTTTTGTCAAACAATTTTTTTTTTAAACATATTTTTGATTGGATGTACATTTTGTACCTGATTATACAAGGATAATATGAAAGTTAGCTTTCAGATATAATTATGTTAAAATTATATTGGAAAGTTTATGTTTTTTGTAGTTGGGAATGTTTACATTAAAAGGCATAGTTCTAGTCCAATACTATCGAAAGAGTGCTTGATTTCAATTCATGCATTCATTCTCTGTTGCATTCAATGTGTTTCATCGGCAAGTAACCGGCCGGAAAATTCGGAATATTTATGTAAAGTTATAAAAAAAAATCCTTTAAAGTGGGGATCTAACTTACTGTAAAATTTTGCAAGTTATTACGTTTTCAATTTTTTGAGTAATGTTGGTGAACCCTTTTCACATTTTCATCATATCTCTATCTAGTTATGGCTCGATTTTAATTCTGTTTGCGGTTTTTGAAATCTTATGAATCACTTTATTGATTAATTTGCACACTTAGCCAGAATTTTTTTATAAAAGCCTCTACTTAAAAAAAAATGAACTGTAATGTCGAACTGAATAAGTCGAAAAAATGTCCCTTTAACATAGTTATTTTATTTATTGTTATTAATCTACAATTTAACATCTACAAATTCACACAACATTGTTACTGGCTAACTCTTAAAAATACCATGCAAAAATCACCAAAAAAGGCCGGGAAATTGACTAAAAATTACTTGATGTTTAATAATAATCAATAGAAACAATTTTTAATACAAATTATTAAACATTTTTTATTAAATGACATGTTCGAAATGCCATTCACCCTCTTGTAAATAAATAAAGGCTCTCGTGATCACACTTGTTGTTGTCCGAAGCAATTGTTTAGGATTGCCTCTTATTTCTGCTACATCAGCGAAAATTTTTAAATCTATGATTTATTTTTTAGTAGTAACACTATTTTAATTTTTTTTTTTTTAAATTTTGACTTAATTTAATTTTAATATTTTTTAAATTTCTTGTTTTTTATCAGTTTTAAATTTTCATAATTGGTGATTATTTTACTTCGGTCTAAAAAGGCCAAAGTATTGAAATCCTGTCAAAATGACGAAAAATTTGGTTGGTCCAAAACCACTTTTCTCGACCTTTTGAAAGTCCCTGAGTCTGAAAATGCAAAAAAAAAAAAAATGTAAAGGGCTGAAACTTCTCGAGGTGATCAGAACTTCGGTCTTTGGTATCTTCAATAATGTTATAAAGGTGGTGTGACAGTTTTGATATTATTGATTTCTATGTTAACCAACATATACTTATTTACTTATGCAACAACAGCCAAACAGGTCAAAAGCTTCAGTAACATGGGTACAGGCATCCAATTTAAAACGAAAAATGGTATTCTAGAACTTTATAGTGAAAGTAGTATAACAAATTATACTTCTAAACGTTTAACTGACCACATTTCAGAAATTTATCCAAAAACTCATTTTAGAATCCCATTTACAACGCACATGCCAAATTTCATAACAAGCGGGTAAGGAATAACTAAGTTCCATCCTACTTAGCCACATTCCAAAGCTTTATCCAAAAATCATTTTAGAATCCCATTTCCAACAAACATATCAAATTTCATCATAATTGGTTGAGAAATGGACAAGTTCGATCATACTTGGCCATATGCCAGAACCTCATCCAAAACTCATTTTAGAATCCCATTTCTAACACACAAATCAAATTTGATAATAATCGGTTGAGAAATAGACAAGTTCCATCATACTTGGCCATATTCCAGAACTTCATCCAGAAATCGTTTTAAAATCCCAGAACTTCATCCAAAAAACATTTTAGAATCCAATTTCCAATACAAATGTCGAATTTCATCGTAATCGGTTGAGAAATGGGCAAGTTCCATCCTACTTGCCCATATTCAAGAACCTCATCCAAAACTCATTTTAGAATCCCATTTCTATCACACAAATCAAATTTGATAATAATCGATTGAGAAATAGACAAGTTCCATCATACTTGGCCATACTTCAGAACTTCAACCAGAAATCGTTTTAAAATCCCAGAACTTCATCCAGAAAACATTTTAGAATCCCATTTCCAATACAAATGTTGAATTTCATCGTAATCGGTTGAGAAATGGGCAAGTTCCATCCTACTTGGCCATATTCCAGAACTTCATCCAAAACACATTTTAGAATCCCATTTCTAACACACATATCAAATTTCATAATAATCGCATCCAACACACATGTCAAATTTCATAATAATCGGTTGATAAATAGGCAAGTTCCATCATATAAAATATTTGTTAACTATTCACTACATCCATATCCAACCCCAACTCAACTTCAACTCAACTTCAACTCAACGCGCAAATTGACCCATAATTTAACCTTCAAATCAATTCCCAATTCAATGCCCAATCCAATAATCAAATAAACATATAAAAAAAATCGTAAATATTTGTAAAAGCAGGTATTTTGGGTCAATTCGTATGGCAGGTACCCCACTCCCTTGCCGTACAGTCTCCAAAAGCTTTTCAAATCTCCGCCTTGACCATAGAAACAGATTGGCGAAAAAGAAATCCAAATCGGACAAGCCGTTCTCGAGATACCATGGGTCCAGACATCCAGACATCCAGACAGACGGACGGACATTTTTTTTTTTTTGCATTTTCAGACTCAGGGACTTTCAAAACGTCGAGAAAAGTGGTTTTGGACCAACCAAATTTTTCGTCTTTTTTGACAGGATTTCAATACTTTTGTCTTTTTAGACCGAAGTAAAAATGTCCGCCCGTCTATCTGGATGTCTGGATGTCTGTGTGTCTGGATGTCTGGATGTCTGGACCCATGGTATCTCGAGAACGGCTTGTCCGATTTTGAATTTTTTTTCGCCAATCTGTTTCTATGGTCAAGGCGGAGATTTGAAAAGATTTTGGAGACTGTACGTCGAGAGGGTTGGGTACCTGCCATACGAATTGACCCAAAATACCTGGTTTTATAAATATTTACGATTTTTTTATGTATGCTGGGTTGATTACACTACCCTGCAAAATTTTGCCCCTGGACAATGAATAGTTGTTTCCGAAGTAATTTTTCACGCTGGATCCGAACCCGGGCCCAGAATTTGAGATATTCTAACCTAAAAGTGCAAAAAACACTGTTTTTTGACATATTTGAGGTTATGTAGCAATTTAGATTTTACTTTTTTATAAAAGCCATGTATGGGATCTTATTGTACAAGTTTTCTTCTTTCAAATGCCGTGGAATTTGCTCAAATATCATTTTTTTTCGCCGCTATATCGCATTTTCAAATTTGCATATTCGTGAATTTTTCTGTATAAAAACACTACCCTGCAAAATTTTAAAAATTTGGTGCCACTTGACAATGAATAGTTGTTTCCGAAGTAATTTTTTACGCTGAATCCGAATCTGTGGTCAGAATTGCTCTATCACGTCAGGTTTATGAGATATTCTAACCTAAAAGTGCATATATACCGTAGGCATAAAAGGTATAGTGTATTATACAGTATACCGACAAATTCATGCACATGCAATTTTGAAAATGCGATATCTCGGCGAAAAAAAAACATATTTGAGCAAACTCAAAGGCATTTGAAAGAAGAAGACTTGTACTATAAGATTCCGCACATGAACTTTTGGAGAAAAAAAAAATCGTGGTGCTAGATAACCTCAAATATGTCAAAAAACAGTGTTCCTTGCACTTTTAGGTTAGAATATCTCATAAACCTGACGTGATAGAGTAATTCGGAGCCCAGATTCGGATTCAGCGTAAAAAATTACTTCGGAAACAACTATTAATTGTCAAGTGGCACCAAATTTTTAAAATTTTGCAGGGTAGTGTTATTATTGAATTGAGCATTGAATTGGGAATTGATTTGAAGGTTAAGCTAGGGGTAAATTTGAGGGTTGAATTGAAGTTGAGTTGGAGTTGAGTTGGGGTTGCATTAGGATGTAGTCATGTAGTGAGTAGTTAACAAATTTTTTATATGATGTAACTTGCGCTTGCCTATTTATCAACCGATTATTACGAAATTTGACATGTGTGTCGAAAATGGGAATCTAAAATGATTTTTGGATGAAGTTTAGGAATATGGCCAAGTATGATGGAGCTTGACTATTTCTCATCACATGTGCGTTGAAAATGGGATTCTAAAATGTTGTTTGGATAAAGTTCTGGAATATGGCCAAGTAGGTGGCACTTGCCCATTTCTCAACAGATTTTGATGAAATTTGACATGTGTGTTGGAAATATGATTCTGAAACGAGTTTTGGATGATGTTCTGGAATATGGCCAAGTAGGTGGCACTTGCCCATTTCTCAACCTATGTTGATGAAATTTGACATGTGTGTTGGAAATGGGATTCTAAAATGAGTTTTGGATGAAATTCTGGAGTAGGATGGAACTTGGCTATTCCTTAATGGGGTATCATCAAATTTGAGATGGGTGTTGGGAATGGAATTCTAAAATAATTTTTTGATATTGCTTTGGAAGATGGCCAAGTAGGATGTAACTTAGTTATTCCTTAACCCATTATGATGAAATTTGACATGTGCGTTGTAAATGGAATTCTAAAATGATATTTGGTTAAAGTTCTAGAATATGGTCAGTTACACGGTTAGAAATATCAGTAAAATTTTCTATACTACTTTCGGTTTAGAGTTGTATAATACGATTTTTCGTGTTATATTGGATGCCTATACTCCTGCTACTAAAGCTTTTGACCTATTTGGCTGTTGTTGTATGTATAAGTAAATATATGTCAGTTAAAATAGAAATCAGTACTGCCAAAACTGCCACACCAACTTTATGACACAGGTGACAGGTGAATGCAATCCTCATTGAAAAACCAAAGACCGAAGTTCTGATCACCTCGTGAGGTTCAGGCCCTTTATATTTTTATATTTGAAATCATAAATGTTAATGACAAAATCGATTTCTTTACTTAAATAAATAAATAAAAATACGTGTTCATCAAGCCTGTGGATCATTCCTGACCATACATTTTTGGAAAATTAGCTCTGGAAAGTTGTCTCCCTTACGACGTCTGGGTTTTCGACGGCCCAAACATGAAGGTTTCTATATAATTTATTTTACCTGCACTGGTGAAAGTAGCTTCATCTGTCCACAATATTCTCCTTGTAAAATTGACATCACTTCTTTGCCGTGAAATTATCCAGTTACAAAAAACTGATCCGGCACGATAGTCTATATCTCCTAGATATTGAGCACAACGGCAGTGATAAGGATGAAGGCCTTTTTTTTAAGGAGTCTCCATACGCTAGTCCTCGATATGCCTAGTCTTACCGACAGGCGACTGATACATATCGTAGGGTCAGCGCGTATTAATCGTTATACTTCCTCTTCCACAAGTACAATTTTTATTATATACGATAAAAAAATATTTTCGTTTGAGTAACGCAATCCAAAAAATGAAACTAAGATTGTTTTATTTCTAAACGACTCTGTTTTCCCGGAAAATTAAATTTTCCGTTACTTACATATAATGCAGTATGAAGCGCTTATTCACAAATTTTTAAAATTGCATCTCCTTATAAAGAATATAACACAAATATAATATAATACCCAAAAATTCATGTATTTACCGTAAAAGTATAAAACAAAATAAATCAATATAAATAAAATAATCACATTTTATAAAATTAATCACATAGTAAGGTAGTTTGATAAAATAATTCAGTTAGGATCCTCTGTTGCCACATTTGTATATAAGGATAAAATAAGCATACGAGAAGATTTCAACTTGCCTTCGCATTTACAAATAAAATTGATTGAAGCAATTTCGAATTTTATTAAAGCACAATGCGGTTTCATATTTCTTGCATGTGACGAATGTCGTTAAGCCCTTACAAGTTGGCAATTTGTATTGCAGCCTCTTTTTATTCCATAGAGGGTGGTGGCCCGACTGTAGTTTTAATTATCACAACAATTTAAAATTGTTAAAACACAGAACACTGAGAATACGTAGTTTCACACGATCGGTTAGTAAACAACTGAACTATTTATTATTACATAGAACTATCATAATATAAGTTTTCTATCATTTAAAAGATCAGCGGTGGGATCATGAAATCCGGACGGAAATGTCGGTCGTTTATATTGTAAAATATCACCGCTAGCAAATTCGACTGGAGAAAAAACCGTATCATGAAATGGAGTGATATCATGAAATTCGGTAGGGGTGAAATTGTTGATAGAAATCACCCGGTTTTACAAACAATTGTATTTATTATACCGTTTTTTGTAAAAACTGAGTGCTAGTTTCGTCAAAATATCACCGCTACCGAATTTCATGATATCGCCCCATTTCATGATACAGTATGTTTCCCTGTCGGTTTTGCTGGCGGTAACATTTTACAATACTACCGACTGGCATTTTCGACCGGATTACATGATCCCACCCCATAGGTTAAAAAGATTTGGTTAGAAAACATCAATATACCTGATAGCGACCCTTTTTCCAGAAAACGGCTATAAATGCTCTTTTTTCGACAAATTGCTGTTCGAATATTTTATGAGTTAGGTAGTAACAATTTTTTGTGACTTTGTAGATATTATGCTGTAGAGATATGATGAAAAATTTGAAAACGGGTCACTAATATTACTAAATAATTTAAAACTTAATAACTTGCAAAGTTTTACAGTTAGACCCCCCCACTTTAAAGGATTTTTTGCGATGATTTTACATAAATATTCCGAATTTTCCGAATGGTCGCTTGCCGACGATACACATTGTATACATATAAAAAGTATCTTAAGATATTTACATTTTACACATCATAATTTTTTTTAAATAGTTGATAAATATGATACAATTATGCCCGGTTTCTCAATTATAAAGGCAATCTCCGGTTAAATATTATTTCACCGATTTCTTCTTTTATGAAATTACAACTTATTTCATAATACAAATTCAAAGCGTAAATATTTAACTGCCCAATTTCCTCCAGCTAAATATTTAGCTGAAGGCTAAATATTTCTCTGTAAACAAAAAATATAATCAACATGAATTGGATTTGTATTATGAAATAAAACGCAATTTCATAAAAGAAGAAAGGGAGGAAATATTATTTAACCAGAGATTGGATATTTTTTTGTGAAACCGATTATTAGAAACGTGTGCTTTAAAATCAGCATAAATATAACTAAAACTAGCTATTCAAAATACATATAACCTAAATTAAATCTATCGTGTAGTCATTGAACTAAACGGTTGTGGTTTCGTCCTGTCAATAAGAAAAATAAATTATAAAAACAAATTTAATTTTATGTTTGTTAATTTTTTATTTATTTTATAAGTTTATTTCCTTATAGTGAAATTATTTATTTATTTTAATAATTAACGATTTTTCGCTTTATTTAAGGTGTAAACAGAACAAGAGCGATAACTACAAGCGACGAGTTTAAAATAAATTTATCGGCCGGCGATATCGCTATAGTAAATACAACAAGAGCATCAGCGACCGACAAAATTAAATATATCATCTCAGTAGCCCAATTAATTTTTTTTTTCAAGCGATATTATGTTTAATGAATTAAAAAATACTAATTTAAATTAAATTTGGCGAATGAATTTACGTTGTTTGTTGTTAAGGGAACGGCAACTTAGGATATCAAAAATTAAAAACCAAAAATTAGCCACTACCAACATAACGACCCAAAAATCAATTGGTAACATTGCAACGCTGGCGACAAAATTAGAAATAGATTCTAAAAAAAAGTTCAGAGATATTGTCGTCGTCGCCAGCGACATTAGTTCTGTTAGCATCTTATATACTTGCTGTGTATTTTGATATGACAGGTGTTGTCGCTCTTGTTTAGTTTATACCTTTATAGCCAAAATATCGTAATTTCAGGGTGTCTTTGTTCAATTTGAAAAATTGTTCCGCTTACTTATGAATCTATACTAATATTATAAAGAGGTAAAGTTTGTATGTTTAGATGTATAATCTTTCACTAATATTCAGAATGGACCTTCAGAGTGAACATATTCTGTACATATATTAATCTGTTAAAATAAAAGGGCTTTTCGTAGAGACCAATTTTGTTTAATAATAGTCATGTTCCAGTCGACCACCTCAAGTACTTACAAGTACTTAGGTTGCTTAAATTAATTACTCGTAACTGCTCTTGCATTCTGGCAAGAGCAGTTACGAGTAGTTAAATTTAAGCAAAGACACAAACCTTAGTACTTGTAAGTACTTGAGGTAGTCGACTGGAACACGACTAGTTATACGGCTATGTAAGAAAATTATTAATTTCAATATTATTAGAAGGCTTTGATCGATAGATTTGTTTTTACTTTTGACTGTTTCGTACTTACACACACTGTTGATCGGCATCAGATATGAAATAAATTTGTAGAAACTGCGGACTTTGACGTACTGGTGGTAGGGGACTACCAATCAATTGGTACACCTGCCTTTCTACCTTAAATGTACGCATAAATTTCCCTTCGCGAATTTCTTTAGCACCGAATGACATCATCTGAAACAGTGTATTATACCTGCGTATGTTACTTAAAAAATGCGCAGATCATTGATGTCTGCCTGACAAAAAGAATCACTTTGTCTCCAGCACAACACATACCGCTTGCTTCAGCATTCCATTTTCTAGAAAATCACTTAGGGCAAGTTTTATTCATTCGTCCAATTTTTACAGTGTTTTGCTGAGCGTAATCTATATTTGGATCACGATTGAAGTTTCTGCTATTTCCGTGAGCAACAATTCGATTACGCTCTATAATATATAAATAATAACTTATGCCGTGTTTTGCTCACACATTGAATTTAGTTGTGAAAGCATTATCATTAAAGGAATGTAATCACCATTTTCAAATCAAGCACTATCGCGAGTGGCAGCCTACGCAAATTGCAACAAGATGATAATATGGTAGTACCAGATGGATTAGCGAATTAGCTATGATTAAACGATTTTTAAATCTGCGGGAATTTACCACTACGTTAATAATATTCCTAAAAATTAACCATCCTCTACTCTATAAGAACACCAAATATCATTGTTGACTTACTGGAACCGTTTGAAAATATAACCACTGAAATCTCTGGAGACCAGTAAGTCACAATATTATTAGTAATTCCATGAATACACGGAACAGTCCTAAAACTTGATGCCTTAGTTTCCACCGTTAAGACTTACATCGGAAAGCAAATAATGAATGAGCTAAATCTATAGTGACACGGATGTTTCCATATGCTAAACGAACCATCGCCATCCTTGGTTGATCCTCGATTTTAAAAAAATGCATTTATATCGTTAGAAAACGCATACAATGCCCTAACATTTTTAACTAACAAGGTTTTATCATGTAGTTCATCGCAGAACTTTAAATGATCAATCAATGTGTGCGTCACATTCTGGAGGTACAGGACCAGGATTGCTGTTGTTTGTTTTAGAAAGGCCCACCATTATTACGAACTTCAACCTCCGATGCTATAATAAACGTCAGGCAATATATTGAGCAATTTATAAATAACCCAACGTCCGATCCTATTTCCTTCTGGGATGAAAATAAAAACCAATTTGAAGTTCTGTATTTTTCAGCAGCCGGGGAAATATTAAGGGACCATCGAAGTCGTCCTAAACCACAGAAAGTTAAAACGCTTGTATTTCTCCAAAAAAAAAAAAAAAAAAACAATGTCTTATTGATTAATTAAAATTTAATTAATTTTTTTAGTTTTCGTTAAAGACGTCATTGATATTAATATTGACATTCAAAGTAAGATTTGTGACCAAACAAAAACCTACAAATCCACTGATTGCGTTTTGGATCCATATGAAATTGTGAATTAGCCAATTGAATTTTTAAATTCCCTTGATTTGTCTGGAACTCCATCTCACATTTTACAATTAAAAATTGGTGCGCCAATCATTCTTTTGTACGAATTTAAACGCATCCAATTTCCGGTACGTTCAATCACTGCAAGTATGTGGATTAAATCTTGAAACATCATGTTACTCACATGGACGATTCTACGTTGGTTGCTCACGTGTTGGTAAACCGTCAACATTATGCATATTCGTACATGAAGAAACTGTACAGATATGCGAAAAATTAATTTTTAATAACTACATGCAGTGACATCTATTTAAATTGAGAGTAAAAACAACACAAAAGGCTTAGTTAGGGTCAGCAAGCGGACTGGGCTCAAAAAGGAGTAGCTGCCACTGTCACTGATTACTGTGCTAGCGCAGCATTGCTGTATCTGAACCGAATAAGCAACAGTCCTCTTATATATCTAATTGGTTTGCCAATTTTTTTTTTATGTCGGTCCCTATTTTTCCTGATCACTGGAAATTATAGCACGGATTTTTTCCGAGTTGATGATTTTCAAGATTTATAATTTTAGATCTTGTTCATTTCAAGAAAGTCACATTGATCAGCTTGTATTCTCATTAAATGTTAATGAAGGTAATGAATGTTTTGAATTTTCACATTGTCTGCTTTATGCAGATGATATGAAAATATATGCTGTAATTATAATGGTGTCTCTGGTTGTATGAAATTGCAATGTGACTTGGATAACTTTTGCAGCTGGTCGTCTAACTACAAATTTTTGTTGAATATGGGTAAAGGTAGGATTTTGTCATTCTCTCGGAAGCCCTTGCCAGTATTTCAGCAATATTTTTTTATACCATATTGCTATTGATAGAGTTGTGATCTAACTTTTACTAAACGCGTTGATTTTATTATTACAAAACTTACATTAAGTCAGGTTTCATTAAGCGCGCACACACGCTGGTTGCGCCGCCTTCGTTTGCTAGATATATTGATCCTGTTTCTACAAATTTTGCACTTTCTAAACAAGTTTTGAGAATGTCGTGACTTTTTATATCGGTGTACGATGTTTTCGATTGCTTAATTCGAGAGATTAATTAATTTGAGAAATTCGTTTAGAAATAAGTTGTTTTAATTTTTGTCTATTGATAATTGTTAATTTTTGTTTTTATCGGTTTGGTTACTGATTGTATATTTACTGTAGGTTATACCATCCGGAATTGTAGTTCTAAATATTTTTCAAAATTCGAAATTTCTAAACATTTAGAAAAAATTTAGAAACATTTTTAAAAATCGAAACATCAAATTTTCAAATTTTTAATTAGACAATAATTTTACATTTTTAAAAATTAATTTTATTAACGTATTTAATTCTTTTTTATTTCTAGGTAAGAAGTCTCCATTCAATTTGTGCAGAAATTTGAGGTAAAAGTTAAGAGATAAGCATTCCAAATTTTAAATTTGATTATTTATGCTACTTTGTATTGCAAAAATCTATTTTAATAGTTTATTTTAAAACACAGCGATCAATATGTACATTATATAGACTTTCGAAGGTGACCGACAGTTCAAATTATGAAAACTGGTTTCTAATTGGACAAATTAAAATAGTAATCATTATTTCGCTGATGTAAAACTTACTACAGAAATAAATGGGCTATGCTAATAACTCTGATAACAAAACATAAAAAAAAAATTCTCAATTGTCTTATTTTATACGACATACAAAACGCCTTATAAATGTCATAAATATACAAAGAGAAAAATAAAGCTCGAATCCATATAAATGAAATTCCAAACAATACATCCTACATCCATTTAAATGGTTTGTTGTTTGAAAATAAATGACGATCAATTGTCACAACAGTGCGGCGATGTTGAATTATTTTGATTAAGAAATTAATTTGATTACAGCACGCATTTTTTGACGAACAAGTAAAGTGGTATAAAAAACAAATAAAATTCACCAAATAAGACAACAATAACATACAAAAAAGCTCTCAGAATTACGTTTATGTATTATTCAGTATTCACAGAAAGCGAAATGATTTTGAAAAGAGTGGCGGCTCCTCTATAATCATATACAATACTTAGTATAGTACTATATGGCAATAAAATGCTGCAAGAAACCATTTTGGTAATATTTTTTCTATATAAGGCACCAGATTGTCTATATTTCTTTTATGAAAAACGATTTCCATTTTTCGTTTGTGTATATTTGTGTATGTATGTGGCTTTATTATTGTTGTATACATTTTCCATACAATTTTCTTTTACTTTTTGTGTTTATATGGACTTGTGTGTATATCTAAAAATATGTTACAAAACATTTTAAGCTTTTGTATATACTCCTGTACAACTATGGTATATGAAATTTATAAAATGTATTGTAGTAGATGGAATTTTTATATGTTCGGAATGTGTTAATTATATAGCTTTTAATGCCGTTTTTCAACAAATCGATACGGTGGTTCACGGACGAAATAAAATAAATTTGTGCTCCAAGTTCAAGAATGATTTTTACGTGTTTGTAGTAAAAATGTATAAATTTATAATTTATTTATTTAAACAGTAAGGATACGGGGTAACAGACCGAAAATAAAGTTTCGCTTTAGGTTTGGTTTTTTATGTTTAACATGTGTTGCCATTTATAAATTAGTCAGGGAATAAACCCAAATCGAGTAAAGTTTTTTTTGAAATTTGAATTTTTGTTTTGTTTATTTCTCAATGTAGGTGTACATGTCAACTTTGCACGAGTTATTGACATTCATCATTATTTTGTATATTTCAACAATGGATTGATTGTAGATTAATGTGATTTATGGGTTTTTTTATATTCAAACCTCTTAGATCATCAAAACATTTTACTAATGAGCTATTTAAGCTTAGCTTTAGCTTTTATTAACCTTCTACCATCAAAAACAGAAGAAAGGCTACAATAAAAGTTAAAATAACTAAATGCATAGTTAAAACAAAATATTTAATCATCATGAATCAAATACTAAAATAAAAATAATAAAAAAAATCGTAAAGACAAATAGTTAGGGAAAATCTTCGCATTGGTTTGGTTTTACCACAAATATTTAATTTAGTTTATTTAGCATCTTGGATAGTTGACAGTTAATTTCATGTTGATTTCTAAAAATTAATTGTTATGTATTTTTAGAAAGAGGAAATTAAAAAAAAATGAATATTCAGAAATACTATGGATGCAATCAGAAATTCAGCTGCTGCACAATTTAAGCTGCTCAAAAAAAATCGAAGCAGGCGGAATGCAAAAAAATGTTGGCTGCATTTTTAAGCAACCGGCAGCCTGACTACTTTTATAGATTTTCGTGATTACGAATAATTAAGGGAAATCGTATTTTATTTCACCAATAATATTGAATTAAAACTTAAAATAAAATGATATTTAAAGAAGAAAGGTGCCATCAAATGAAAATATCTCCTTATATATCATTTTATGGTAAACTCAATTACACACAGGTTACTTGCCCGGAGGCTGTTGATTGTGGAATGGACATAATCATAGCCACATCCATAGTATAAATATATATAAAGTCATCAAACGAAAACAAATTTTAATCGATGAAGTTCCGGATGTCGCATCGATCGCATTAAAATACATAGTGAAAAACTTTGGTAATCGCCTAAATGAGCGCCAAGTTAAATGAACATCCCCTGGCATACGCGTCTCTAACAATTTACCACATATATATCAGATGTTTCAAGATGAAAAATTTTTACGCAATTCGTTCTAGAATCCAAACTTGAATCTCAAACCAATTTAAATTATTTTTACTTAGGTTCCGTCTAACCTAGATATAATAAAAGAAGGACAGTTAGAAGGGGGCACATTTTAAAAAGCAGAAATAAATAGAATAGATTTTTGGTAGCATTATTCCACGTTAAAAAAAAATCGTAAAAAGACATTAAAAATGTGGTAGTTTCTTAACTAAACTAAGTAGCTAAACAAAACACGTCGAAAATATTGGAATAAACTCTCTTAATCATCTTACATTAAACCTATAATCGAATCCTGCATTAAACCCATAAAACCTTTAACTATGGTAAAATTTCTCTCTTCGAAGGGCGTGAGAAACCAATGCTCTAATGTTTTCACATGAAAAACCTAGTCTAGCGACGTTTAACGAAGGAGCGCAAACTACCAGATTTTGTATTTCTTAGTAAAGCGAACCAGCTATGTTTCGAACGGAAAGATTTCCAATCTGCATTTGGTGGCTTATTTCGTAATGCTGAAGAGGGCATCCTACATTAAACCCACAATATCGTGCCTAAGTATTGATTAGAAACAATTATCACCACCTTCAACGTCAAGGAATGCCACCTACCCGACTCTTTAGAGAAAACTAATTTCTTAATCGTATAAGTCGATAAAGACTGCCTTTTTAGGAATGCTCATTTTTTAGGAATGTTGGCTGTTGTATTATTATTCTCTATATTAAAAGACTTGTGCTCCTTCACCATGTATTTATATTTATTCAAGTTTTGTTATTTAAGTGTTTTATAATTTCATGTTATGTGTTGTCATTCTGATGTCTACTTGTAGGCTGTGTACTGCGTTTGTATTAAAAAGTCTTATCCAACCTTTTGGCTAAAGGTATACACACACTGCAAGTAAATATCATAACAACATCTCCCTTTTTCAATAAAGGCCTAATAGTAACAATTTTGCTAACATATCATTAATACTAAACAAAGCATATGCCAAATACAATTAATTTTTGTACTTCTGAGGTGTTTTTATTTTCGTTTCATACCGCGTTTGTCTATCCGAATTATTTATTTTAATTTCCTCATCGGCGCTACTTTGCTCATTTTCATTTTTTAATTCAATTGTCTCGTACGTTTTCTGTATTTCGGATGAAGCATCCAATTTTGATCATTTTAATTGAAATGATAACCGATATTTTCCGCTGTTTCCAATATATGTTCTCTATTCCTCCTGTACATATTCCCATTGTGATTATCACTGACTGTGTAAGACCTTGGTTGCCTGCATCGATTAACTACAATGGCAGGTGACCAAACAGAAGTAGGTGTTTTCTTGTAAAAAATGTCTTGACCTTCATTCTTTTAGTGGTCGTAATTTTTTTTTTCATATTATTTTGTTTCTTGTTAAGCTGTTCAGAATATTTTTTGGAATCAATTACAGTTCAAGTTGATTTTCAATAGTGGGAAGTTTTATGCTTAATTTGCGTGACAATAAACCTCGGTTGGAGAATATAGATCTTGCTTCGGAGTAGTTCGGTAATGCAATAGGGCCACATGTGGATCGGAATTAGATTCTTTCCATTTTAATAACAAGTTCTTATTGTTTTCACGGCTCTTTCTACCATACCATTTGAAGGGGGAAAATTTGGACTAGATGTCACGTGATCAAAGTTCCAATTTTCTGAAAATTGTTTGAATTCTCCCGAATTAAAATGTGGACCATAATTGTCGCTAATGGCTATTTGTGGAATTCTATGACGTGCAAAGATTGATTTTAGCTGTGTGATTACTAACTTTGAAACATGGTATATTTATAATATTATGTGGCAACAATGGCTCTAATACATGCTTCCCAATTGCACAACCATTATGACATAGATCTTTAATTTTTAATAAGACATTATCTTTATTAGTAACCTAACAAATATTTTCTAACTTAGAGTTTGATGCTGACAAATTTGCAATAAGCCTATTGCAATGAATTTTGATATCATTATAAAATTCTGTTAATCACTCATAACATCATCTTCACTTTTTACTGGTGCTCTGGATAGAGCTTCTGCAATAAACATGTATTTTCCAGGTGTATAAATTACTTCTAAATCATATGACTGTAGTCTAAGCATAAATCTTTGTAGTCTAGCTGGGACTTTGTATGATGGTTTTTTGAATAAGGTAACTAGTGGTTTATGATAATTTTCCACATCGACTGTTTTACCATACACATATTGGTGGAACTTCGTACAACCAAAGAGGATACCAAATAATTATTTCTCTATTTGCGTATAATTTTGGTGACTTGTAGTTAATGTCGCAGCAGCATAAGCAATAGGTTTCGTACCATGAGATATAACCACTCCGACCGCGTCCTTACATCCATCGACCGATAATATTAATTACTTTTCCGGATTTTAGTATGTAAAAATTGGTGCTTGTGCCAGTACTGACTTTAGATATTTAAATTCTTTTTCTTGATTCTTAGACCAATGCCAAGAAATTGCTTTATTTAGTAACTGACGTAAGTGAGATGTTTTATCCGGCAAATTTTGAATAAAATATCCTACATAATTCACCATTCTAAGAAAATGATGAAGTTCTTGCACTGATTTCGGCTGTGACATTGAGCGTATTGCTTCAATTTTCATCGCATCCGGACTATAACATCATTTTGACTAAAGCAATGACCAATAAATTTGATTTCTCGCTGAGCAAATTTTGACTTCTGTCTAATATCTAAAATTTAAAATATAAGTTCTGTTTTGATATCCACAGTTGATGTTACTGTTACCAATAACAGGTACATTTGTAGCGTGTGATAAAAAAAATTCATAAAATTCATAAATACAAGAAAACAACTGCGGCATCTTTTACAACTGTATAATATTAGATTTAATGAAAATTATTCTTAATTATAAAAAAAAAATTAATAATTATCCCCAATCTGGATAACAAAAAAACAAAGAAAAATTTGTTTAACTGATTATTCTTTTTTTGACTGAACATTTCTAAAGTTGATTTATGAACCCTCCTCAGCAACCGGTTGGTACAACAACCGGTAACAGGAAATCTTTAAAGAAAAAAAAAAAAAAATATTAGACAAAGAAAACAATAATTTTCCAAAAAAAAAATTAAAATTCCCAAGCATCCATGTTTGATGTCAATAATTTAAATTGTTTGGTATTTTATTTGGGCGCCATGACATCCATCACACGCTCGAATGTGCACCAGCTTAGCTCTAGAACAATCCACCCTGGCGTAGGTTTATTTTTTTGCTAAAGGAATTTATTTTATTTGGAAATAATTTTAACAAGGAAAATACTATTTGGAAAATAAAAAAATAAATGGAAATAATTTCTTTGTCTTGTTGTTAACTTACCGAATAGAAGTTATCATCTCTCAAAAAAATTTACTTCCGAGTGGTTCCCACGTGTCTCGTTTCTCGACTCTTTAACCAAATAAAGAGAAAATTCAAGCTGAATTTTACGTGCTGCTTTTGTCGCACCGCACGCGGGTATCAATATCTGGGTTCCTAGTACATATGTACGTCGATTTAACCTGTAACCTCTCCAACAAAAAAATTAAATAAGGAAACACAATTATAATTTCTTTATAATCAAGAAGAAAATCGATCATGGTTTTTATATGCGGCTGTTTTATTTTTATTTATTTTTTTTCAATAAAGCAGCTCCGATCGATCCCTCACACAAAAAAAAACACCAAAGTTCCTTTCTATCTAAATTCAACCAAAAAAATCCATCTCGTGGCTAAACGTTTTTATTCGTACGATTTAATTTTATGTCTTTAATTTCTTTTTGTATAACATGCCCAAATAATAACATGCTTGGAGTTTTTCAATTTGGTTATAAATATTCTCTTTTGGTTTTAATTACACAAAACAATTTTTTAAACACACTCAAAAAATATCTTTATTAACTCTATTTGAGTGGAGTGGATTTTAACTTTCGTTTCACTAATAGTTTTTTCTATAAATCCGCCTTTTTTAGCGCGATATAAACAAAAAAACTCACAAACTCTAAAATCACAAAACAAAAATGATATTCTCGAACCACTGACAGTCCTTTTTCTTCTTTTCTTCTCTTTTTTTTTTCCATTCAGGCAAAAAAAAACTACGTTCACGCCGTGTTTATATAGTCCAAAGCATCTTCCCCCACCCATTTTTCGTTGAACAGTCACAATCAAAAACAAAGTATTATTTATGGGAGAGGCATCTGATGAAAATCTTCGCTCATTGTTGATTATTCTGTGCTAAATATCGCAAGTGGTGACTATAAAATGCGTTTACTATAGTCTATCGTATCATAGATGTCGCCCTATAGATCAAACACTTCAACCATATTTCGGAAACAATAAAATATATTACAGTTGCGCGTAACAAAAAAAAAAACATTTAGCGTTCAGAAATAAATCTATACAGACAAAAAAAAACACAACACTTTACAATACCGTTTGTATTATAAAAAAAAAAATTTAATCAAAAAAAATGTTTGATTAAATTTTTTTTTCTCCTCGTTCCCGTTAACCGCCATAGCTACAAAAAAAAAAATATACTTCATAAATTCATGGGATATAATACTCAATTTATTGCTCCATACGACCTATCAATTTATTCTAGTGAAATTCATCAGAAATCAAACGTCGATGTCGCCGCTAGCCAGTGGACAACTAAGTCACCTCTGGTGCATGAAACGATAAAAAAAAATTTTTGGATCGCATTGTTTAAAGCGATTTTTCAGGCACTATTAAACGGCCAAAACTTATCTTATAAAAAAACAGAAAACAATTATAATTTTGCGTCTCTTAACCAATTGTTTTGGTCAAGGCTATACACATAAATGTATACATTCAACTTTCTAAATGAAAATCAAGCACTGTTTCATGGCTTTAGATGAATGAATATATTTACCGGGTTCTCAATATCCACCAAAAGAAATAAAAAAACTGGTGGACACTAGAATTAAACCCATATTCCCAAGTTCCGTAAACTTGTCTGACTCTACTGATGGAATTCGTAGGATGTAATATTTGGCTTTCTGAAGAATTCTGAAATTATAGTATCCAGGATCGCATAAACAACAAATTAACAAAAAAAAATTAGAAACTAGAAAAAAAAAATTAAACTACTAAGCTTGAATTGACTGAATCTTGATTCGATAGAAATTGCTGAATTTTATTCTACCACAGTGCATAGTATAAACACATATAGTACTACCACCGTAGCTTCACCGGTGAAGTGTTAGATGGCGATACCGATATCGTTTTTAATTTTTCAACAAATTTTTATTTTCAAATTCGCCTAACTTATAGGCAAAATCGCCTAAATGTCATCTATTATTTCTATCTATTAAACTACAATTAAAGTAGTTGCGTCGAAATTTTCTTTTTCGTTCAACCAACGCAAAAACCATATTTCGTTCCTTTGTTCGCGGATTATTCGAAAAAAAAAAAAAGAATAAAATCGTAATATTTTTATCAATGAACAAAACAAATCCATTCATAATGAAAGAATGAAAATTAAAAATATTTTCACAGCCATTATTTTGTTGTAAAGAAAACCGGTTTTAATATTATTTTTGGTTAAACATTTTTATTCAAATTCGGTTTCTCTGTTTCGTTTTGTTAACAGAATGAATGCCATTTATTGATTTTGCACGTTAAATTAAAATTGCTTTTAAATGATGGCTGTTAACATGTTAGAAGCTACTTTTGGAAGCAACAAAAAAATTGGTTCATCGAAATACAATATGTACATGGGGCATTTGCATTTAAATCTCACATGTTTTTGTCCCCAAGGATTTTTTTAATGAATTCGATTTTATTTCTAAATATTACACAGATAATTTTTAAAGAGTATAGTATAAGTTTACTTATTGATCATAATACAGAAATTTATGAAAATGTATTTTTTAAATTATTTTGGACTTTTATCGTCATGAACGTTACTTTACTTTTCATGAACGTTGCTTTACTTATTTTAGATAAATTGTGAAATTCAAAAACATAAATTTAATTTACCGACGATTATTTACATTGGTGATAGAGGTCTACTTCTAAATGGTATACATATTAATCTTTTGTATTTTCAAATTAATAATTTTAAAAATAACGTAATAAAATATTTTTAAGTAACGTTCATGAAATAGTACAAAATATTAATAAAATAAAATGCAAAACCCAAATCTGCTCACGCCCAGATTTAAAAGAAAAAGAAATATGATTCAAAAATTATACTTTAATTTTTTTTAATTCGTTTATTATAAGCATGAAACTTGAAAACATTGAAATGTGAGATTTGGACGTGTGGACGTATGGTATCTAAACCCGACAATATTTTTCTACAAGGAAATTTTTTTTCGTTGCGTTGATCAAATGCATTGTTTTATTATTCTTGTATTTCGCATTATAATGTACACACATACTTATATAAATACAAACACATATCTTATTTAAATTTTTTGGATTAATTGTTATTAAAATGGAAAGCAAAACTTACATACTTCCGAATTTAAATCTAATTAAAGTTTGAAATTTATTACAGGAGGTTTCAAATATAAAACATGTAATATAATAGACTTGTACATTAGTTAAAAAAAAAAAGGTACACCATTCAAATCATTTTAAAAATCAAAAAGCGGAAACCAAATGGGACACAATCCAAGTGGGACAAAATCCTGTATTTGACATTGTATTTTTTGTATTACAACTGAAATTTTCTCGGTTCCCTGAATTTATTTCTCGTGAATTAATTCCGCCGAAAAAAATTAATTAATTTTGCGACAATTCCACTGCGCAGTTAGGTACATCATTTCAATTATGAATTAATTCCGCGACACAAACAAATTTATTCATTTTTAATTAAGTATTAAATCGATTGCCCTTCGTGAAGGTATAATTTGTAAAATTAATTAACACTACAGTCCGGGCGAATTTCGCAAAAAATGGCAAACACTTTTCGTAAAATCGGTATAATTCTTAAACCAGCGAATCAAATAAACAGTATTGTAGTTAAATTCGCAGATTAATACGAATTTATTCCTTGAGAACTAAATTCATTTTCAAAACGAATTAAATGCGATAATATTCAATTTTTAAATTCGAATTAAATCTACAAAATATGAATGACTAAATTTCTATTTAGTCAAAAATATTTTAAAATTTTTCGGGATTTCACAAATAGTTGAAATATGCATCAACAATATGAATCACAAATATTTTTGTATCAAGTTCAATTCAGTTTGAAAGATGAGTATTCTTCATAATATCGTGTTTTTCCTCGTTTCTGACCTACATATTATGTAACATATGTATATATGTACGAGAGGAAAAATCATGCAAAGAACACACGTCTGAACTAGGGTTCCTCAAACGGGATACTGGTACCAGAAGTATGACCGGGAAATTCCGGGATTTCTCGGTTTTCAGTTTATTTAGTGTTAGTTGTCTTTAAATAAAATCCGCATAGGAAATTGAGGAATTCTCAAGTGAAATTCTGGGATCTCGATTTCTGTATCAAAAGTATGACCGGGATTTCCTGGTTTTCGATTTTTTTATACATACATACTGGTTTAACTACATAACGGCACAGGAATAATATATTACTAACTAGGGATTGTCCAACTCTGATTTCCGATTACCCTTACACCTGAATGTAGAAAGTTTAAATATCCCGTATACAAGTTTATCCATCAATAGCATTTTCAAGTCAAATTCAGGCCGATTAGGAATGAACTTGGTTATTACTTAACCAATTATGATGAAATTTAGGATGCAAGATGAAAATGGGATTCTAAAACTGGTTTTATATGATTTCTGGAATATGGCCAATTACGAAGGAACTTAGGCGTTTCTTAACCGGTTCAGGGTTGGTAAAAAACATGTTTTAAATAAAAAAAACAAAGAAACATGTTTTTTGTTGTTTTAAACTGTTTTTTATGTTTTAAACAATATTTTTGGTTAGGATGAAATAAAGGTAAAGTTACCTACATATCAATTCAGATGAATGAAAAACTGTTTCGTATTTAATTTTTTTTTTATTGATGGTATGAGTTACAAACTTATACATATCGCCGGCTGAATGCTTAAGTGTCCTACAGACGACTTTTTGCCAAAATGACATTTTAATGGATTATAGGATTTTCGGCTCTGTTCTTTCAGTATTCGAGATCATAATTGTCCTATCTTCTTTAGTTTTGATGATAATTTTTAAAAACACTGCGCTATAGCTGTGAATCAAAATTTAACTATGTTTTAATATATGAAATAAAAAGAAAACTTGAAAAATTACCGTTTTTTTAATAATCAGTGGTTAAATTTAATTTTCCTTTTTTAATTTTTGGGGTTAAATTTCTTTTAGTAAAATAGTGTTCTAGATCCGTATAAAATTTAAAAAAAAAAAAAAAAATTTTTTTACTTTTCCAAACATATGGTCTGTGTCCTATATCCATTAGGGCGACTTTTTTTATAAATTTAGCTTTCATTTAAAATTTAATTTATTTTTGGTAATTTGTTGGATTCTCATGAAAGTAAACTAATGATAGTTTATTTAAAACTAAAGAAACTCGCTCAATTTGTATTAGGAATAGCACAAATTTTAGTTTAAATATTAAAAAGCGTCTCCTGAAAACTTAATTATTTGGTTTATAGGACACTTAAGCATTTACCCAGCGATATGTATATAGCATAAAAAACACCAATAAAATATCTCCATTATGATTATACAACAAAATTAAATAATTTTGATGTCTGCAGTAACCAATACATCTATTTTAAATTTTAATTAATTGCTGTGAAACGAAAACCAATTTAGCTGCCTTATTAGTTCCGAGTTTATTTCCTAAAGCAGTGTGAGTTAATTTTAATTTAGAAAAAATCCTTTCTATACAAGCTGATGACGATATAGCAGTATGCAGCTGACCAATCAAAGCCAAATTATTACTCGAAATAATATTCGGATAAAACGATTGCATTGACACCCACCATTCAAAATCTGTGAGCTGCTCACAATTTTTAAAATGTGAATTCTGAATGGGTTTAATTTTGCGACAAATTTCATAAATGTGGTATTTATGAAATTTATTGAAAAATTTAATTCACTAAAATCTATTGCCTTTTCTCTTTCGTCTGCAGTAATAACTGATTTTTTTGGCTTAGGACTTAAAAGATATGCCGCAAAATGTGCATTTGTTAGTGTTTTATTGTATCTCTTTTAATATAAAATTTGTGTCATTTCACCTGTCTTCACACACCTTAGCAAGAGCAGGCCAGTTTACCAGATACGACTCTAACGAATCACATAAAGAATTCCAGCGAAAGTCAGCAAAACCCACATTTCAATTTTTGTTTAAAACAACTGTTTAAAAGAAAAAAACAAGGTGTTTTAAACACTGTTTAAAACAGTGTTTAAAACAAAGAGTTTAAAACATACCAAACCTGAACCGGTTATTATCAAATTCAGCCTGCACTATAGGAATGGGATTATAAAATAATTTTGCATAGGTAAAGTTCTGGAAAATGGCTTATTAGGAAGGAACATGAACAGTTCTTAACATATTATGGTGAAATTTGGCATGCACAACGGAAATGGGGTTCTAAGATGAGTTCTAGTTGAAGTTCCTCCTTAATAGGCCATATTCCAGAATTTCATCTAGAAATCTATGGTTGGCGATTCAATCAAAAACACTTTCACAGTTTGAAAAATGGTGCCCCTGAGAATGACAGAATGTACCGTCGAAACGTCGGGTTTTTATTGAATAATTAATAAAAAATGAAATATGAAGCAAAAAACCAAATAAAATTATTTTATTATAACATAAAGCTTAAAAAAGTGAACTAAATATAAATAAGGACCAATAAACGAAAAAAATCTTCTACAAGCCTCAATCTTTGTAAAAGGCACGTGACACGGCCCACTGTTAGGTATAGTTACCGTTTTAATTATTTTCTTTTTTGTGTAACCGCCTCTTTTGTAAACAATTTTAAAATTTTATAAATGTGTATACACATTTCGTAGATTCAAAATATGAGATATTCTGAATAATTCGAAACTATTGTGACGTAGGTAAAGTTCTGAAATATGGCCAACTATGATGGAACTTCGCTATTGCTAAACCGATTTTAGTGAAAATTGACATGTGCAATGAAAATGTGATTCTTAAATGATTTTTGGATAAAGTTCTGGAATATGGCCAAGTTGGATGGAACTTGATTATTGTTTAGCCGGTTATATTTAAATTTTTCATTTGTGCGGGAAATGGGATTTTTGAATGATTTTTGGATAAAGTTGTGGAATATGGCCCATCAATTTTATTAAAATCGGATTGAAAATGGTCCAGTTCCTTCTAATTTGCCACTTTCCAGATCTTTATCTAAAAATCATTTTAGAATCAAATTTTCCTGGTGTATGCTGATATTCATCAAAATCTGATAGGAATTGGCCAAGTTCTATCCTCCTTAGCCATATTCCAGAACACCATCTAAAAATTATTTTAGAATTTCATTTCTATCGTATATATCGAATTTCATCATAATCTGTTAAGAAATGACCAAGTTCCTTCCTTATTGGCCATTCTCCAGAACTTCATCTAAAAATCCTTTTAGAATCACACTTTGATCGTAAATGTCGAATTTAATCATAGTCGGTTAAGAAATAACCGAGTTCCTTTCTAATTGGCCATATTCCAGAACTCCTTCTTAATATCATTTTAGAAGCCCATTTCTATCGCATATATCGAATTTCATTAAAATCGAATAAGAAATGGCCAAGTTCCTTCCTAATTGGCCGTATTCCAGAACATTATCTAAAACTCATTTAAGAATCCCATTTCCATCAAACATGCTGAATTTCATCAAAATCTGATCAAGAATGGCCAAGTTCCGTCCCAATTGGCCATATTCCAGAACTTTATCTAAAAATCATTTAAGAATCACATTTCCATCGTATATGTTGAATTTCATCAAAATCGGATAAGAAATGGCCAAGTTCCTTTCTAATGGGCCATATTCCAGAACTTTATCTAAAAAACAATTTAGAATCCCTTTCCATCGTATATATCGAATTTCATCAAAATCGGATCACAAATGGCCAAGTTCCGTCCCAATTGGCCATATTCCAGAACTTCATCCAAAACTCATCTTCGAATCTCATTTTCGTCGTACATGCCGAATTTCATCATAATCTGTTAAGAAATTTTCATGTTCCTTCCTAATTTCCCATATTCCATCGTGCATGCCCAATTACTACATTAGGTATATACGGCGATTGTCATCTTAAAGTGCAGTGTTTGCACAAAAATCAATTTTTTAAATTTTTTTCTGTATACAGAAAAATTTTATTGTTTGATTGTATAAGTAGTGAAAAATGATGGTTTTCTTTTCTCATCCTACCTGAAAATGTGGAGAGATTTTCTACTACGATTTTTCAATCATTAATTCTAAACATATTGAGGATGAAATTTACCGAATAATATTATTCAATTCGAGTGAATTTTAGTTCATAAATATTTAAGCCAAAATGTCCAAATTTATATTAGTGGAAATTAAAGAAGTAATATTTACGCCCGTATTACGGGATTTTTCTTCTAGTTTCATCATAATCGGTTAATAAATAACCAAGTTCATTCCTAATCGGCCTGAATTTTATTCGAAAATGCTATTAAACTGTTATGGATATTTAAACTTTCTACATTTGGACCTAAGAGACAATCAAAAATCAGAGACATGCCAATCGCCAATTAGGCTAATAAACCGACTGAACCGCTGAATAAAAAAAAAGCATTGATTTTATATGGCACTTGATTTTATTTAACACATAATGCAGTCAAAAATAATCTTCAAAACCGGTTTTTACAATAATGTAATGACCTAATGACATTGGCAATATATTATTGTTTCATCCATCCTTCATTATGAATGAATTTTTATTTTGCTATGCGTATTGCGGTTTTGTTGATTTTTTTTTCGAAATTATGAAAGACGACTACCTCGCTAATCTAAATTAGTAGTATTGGTGTATTTTGTATACACAAAATCAACAAAAATGGTTATAAACATTTTTGTTGGCACGCAGTATTTCAATAATAGCCGCATTTCTTGAGGCAATAGTGATCCGGATCAGATCAAAGTTTACATTGAAAACAACAACAAAAATTAAATTTTTGTTGTTGTTTTCAATGTAAACTTTGATCTGATCCGGATCACTAATGCGTCAAGAAATGCGGCTAATATGAAATGTGTTAGAGTAGGATAAAACATGTGCACGTGTACAAAACCAATACAAATGTCTATTAAGTATTGTGTCGTTTTGTTTCTATTGTATTAATTGGTTGCTCTTGCATATATCTAGGCGACTACTAGCGTTTTATCCTAAATGTTTACTAGCGATCGACGCGACGTCTGGAACTTCACCGGTGAAACATTTTTTTCGTATGATGGTAGTACTATATGTGTTTATACTATGCACAGTGATAGCTTTAAAAAAAAAATTTTTCCTTTTTTCTTTTTAAATAAAAAAAAACTTCAAAATTAAAAATATACTTACAGTCAATAAAACTAACAAACAAAGAAAATTGGATTTGTATTTGTGTATCTAAAAACTGGCACCGTTCGGTTTAAAATCTTTAGTGTGGAATACTCCGATTTCTTTACCAGCTAAATCTTCCAACAAATAAACATTACTTCCTTTTTTACTTTTTATACGGCACTTAATCCATTTTGGGGCAAGTTTTGATGAATAATCCTTCGTTGCGTTTGATAGCTGGAAGTTTCGCTTCCAAACTATATCTCCGATTTCGTACTCAACAACTTTAGACCTTAGATTATAATGGTGGGAGTACCTTTGATACGAACGACGCAAGTTCTCTTGAACGGATTTGCGAATTTCAGCAAATTCATCAATTAGATATTTTGTTCGTGCTTGAACTGTCTGCCTCTGTAGACGATTCCTTTGACTCACATGACACGCCGTATCCAAAATGACTAATCTCTCTACGAAAATTAAGATAATACGGGGTAAACCCAGTTGAATCATGCTGTGCCGTTCGAAGAGCACAAGCAATTTTATAAATTTCCACGTCCCATGATCGGTGGTCTTCCTTCAGATAAGCACAAATTGAAAATAACTCGATTTACGCGCTCTGCGGGATTATTTTGGGGGTGATAACGAGCATTCTTATAGTGAGACACGCCATTCGAACATAGAAAGTTTTTAAAAATTGATGATAAAAACTGCGGGCCATTATCTGATATTAGGGTTTTTGGAGTACCAAACACAAGGAAAACTTTCTCTTCCAAACTTCTTACAGTCGTCTTCGCTTCCGAATTGTGTAGAGAATACAATAACACGATTTTTTTAAAAACATCCAGTACCACTAGGATACAAGCATTTCCTTTTCGTGACCTAGGCAGTGGGCCGAGAAAGTCAACAGCTATTTCTGACCATGGATGATCTGGTATTTTTGTGGAACCCATTGGTGCCTCTGGAATGGGAGTATCCTTAATCGTCTTGCAAATGTCGCAATTAGAAACATATTCTCTAACTGATTTTGCTAAGTTCGGCCAAAAATAGTTCTGGCGAACTCTAAGAATGCTTCTTGCTATACCAAGATGCGCTGACATGGAACTATCATGACAAATCTATGCAAACAATAATATGGATTCTCTGAATTGCGCAATGTCAGAAGATATGGGTTTGCTAAAGAAATGGTTCCACGTACATAGCATGGTTCTAAGCTACAAATCCAAATTTATGCATTTCAATTTAAGAAGTACAGTGCATGACTTCTCAACTGTGATGTATCATTCCTTGTAATGCAATGATTTCTATTGCACTTCATCATGTGTACCAATTGAGAAAGTAAATTCCTTTAAATATTTAGGTTTAACCTTGGATAATCAGCTTAATTTTAAAACTCATGTGGCCAATTTAAAAAAGAAATTGCGACAGGCGTTGAGATCATTTTACTATCTGCGTTCGATTTGTACTCCAGAATTTTTGAAATGTCTTTACTATGCACTAATTGACTCGCATCTTCAATACGGATTAACATGTTGGGGTGGCATTTACCATTCAAATATAAAAGCGTTGATCTCTTTACAGAAAGGGGTGTTAAAAGTTATGTATTACTTGCCTAGAAGCACGCCGTCTTTACCATTATTTCTGAAACATAAAATATTATCTTTGAGGTACCTTTATGTGTACAAAGTGCTTAAGGTTTATTTTATTATGAGCGGAAATCGGTTGCTCAGTAATTCTTGTGATGAGCCATGCTCCGCAACAAATTTAGAATTAAGATACCGAAACCTAATAAAGAAAATTTTAAGAAATTTTTTTCCTATACTGCTCCAAAGTTGTTTAGTCAACTGCCATCACATATTATTAATGCAAATAATTGTAGAGTATTTGGGCGACTTCTAAAAGAATGGTTATTCAATATTGGAGATATCGAAGCTTTTCTCTAGTTATGTTCTAAAAATTCATTTTATGGTAATGATAATACCTATGTAATGCATATTTGCTTTAACTTTATTTCGGTTTTTTTTTATTTTTATTCGTCTGTTTGTTATACCTTTTCGGTTGTTTGAACCTTTATGTATGTTTTGTTGCATTTTTGTAAATTTTAGGTTTAATTTAAATATTAACTATGTACTAAAGCTTTTCATTTTCATTTTTTAAATTTTGCTTTCTTTTTTTTCTTGTTTTTCCTCTTTTATATTATATATTTTTATCATTATTTGAATCGTGGCTCCAATACATTTTTTTTTTATAAATTAGGAGTTCACTAAAGTAGTTTATTTTTATATTTTAAGTTTTAAATATCATGTACAATTTTGTTTTAATTTATATATTAATAAACTAATAAACTAAACTAAAAAAATCTTTAATATTTTGTCTCTTTCGTGAAGTGGTACAAGTCTTTTCCAGTCGGATCTACCAAAATGCCTGAAAAGATTCCCACTTTCCATCCTATAATCCGGATAATTCTCTGGCTTCTCAGTTACCTCATTCAAAAGTTCGCTGTACCACTGATCTAACGGCTCACTTGAAATAGAATCACAACATGCCGTTCTGGAGAGAGCGTCTACCATAACGCTATATTTGCCCTTTCTGTGTCGAAGGGCAAAATTATATTGTTGCAACTTTAATGACCAGCGACCCAATCGGCCACTAGGATCCTTAATGTTATTAATCCAGATTAGCGAAGCATGATCGGAAATAACAGAAAACTGGCTAACTTCGATGTAAGGGCGAAACCTTTCGATTGCTAATATAACGGCCAGACATTCCTTCTTAGTCGTGTAATATTTGCGTTGTTGCGTACTCAATTTTTGACTGAAAAACGAGATTACTTTTTCTTCTACATCCGAAGCATCAGTTTGGATGATAAATTGTTGCGAAAAGCTTGGATTTGCCAATAATGGTGGAGACACCAGTACTGATTTTAACATCAGAAAGGCCTGGTTAGCGGCTTCAGTCCATGCGAAAGACTTTCCCTTTTTGAGAGTATCGGAAATTGGTGCTGTGATTGAGGCAAAATTATTGATGAAGCGCCTGTACCACCCAGCCATTCCCAAAAATCTTCTCACGGCCTTTGGTGAATTTGGTGTGGGGTAATTAATAACTGCCTCAACTTTCTCAGGGTCGGTGGTCAAACAATCGCGTGATATTATGTACCCTAAATATTTCATACTCTCTTGAAAAAATTTTGATTTTTCTAGATTAATTGTTAGCCTTGCGTTTCTTAGACGATCTGCCACAACATGTAAGAGATCAGTATGTTTCCAAAGGTTTCGGTTGAGACTATTATGTCATCAGGATACACAAATACGTGTAGATCTGCTCCAAGTACAAGATCCATAACTCGAGCCATTGTTTGCGCTGCATTATGTAAACCGATAGGCATTACTCTGAATTGGAAATGGCCTCTGGAAGAGACCGAAAACGCAGTTTTCTCTTTGGATGACTCCTCTAAGGGAATCTGCCAAAATGCAACAGAAAGATCAATTTTCGAGAGAAAATTGGTACTATTAAAACGGCCTAAGATTCGAGCGATGTGAGGCAATGGGTATGCATCAGGCTTTGTAACACAATTTAGCTTACCGGAATCTAAACATAATCGGATTTTCCCGTTCGGCTTATTTACACATACTATTGGGTTGCTCCATGGACTTATAGATTTTTCAATTACGCCCAGTTTCAATATGCGGTCTAATTCAGCGTCAAGTTTTACTTGAATGTAAGGGGATACCGGATAATTCCTTTGTTTAATAGAAATCAACCTATACAGACAAAAAAAACACAACACTTTACACACTTTCTCCATTAAACGTTAATAATCTAACTAGAGACTGACTTATATTTTGATGTTCCAGGTTCAACTCGTTATACGTTTTGATAGACATTGCGTTCACTTGTGCTCCTGTATCATGCTGACAATTTACGCTTAAATCATTTATTGTTAACGTTGAACTCTGTACTTTAAGAATAATTATTCTTGATGACGATGATAATGATATGATAAATGCTGTTACTGTTATTGGTGACGGTAACACACAGTCGATAGTTCGCAAAAAAACATGTTTCTTCTTCATGAGTTGACACAAGTGATTCATTCACTACATTTCCTATAACTGCTTTGCCTTTGCATAGTTTGGCGTAATGGTTTAACCGGTTACATCTGAAACATTTGACACCGTAAGCTGGACACTTGTTTTTGTGATGCTGACCACATCGACCGCATTCTTTATTATTCACATTATTGCGTTGCATATACTCAGTATTTTTAGTATTATTTTGCTGACATTGTTCGAGCCGTTTGTATTGCATTATCTAACTCGATGTTGGCTTCATTTAGCAGCCTTTCTTTAATATTGCAATATTCATTTGACAGACCAAATACAAACATATCTCTAATCAAATCCTCACGTAACTTATCAAATTCATACGGCATACTAAGATTTTTTAGTGATGTTATAAATTCCTCTATTTACTCACCATCTGTTTGACGACTCGTAAAAAATATTCGTCGTTCCATCACTATATTTACTTTCGGTAAAAAATATTCGTCGAATCTTTTGATTAATTTTTTCAAGGTCACATTATCGATGTCCTCAGCAAAATAATTAAATATGATAAAGGAATCTGAACCCATGTGTTGTAACATTAATGCGACTTTACGTTTATCTGTCTGTTCTAACGCTGTAAAAGACTTATGCTCCTTCACCATGTATTTATATTTATTCAAGTTTTGTTATGTAAGTGTATAAGTTTATAATGTCATGTCATGTGTTGTCACACTGATTGCTACTTGTAGACTATGTACTCCGTGTTTATAGAAAAGTCGTATCTAACCATTTGGCTACAGGCATACCTACATACACTGTAAGTAAATATCATTACAACACACATCTTTAAATACCTGAGATAGATTTTGATGAAATTAAGCAAGCTTGTTGAAAATGGGATTCTAAAATAATGTTTAGGAACTTGGCTATTCCTTATTTGATTTTGGTAAAATTCAGCATGCGCGTTGGAAATAGGATAGTAAAATGCTTTTTTATGAATTTCTGGAATATAGCCCATTAGGATAGAATTAGGCATGCGATGGAAATGGGATTCTAACAAAACTTTGGGTTGAAGGAATTTGGCCAAGTAAAATGAAACTTGCCTATTTCTTAAACGATTAGATGAAATTCGACAGGTTAGAAATGGGATATTGTTAATTGATGTATTAAATGAATTGTTCTATAAATCATTTTAGAATCCCATTTCCATCGAGCAGGCTAAGTTTCATCAAAGTTAGATACGAAATGGCCAAGTTATATTATACTGGGCCATATTCCAGAACTTCATCCAAACATCATTTTAGAATCCCATTTCCAACGCACTTATGTCGAATTTAATAATCGGTCGACAAATAGGCCAGATCCATCAAACTTGGCCATATTCCAGAACTTCATCCCAAAAATCATTTGACAATCCTATATCCAATGCACATGTCGAATTTCATCATAATTAGTTGAGAAATGGGCTAGATTCATTATACCGCGTCATATTTCAGAAATTCATCTAAAAATCGTTTTAGAATCCAATTTCCATCGTGCATTATGAATTTCATTAAAATCGGATAAGAAATAGCCAAGCTCCTTCCTAATTTCCCATATTCCAGAACTAAATAATACTCATATCATCGCAGAAATGTCTGTCCGTGTCCTCTCTAATAAAGTGTCTGCTTCACTAAGGGAAAAGCTTCAATTTTGGAAGGAACTTAAATGTGTGTTCATTGTAGTGAGGTGTCCCTTGAAATAAGTGTCCGTTGAAATGAGGTTTCACTGTATATTTTATTTGAAATAATTTTATTGGGATTGTTGATTAATATAAAAAATTTACATTTTTGGGTCATAGTCATAACATGGCGATGACAAACCCTTTAAATCTGCCAAAATACAATTAATATACCAAGATTATGATACCGGGCCAAAAAATTTGTTTTTCTTTGATTTACTTCTGTACTCTTTTTCACCAAAAGTAAAATTGTGAATTCTGTTAGTACCTTATAAGGATTTGTGGTAAAGGTTATTCCTTGATCCACGAATTTATTCACTACCAAAGTTTAGTCAACTAAAATCCATATTAAATTACCAATTATTTATGCAAAATTATGAACAATGATTTCAACTATATTAAAGTTAAATCCTGGTCTCTTAACACACACTATTTTTATGCTGTCTCAACCGAAGCCCTTATGAATGTTGATTCCAATAAGCAATTTTTTTAGAAATTACCAAACGCTCGTTGCTATTTTTTTAACGACTCAAAAGCGCTGGTTGGTCTTGAAAGCTATTATTAATCACAAAGTTAGAATAAAGTATAAGATGGAACAAGTTATATTCAATCTGAATTTTCACGGCTTGCAAAATAGCTTAGTAGAAGAAAATTTTTCCTTTTTTCTTCTCAGTCGCTCTCTAGCACTTCGCGTGCAAATTGACTATATATCAATATTAAGTCTCTTGTTGTAGCTAAGTGTCTTGCAAACGCATCAATACTATCAAATCCAACGGAATTTTCCCAATATTTCTCAGAATGTTGCAACTTACTTTCCAATCGCTTAGCCAAATTTTTAGATGTTTCATCCATCGAATTCGGAGAGAATACAATCAATTTCCACAGCAAAGGTACCTGTGAATTCTTCAATTTTGTGGCAAAATAATGCAATATTCACGCCCGTATTGAATTCCAAATAATAGCGCTTGCTATTAAAAAAGTATTTAGTTAGGCCTTTTATAAATCTGCACTCGTAAAGTTTCTAAGCTATATAAGTTCCACAAGTCGAAGACAACCTTATTTCTTTGTTTTTATTGTCAATAAATATAAAATAAAAGGTTTATTCATTTGTGTTTAATTATGATTTTGAAATGGCTATTATGCTACTTCGAACTAGCTTAATCGATTAATCGACCGTTTAAAATAGTTCAAATAATCGTAGATTATTCCATCTATGGTTTTGATGTACATATACTAGTTGATACAGAAGTTAACCAATCCATTTAGATTTCTTCACGTAATACATTTCTTTCAAATTTAACATCATTAATAACCAACACAGGGTCATTAGAAATTAATAATTTAAATTCAACAATTTCATAGGAGCGTATACATTACAAATTATTATTTTAGATTAATAAATTACATCAAGGGATCATTAATAATTTAAGTAAATTCCATCCACCTTAATCGTGTGCATTATTTAGTTCCCACACAGTGATAATTTTATTTATCAAAACATTAATATAAAAATTTAATCAAATTCACAAAAAACCTAAAAAAGCTTATAAAAGCTTTTTTCGCGTATACGTTTGTTCATTCTCTTTTTCAATATGTATACATACATATTTATAACAAAAATATGTTGGGAAATAAATACAATTCTATAATAATAATGAAAACTGTGTATATGTTTTAGTGTGTGCGCGACGAGGATATATGAGATGTGGAGATGAAATTCCAGCAAACCAAAGAAAACGAAAACACAGAAGAAAGCAAGAGTGGAAGGGGGACTTTGTCACACGCCATGTAAGAATATATTAAAGTTATTGCGCGCTCCCATAAGATTCTTGTACAGAGTATTAAGAAAATACAATTCATAAATTTTGTTAGTGATTACCAAGTTATTTATATACAATTTTCACAAAATTCGATTGAAATTTTCTATTTTATGCTTAGGTATATTATGTATGAGAGTGATGTAGCATATTTTAGTACTCCCCAATTTTTTTTTTTTTTTTTTTTTGAGTTGTTGCCTTAATGCCCTGGTACATCTTCCTTAATATTTTCCGTACGTTCGTTTTTCATCTGTATCTATATTGTCTTCAAATTTTTATTGTATTTTTAGAGGTTACAATGATATACCGCACACCAATCTTAAAGAAATTTATTCGATTTTCCAATTTTTGTTATATTCTTTTGAATATATGTATGAGTACGTACATGAGGAATGATATAAAACTTCACATTTCTTATGTATTTTATGCGCTTGATGGAGTGATGGGCGGATTTTTATTTGTATTGTATTTTGTACATCTGTCAGTATCTTTTATAGATTCAAAGTAAATCATGTTCATTTATTAACTCACGTATAAATAACATCCTTTTGTTTCTTGACGAATTTTTATTTAAGAATTTTCCAATTTGTTTTTATTGTTTTGATTTTCAATATGTAGGTATATAGAGATAAAGCATTGTATTTATCGGTTCTGATAAGTAAATAAATGTATAACTATGTAGAGAAGATATAAATAAATTTATCAATGAATTACAATGAAAACCCCAAAAAGTAGACGTAAATATACGAACTTCGATGGCAAATAGATTTTATTAGTAATTTTGCGTTTGACATTGATTGATTTATTAACATGATTTCTACAAATTTGTTGTTAAAAACCACCCCCTTTTATACGCACATATCTATGTATACATATCAACTATGTAGTTTACTGTAAACATGTAATTTATTTCATGCCAATATCAACGAGCTTTTTTTTTCTATTCATGTTGGTTAAAAATTTATTCGGAATGGTGGGGACAAACAAATAATATTTAATAGAATTACATATATAACATCGTTTTGTATTCATTGGGGAGAAAATTAGATAATTGTAACACGAAGTTAAACAAAATTAATAATGCACGAGAATATTGTATTTCCGGAAATTTTTTAAATATTAGTTTGAATTTTTATCTGACTGGCTGCCAATTAAATTTTAATATAATTGACATATTTTGATGAAGGATATATGATTTCGAATATATCAAATAGGGGAGAGATTATGTCATTTTGCTGATCTATTATGTCAAACTGAAAAGTGATTGCTGATGCCACAAACAAAAAATTAATAAACTTCGAAATTTTTAATTAAATAATTTTTTATTGTTTTATTTTTTTTTTTTAATTAAAACAATTTATCATAATGTAATATATAGAGTTTCACTTAAAATTTTATTAATGTATATCAAAAATCGGTCATGGTTGACCTTAATATGTGTGCCATATTTGGACAATGTATCGTTCGACCCCAACTAACGTTTCATATTCCAGCTTTTATAAATGAAAAGATATTAGTCTTAATATACCTGTTATATATACAGCCTGTAATTTTATATTATTATTAGTGAATACTAACATTAGAATAAATACGAATATGGTTATGCACAGATTGTACCATCGTTAACTGTATACATTGTAAAGGTACAAGTTAACATAATGATTATTATATGATAATTGGTAAGTTGTAAAATATAATTTGTACAGAAAACATCTTGTCGAGTCGGGACATTACAAAATGGCGACGAGGTGTGTTTAAAATTTATAATTAATAAAATGTATAGTAAGTAGTTATTATAAAAGTAATTAAACGCCTCTGAAATAGTAGCGTCCACTTAAAAACAGTAACCGTATTTAATTACAAAAGTCCTAAGTGTTTTCAAACCCGTTGTAAGTGAAAACGTTAGTCAAAAGTAGTAGCGTCGATTTTTGGAAAAATTTATAAAGGCGGGAAAAGTTTTCTTGAACAAAAGTGAAACGCGAAAAAATAATTATGATAGAAAATATTGAACTATGCGTCCTTGGAGACAATTTTGTTGATTATACTGAACGTATGGATCAGTTTTTTTTTGTTGTGTGATGTTACGGAAGAAAAAAAATTTCATTCGTGCTGACATTGGTGGTGAAACCTTATTCAAATATAAAGAAATTACTTTTACAAGAAGAACCATCAAAGAAGTCGTGCTGTGTTAAAAAAACATTTTACGCCTGAGGTTATCGAAATTCCAGAACGGTATAAATTTCGTAAGGAAGACCAGAAATCTGTACAACCGGTGGTGGATTACATTGTTCAATTGAAGTCTTTTGCACAGACTTGCAATTTTGAAGATTTCCTATTGCAAGCATTGCGCGACCGTCTCGTATTTGGGTTATGTGATACGTGATAGTCATTTGAGATCACATTTGTTAAAAGAGAAAAATTTAACTTTCGAAAAAACATCCGAAATTGCTCTAAATTGGGAGTTAGCGTAGCAAGAAAAATCAAATCATTCTGTTTACAAAATTCAATCGGTAAACAACAGCCACTCAATGTCAAAACGTTCAAGTTACCGATTATCAAGCCCTAAACCGTCATCCAGTCGTTTTAGTCGCAGAACAAATCGATCAACAAGAAGTCAAGAACCACGAAGACGCAGTAACTTAGGTTCAAGTCAATCAAGTTACAGAAGTATGTCGAGTCAATTAAGAGGTCAACATAAAAGAAATCACAAGCAGTGTAACCGATGTGGAAGGCGTCATGATCCAAGTTATTGTAAAACAAAACATTGGGAATGTTTTACCTGTAATGAAAGTGGCCATACTTCTAGAATATGCAATTCACAGCAGTTAAGTTGTTCATCAAATCAATAAAAATAGAAGCAGATTCTGGAGCTTGGGTTTCATGTATTTCGTTAGTTAACCATAATAAGTATTTTAGTCATGTAAAATTAGAAAGGCCCTGTGGTAAATTTTCCGAGGTTTCAGGTAACGCTATAGAGGTTATTGGGAATTTTTTTTGTGAAGGTAAAGGTTGATGGGGGGTCTCAGGAGCGGTTGATGGATTTCATTGTGATCAACAGTAGGACACAATTGTTACCATTACTATGTACAAATTGGATGGATATATTAACTCCTGGTTGGTGAGATAAGTTGTTGTTCATCAGTCAGGTGAGCCGAAATTATTGTATTGATAGTTTTTTTTTTTTTATAAATTTTTTAATAGGGTGCTAAGCGGACTTATTAATGGTCCTAGCTCCTTGTAACAGTCAGAGTTTCTGCACTGCACCCAATGCGCGATCCTGCAAGTACAGATTAACAGCTACCTTAAATTTATTCATTTTATATTCCTTCGGAAATTTGAAGTGTATTAGCGAATTCCACTTTTTTTTTTATGTTCGGTATATAAATTCGCGCTTGATTTCTTCAGTTCGAGGTTTCGGGAGCTTCACCGTAAACCTATGTGCATTGGTTGTTCCTCTTGTTACTCTTGTTGTTGTAACGAATGGTGGTATTTTCTCCGATAGTTCTGCAGAACATTTACCTTTTTGTCGTTAAGCATTTGTAGAAGACGCAGAGTTCTGCAACATCTCTGCGATGCTGTAAGCTGTCTAGTTCTTGAGTAAGTCTGGGATTCCGTATTATCCTGATAGCGCGGCGTTGAACCCTGTCCGGTAATTGGAGGGTACTACCAGACGGGTCATAAGGTTTTATATATCTGGAGAACTTGATGCGATTTAAACTTCTGCATCGATTCAGGAACTCGAGTTTTTTTGAAGCTGATTTAGCCAATGCAACAATGTATTCATTCCATTTGAGTTTGTTACTTATTTGAACATCAAGCAGTCGAATTGAGTCGCAACCCACAAGGATATGGTTTTTTACCACAAATGGGTAGTCGTTGCGACTTATATTTGTGTCTTTTTTTCGTTAAATTGTACTAAGTTGTTGTTACCCCACTCAAATATTGTACTTAAATCTGAATTAAGAGAAGTTACGACTTCTGACCGTTTATTATTTAGATCTGTTATGCTATAGGCTCCGCCTCTAATGAAATAGAAGAATGCAATATGGCATCATCCGCAAAGCTATGGATAGGGTTTACAGTGCTATCCATAGCAAATCGTTGATGTATAGCAAAAGCAGGGTCGGTGACAAAGGTGATCCCTGAGGAACTCCGGCATTTGGAGAGTGCGTCAATGATGGTCTCCCATTAAGCACGACGCTGATTTTTCATTCATTGTGATAGCTTTTAATCCTCCTGGTGGTTATCGAGTCTAGCCCGTATCCCACAAGTTTACAAATAAGATTCTTATGCCATATCTTATCAAAAGCCTTGGGTATATCCAAAGCGATTGCAAAGGCCTCTCCGTGGTGTTCTAGGGCGAGATTCCATTTGTTCGTGACATACGTCAGGAGATCGGTCGTGGATCGGCTTTCACGAAAACCGTATTGTCTATCCGAAATTAGCTTGCTAATTTTAAGATATTTAACTATATGTTGATTGACGCATTTCTCAAAGACTTTAGCGACGGCTGACACAATTGATATTGGCCGGTAGCTTGCAGGGTCAGATTTATCTCCGCTCCGTTTCACCACGGGTTGCACTATTGCATTCTTCCAGGCGTTCGGGTAGTTATCTTGCTTATATGAAAGTAGGAAAATTTTAGATAATATTGGAGCCAATTCACTGGCAAACTCCTTCAATATTCGAACTGGAATTCCATCAGGTCCGGTAGCCTTGTTTGCATTCATTGACTTTAGATTAGTAAAGACAATTTCCTCCGAGATGACGACGGGGCTCATTTTAGAACCACAATATGGAATTAATGGAGGTCCAATTCCGCATCTGGGACAACTAATGTCGAGTTCGATTTGAAGACGCTCGCCAATAAGTCGGCTTGTAAATATGGATCCACCACCAAGGCGCCGTCAGCACATTTCATGCTGAAACAAATGTTTTCGAAATATTTGCAACCGATGCTACCATGTGGTAAAAGTTGCGATCGGAGATTTTCAACTCGGAAGCCACATTGGCTTTCTTGCTGTCGGCTCTTTTTGCTTCTATACCACAGGTTTGTTTGCAGGTGTTCCGTATCGTTTTGTATTCCTCATAAGAAATTTCGTTGCGTTTATATTTTTTGTGTGCCGCTTTATTTTGTTTGGCAGCTTTGGTGGTTTCTTTTGAAAATATTTTAAAATTTTGATTTGGATTGGAAAATGATGAAGGGATAAATTTATTCATTCCATGTAAGACAGTGTCAATAAAACTGGAAACGGCGTCGTCGATGTTATTGTTATGTAGGCAATGGCGTTCCCAAGGGAAATGGTGACAAAAATGACCGTAAACCATCAAAATCAGCTTTATTAAAGTGCCAAAGACGCCTTGGCTGCTGTCTAGATTCTAGTGGTGATTCGACAGATATTTTTGTGGTTATTAAGTTATGGTCAGAATTTCCAATTCCAGTTTCGACATGGGCCTTCATGGAATGAGGGATTGATGTCAGACAGAGATCCAGAATATGAACTCCTCTAGAATTTTGGCATTCAAATGTGAACTCACTAGCAATCTGTGTGATGTCATGCGAAACGGCAACCCATTCCGCATGGCGCCCAGCGACATTTGTATCTGTGTCATTCAACCATTGTTTATTGTGGATGTTGATTGCGAATATCGTCACAATTGTCTGATAAGCCCTCGAAGAAGCTAATCGTTTCGGAATCCGATTAGGAGATCTGTACAAGGACAAGCTAATTAAAAGAAGGAGTTTATTAGGAAGAGAAATTTTAAGCTCAATAGTTTGAGCGGTTTTTGAAAATATTTCGTGCTTTTTGTGTCTTGAGTACGGTATGTGATTTTTAACGAAGATGCACACTCCACGTTGCAACTCAAAAGCTTGTTCGAACTGGTAGCGCTTGAAGTAGAATTCGTTTTCGTAGATGTTCGACGATACTTTTGTTTCCGTTAGAACTAATATGTCGGGTTTACGTGATTCGAGAACATCTCGAATCATGTGCGCAAATTTTGTTAGTCACGAGACCTCTGACATTGGAATAATGGATGTTAAGGGTATTAATTGTGTCTTTACGAGGATTATGCCTCGCCCCGCGATCCCAAGAGCCATGTTTCGGGGATTTTCTTTTATTATTATTCATATTAAAAATAAATCATTTTTGTACGCAAAAATGTTGGAAAACCGACCCAACAAAAAATATAAAATGAAATAATTAAATTTGATAAAATAAATTATATTAAAAAATAAGTTTGCTGATAAACGAATATATTACAAAATTTTGTCAAAACGTACTCCCAACCTCTGCGGAACCCATTAAAGATTTTTTTGCCGAGATTTTATTCAGTGGATGTTCCAATATTTTTCAAGCCGTATACTATACCATTTCATATACGACCCAAAGTGGAAAAAGAACTTGAATCATTATATAATGCTGGTATAGTAGTTGTAGTGAAAACTAGCGAATGGGCTTCACCCGTGATGGCAGTGCCGATGGTTAATGACAGCATTCGTATTGACTGTATAAAGTTACAATAAATCGTTTCGTGCAAACTGAACATTACCCATTATTGCCTCGAATAGATGACTTTTCGCTCAATTAGCCGGGTCTAAAGTATCTTGTGTCATAGATTTAAGTGGAACCTATCTTCAGTTACTAAAAGTTCTCGCCGGTGATTAACTATTCATTGATAAGGGTTTATATAACACTAGTTTACCATTCGGAGTAAAAAGTGCATCTTGATGAACCAAATATTACATGGTAGTTCACATATTACGTGGTAGTTCACATGAATTGTCGGTTAAATAATTTTAATGTTAAAATAAATCTTGTTAAATCCAAGTTCTTTCAAGACAGTGTACACTTTTTGGGTCACACAATATCAAGTATAGGCATACGTCCAAACAAAGATAAAATTAGAAGCACCAAGTCTTACAAATTTATTGGAATTACAGTCATTTCTGGGGTTACTTAATTAGTACAGAATATTTATTCCGAACCTATCGGCTGCATTGAGTGAATATATAATTTGTTAAGGAAAGGTACCGTTTATAAATTGTCCAAAAAATTTGAAGAAACATTTAATCGTTGTAAAGAACTAATAGTTCAAAATAATTTGCTAGAACTGTTCGACCCAAATAAACAAATTGTTGTAGTGGCTAATACCAGCCCTTACGGCGTGGGAGGGGTATTGTCTCATATACTGAATGGTGAGGAGAGTGAGGAGAAACCAGTGCTATTTGTGTCGAGTATACTGCCGCCTGCTGAGAAAAACTGCGCTCAAATTCATCGAAAGGTATTAGCAGTCATATTTACAGTGAAAAAGTTCCACAATCTCTCTTAAGAGAGATCTTTTTTAACCCGCAAAAAATACATCTTTGTTAGCTGCATCACAATTGCAAACATGGGCAGTTCTACTTTCATTGTGTGACTACGATTCCCGATACCTACAAGACGAATGGCAAATGCAAATTTAAAATATTACTATTAGCTACGGAATACTGTTATTATCCAAGATTTAGTACTGTTTTATGGGAAGAATTGTTATCCTAAGTAAATTGGGCAAACAAATAATGAAATTAATTCATAGTAATCATGAAGGAATAATTCCAATGAAAATGCTGGCTCGGGGATTATTTTGGTGGAAATCGCTCAATACAGATATCGAAGAGTTTGTTAAATCTTGCTGTGTGTGTTTCCAAACCCAAAATGCAAAAAAGGAAATTTTAAATTCTAAATGGGCTCCCTCAGAGCTTCCGTTTGAAAGAATTCATATATAGACTTATTTTACTTTCAAAGACGAACATTTCTAATTACTGTAGATTCTTTTAGTAAATTTATAGATGTGTAACGGATGGCTATTTTCTTAAGCCATCGTTACAAATAACCATATAACCAAGACCGGATTAATAATTACAATCAGGTCATTTCCCTCTTCGCATATTAAAAATAAATATAATTTCATTTATTATTTGTAATATGTACATGCCAAACAAGGCAAATTCCAAATACTCGTCTTACAACCGAAAACAATTTCCAAATTTCTGTTTGGTAAGACGATGTGTACGCGTGCCCAATCATACACGTTTTCCAACAACTACAAATTATTGTAGTTGGGGCACTCGTGTAATATAAATTCTCTATTATGCAGTTTTGCATTTTTTTTTGTTTTGTTTTTGAAATCAAGTGGATGAACTTGATTTCTCAATTTTCAAATCGTTTTTTTTGTCAATTTGATAAAAATTGATTGTTTTGTTTTTTTTGAAGAAAAACAAAAATTACCGAAAAACGGGGAGTTGATTTTGAAGTTTAAATAAGATAGGTGGTGATTTTTTTAGCTCACCGGTGAGAAAAATCCAACGGGTTTTTTTTTATAAATTTCGGTTTTCGGTTTATTTTTTTTTTTTTGTTGGTGTTATATGTGTAGTGTTGTTTTTTTTTCTATCGAAATTGTGAAATTTTTTTTTTTTTTTTTTATATACATTTTTGATCGTATATGTACATATATTGTGAAACTGAATGATAAAAATTAGTAAATAGTGCAAATCTTAGTAGAAAATAAACTTTTTAAGTGTATGATTAATGTTAAGTGTGTTTACCGAAAATAAAATATAAATAAGAAATATATAAAATAAAAGATAATATTCTATAAAATTTTACAAAGAGAAAAAAAACGTGTTTTAAATTGTATAATTTAGTTTGAAAATTGGTGTCATTGATCGGTTGGATCGGTGTTCGCTGTGTTTTGTTAAAAATTACCAAACGGATATAATCATCTTAAGGATTACTCACAAAAAATATTAGCACACTAAGGTTTTCTGCGGATCCAGTTGTTGATAGGTAAGTGAGTAAGTTTTTTTTATCTATATATTATATTCTATTTTGCGTATAATGGTAGGATTTTTGTTTGTTTTTGTGTTCGGTCTAAAAGGCCAGATGATAGCTTGTTAAAAGTCAATGGGTCTCTTTTCGTGTCCGGGTGATCGAACCCGAATATAGATTTTCTTCGCTCCGTTCCGCTAGTGGTGGTGTAGTCCGCCAAACTACTTTCTTTTATCTCCTTTATCTTTGGTTCATCTCAGGATGAATCACCGTCACCATCCACAAATCAAGCAGCATAACAAGGTCTCTCTATCTCGCACCAAAACCTACGACCGATTTACCTCCCACTGCAGCTAGCAGGATAAAAACTGCTGCGGGTGTAGAGATACGGAGACAATTTCTTAGTAATGTTGAACTAAGACAACTCGGTCAGTTTTGTTCTTGGTTTAACCATTACAGATGTTAGACTATTGAACTCGTCGTCAAATACTGTAGAAGTCATAAAAAATTGAGGGATTTGTGTGTTTATTTTGGTCCTCCGTTTAACTCTCATATATTTGTGGAATTTTGCAAGTAGAATAAAATAGATTTTAAAAATTCCCGTCCGTATCATCCTCAGTCTAATGGTTAGTTAGGTAGATCGCGGAGTACAAACGGTGAAAAATTATTTGATTAAATTTTATATGATAAGAAACAAAATAAAATTTGGATTCAAGATATGTTGAATAAGTTACATGGATCGTACCACAGCACTCCATCAATATAATAAATACGTATATTGTTATACACAGATTTTATCATCGTTAACTGTACATTGTAAAGGTACAAGTTCACGTAATGATTATTATATGGTAAGGGGTCAGTTGTAAAATATAATTTGTACAGAAAACATCTCGAGTTTTATTTATCCGTAGTCGATTTGCAGGGCCGGCTTTACCCACTAAGCAGATATGCCTCGCATAGGGGCGCTGAGAATCTTTCTCACGCTTCCTAACAAGTTCTTCTACTAAAAAAATATTTTCCATTAGAAATTTTGAATTTCAACTCAACTCGATTACACTAGTTTCATCGAGTTTAAAATAGCTCAACGAAAAGCTAACTCAACTCTGTTTCTATAAACTCCAACTCGTTTTCAAACTACATTGAAACATGATAATAGTAATAGTTTCGATACTCGTCGTGCAAGAATAGTAAGCACACAAAAAATACAAAAAATCTCACCTCTCAAAACGTCGAGATTGGTGTTTATAATATAATAATAATTTTTCAAAATCCCAACCGAAATATAAATGATGCAATCAAGGACTTAAATAAGTTAATACCGTACATTAAACAAATACGAACGGATGAACGTTTCAATCGTGTTCAAGAAACACTAAAAGAATTATCAACTGATTTAGAAATTATTCCTCAGTTTAAAGATAATGCTCTTCTGCGAAGACGTAGAAAAGGGCTTTTTGATTACGAATGCTACGACGAAACTCCCACTGCTCCAAAAAATAAATTTAAAATTTCGTTTTGTTTCCTATACTGGATACTGTATTTAATTCGTTAGATGAAATATTTGAGGTTATTAATGATCATATCTGAATGTTCAATAAGTTTGTAAATCGAATGATGAGGAACTAAAAGCCCATTGTTAGGCGTTAGATAATATCTTAACCCATAGCGATGACAAAGATATTTTTGCGGTAGAACTATTTAACGAATTAAAGATTTTAAAGGACACAATGAAAAATTGTACTAATACAGTGGTAGACATTCGTATAAACGCACTATGTTTTTTGAATATAGTTCTAAGAGTAAAGTGTTTTGATTTTTCTCAAGTAGTCTAAATTGTGTCTATCATCTTAAATCTGTTGATAAGATAAACCATTAGTAAAAAATGTAATGGTGCTCTTTAATAAATTGAAAAATCTAAATTTCAGGTGGACATTCGTATAAACGCACTTCTGATAATGTACTAAAATAAAAACCAAAATTAGCAATTTTTCATATACATATTATTTTATTTAATATTTGGTCTGGCCCCAACCTTTCTGAATAACTTCGAAAATTCGAGTAGGCATTGAATTTGTTAAATTTTTGAGGGTTTTCGGATCAATTGTGGCCCAACATTCATGGATGGCACTTTTCAAATCTTTAATTGAATTATATTGCTTTGCTGTTCATTTCCATAAACTTTTCGTGGAAGACCCTCTAAAGATTTTCGATACGATTGCAATCAGGACTGCAAGCTGGCCATTCAAGAAGGGGAATGTTTTTCTCGAGAAACCACGGTGTGGTCTCCTTCGAAGCATGGATCGAGGCATTGCCTTGTTGAAAATTATAATTTTTGTTGATGTTATTATCCAGATAATTTATCTAAACGTCTTCCAAAAGTTTCACGTCCATACGGAAGCTCATTCGTGTCGTTATAAAGCAGATGGGAAGCTCCTCGTTATAAGAAAATGCTCCGCATACCATAACACACCGCCACAAAATTACGCTTCGACCTAACGACGCCATATGTTCCTCCAAATTATGCCAGTGGCAACTGTAGCATTCGGGAAAATCCAGATACATTTTTTTTCCGTAAGAAAAAATCACACTCTGCCAATCCGTTATCGACGACATGTATTTACGAGCAAATTTGAGCGGATTATTCCTTTGCATGGCCGTTAAAAGTGGTTTGATCCAAAATTTTGTCCGTTTGATGTTCGGTGAACTATTAAAAATACGGGCAATGTGTCGGGTCATCACAGGAAGATCCAATGGCCTGCATGATAGACGGTTTTGTGTATAGCTTCTTTGCGGATTAGACCTTTCTGGCGAGCTGAGATCTTGGATAGGCAATAGTTCTGATTGCAATCACATCGAAAATCTTTAGAGGGCTTTCTCCGAAAAGTTTATGGAAATGAACAGCAATATAATTCAATTAAAGATTTGAAAAGTGCCATCCGTGAATGTTGGGCCACAATTGATCCGAAAACCCTCAAAAATTTAACAAATTCAATGCCTTCTCGAATTTTTGAAGTTATTCAGAAAGGTCGGGGCCAGACCAAATATTAAATAAAATAATATGTATATGAAAAATTGCTAATTTTGGTTTTTATTTTAGTACATTATCAGAAGTGCGTTTATACGAATGTCCACCTGAAATTTAGATTTTTCAATTTATTAAAGAGCACCATTACAGTTTTTACTAATGGTTTATCTTATCAACAGATTTAAGATGATAGACATAATTTAAACTACTTGAAAAAAATCAAAACACTTTACTCTTAGAACTATATTCAAAAAACATAGTGCGTTTATACGAATGTCTACCACTGTAATAGTAGTGATAGAGTCAGTTAGAAAAGAGAAATTAGTTTAACTTCTGAATGGTTATCTCTTTTCTGTAAAATCATATTTGTATCATGCCATCTCACCTTGCATTTCTCAGACAATATAAAGGGAAGATTCTCCGGTTGTGGGCACGGTTTTATTTTTGACCCATAATTTTCTTTTGAGTCCATTGTTATTATTATTAATTGTAGTTCCATGTAGGCGTTAAGCTACCTCGCACTGCGACCTAAAAGATCTTTTGTGCATGGACCCTGTTCAATGATCCGTCCAGTCAATATTCAGGCTCCTAATGAACCTACCAATACTGCCGGCCGGTATATGATACACACTATCTGGGCTCATTACTCTCCCTCCTAGATGTTGTAGTCTTTGGCGGAAAATGGCTGGGCAATAGCACAGAACATGTTCCACTGATTCCGCTTCCAGGTCGCAGAAGCGGTATCCATCTGTCGTACTTAGGCCCATTTTCTTAAGGTGATACCTTAAGGGGATGTGACCTATAAAGAAGCCAGTAAGCAGCCTTAACTCAGGTTTGCTGAGTACAAGACACTCTTTTACCCTGACTGACGAAGCTGAAATAAATTTCTTCGCCTGTCGCAAACTTGAAATTCTGCGCCAATAAGAGGAGTTTTGCACATCCTCCAAGCGTTTTACCGCTGTTCTAAGGTGCCCCTTAGTGACGCCGCAGAAGGGCTCTGGTCCAATGAATGGAGAGGCAGGACCCTCGCGGGCGAGGCTATCAGTTGCCTCATTTCCCGCAATTCCAGTATGACCTGGCACCCAAATAAGTGTTACCTTATTTGAGCTTGCCAACTGTTTAATAACCTTCAGACAGTCCCTTACCAGCCTTGACTCAACGGTAAAAGACCTAAGAGCCTTTAAGGCCGATTGGCTGTCTGATACAATATAAACCTTTGCGTCGTTTAGGCCTTTTGCAATGCCTATCCTAGCGCAAAGTTCTATAGCATGTACTTCAGCTTGAAAGACGGTAGCGTTGTTACCCAATGACTTCGAGAGAGCAGTCCCACTCCCGTATATTCCTACCCCCGCCCCGTCTTCCGTTTTTGATCCATCTGTAAACCATACCATTGACCCTCGCTCAAAGGATGGTCCCCCTGTAATCCAGAAATCCCGGTTAGGTAACTTAACACAAAATGGTTTGTGGAAGTCCAGTTTATCTGGCATACAGTCGGAAAGCATTCCTATGGTATGGTCTGTCTGGAATTCCCGGAGGATTTCCAGACGGCCCACCATATTTCCCGGTTTGATATTTTCCGCCGCCTGCATCTTAACGGCCATAATAGCAACCTCATTTTTAACATGAAGATGCAATGGAATCAGTCCTAGGAGAGCCCCCATTGCTGCGGTTGGACATGATTTCATTGAGCCCGTAACCCCAATGCAGGCTATACGCTGAACCTTATTCAATAAAGTTTGCGCTGTCCTCTGTTCAGTTTTAGGCCACCACACTACCGATGCGTAGCTTACCATAGGCCTAATGATTGTTAGGAATGACCAGTAGATCATTTTTGGTTGTAGTCCCCAAGTACGTCCATAGAGTCTCTGACAGGCCCAAAAAGCCTTAGTGGCTCTGTTTTGAACTTTAAGTAAATGTTGTTTCCAGTTCAGTCTTTGATCTAGGATAACCCCTATATATTTAACCTCTTTGGAAAAACAAGCAGTAGTACCGTCTAACGAGGGAGCTATAAGCGAGGCTTTTCCCTCCTCATAAAAGGGACAATGACAGTTTTGTTTGGATTGACACTAAGTCCTTCGTGGTCACACCACTGCCATATTAAATCGAGTGCATTTTGCATGAGATCAGAGATGACCCCATCAAACTTGCCTCTAATTATGATAGCCACATCATCCGCATGGCCCTGGATATCAAGCCCATGGTTACTCAGAAGGACAAGTAGTCTGTCAATAACCAATGACCATAAAAGAGGAGACAGCACGCCTCCTTGGGGACAGCCCTTTACGACCCTGATGGTTACTGACTCACCACCTAATCTGGCTGTAATCTCGCGATGTTCCAGCAAGGAGCGTATCCACCTAATTGTAGAAGGCGGAATCCCCTTCTCCATTGCTGCTCTCTTCATCGATCCATAGGAGGTGTTATCAAAAGCCCCCTCAATGTCCACAAAGGCACAAAGGGCAATTTCCTTATACGCCACCGCTCTTTCAATCCTTGTGACTAGACCACTAAGAGCCATCACAGTAGATTTACCAGTTTGATAAGCAAACTGATCGAGATGCAGCGGATTATTAACAAGGACTTCACATCTTATTTGATGATCCAAGATCGTCTTCAATAGAAAGGATGTGAGGCTAATTGGCCGATACGCCTTGGTCTGGGTATCCAAATGACCCCCTCCCTTTGGTATAAAGACCACATTAACTTTCCTCCATAGCTTCGGAATATAGTTAAAAGTATAACTTACCTGAAACATCTGGATCAAGCTGGGGAGTATTTCCTCACTACATTTTTAGCACAGCAGGAAAAATACCATCTCCTCCAGCGGATTTAAAAGGTTTGAAAAAGCCAATAGCCCACCTCACCTTGCTCGGTGTGAAAATTTTCCCAGAGAGACACCAGATCCTACTGTGAGGTGCATAGGCTACCGCACTTGAAGGGTCATTCGGGTCCTCTTAGGCTCCTAACACTACTGAATCCGGAAAGTGGGTACCTAATAGTAACTCCAGTGTTTCCTTCCGGTTTTCAGTGAAACTTCCGTTTTACTTCTGAAGAAGCCCTAAACCATTTGAGTCCCTGGAAAGGACTTTCTGGAGACGAGCTGCAGAGGGCAATTCATTGATTCCCTCACAGAAGTTTCTCCAGGTAGCCCTTTTGGACCTTTTTAATTCGAGATTATATTCCGTTAAGGCCATCCTATACTCACCGGTGCGTTTAGTCTTATTGAATAACCTTCTCGATACATTCCTCAGCTTACCCAGCGTCCCGTTCCACCAAGGGACCATCTTAACAGAATCCCTTTGCTTAACCGGGCAGCTGTTCTCGTAAACCAAGTGAATAGAATTATGTAGCTGGTTTGAACAGAATTCCAAGCCCTCTGGAGACTCTATGTTCCCCATAATCGAGGGCCTTTCTGATTCAAGAGAAACACTATAAGAGTCCCAATCGGTTAGTTTCGGAATTATAACCTCCTGCTGCTGCATGGTCTCGATTGCCAAATCAAATCTGATATGCAAGTGATCCGATAAGGAGCCTCTTCAGACACATGCCAATTTTTAACTAAATGGCTAAAATGCGGACTTGCGACGGTCAAATCTAGGATTTTGAGTCCATATTATGCGGAGATATGAATACCAATGGAAAGCTAGAGGCATTAGCTAACTGTTTGCTAAACTAACTACATTGATTCCGTTGACTAGACAAATTTTAGTACCAATTTTGTGAAGTCATCTTTTTTGGCAAAGAAAAATAAAAAAATCGTAACCGGTTATGGGCACCCTTCGAAAATTCGCTTAAAATGGGAATAGTTTAAGGAAAACCCACCTAATGCAAAAGAATTTCGAGGTTTATTAATTTTGAAGGCCTTCAATGGTGAAAATAACAAAAAAAGTTTTCTTAAAAATTATTTATCGTCTTGCTTATCTTCCAAGGCAGAAACACAATGTTTGCTTGAGAAATAGCTGGAATGTATGTTAGCGCACTGCAAATGCACAGGCCGATCACACGTGTTGAACTTGATAGAATTTGCAGCGGTCAACTTCGATGTTAAGTGCTTTAAATAGATGATGCAGAAGTCGATATCATCATCAAATAGATAAGTGTTCTTTTTTTTTGGAGCGTTTGGGCGATAGTTTGGCAGGTGAAGTTGCCTTCATTTTCTTATTCTATTTTATCCTAACTATCACCGTAACAATATGTTTTGGAGGCATAAACGATGATATCTGACAGTTTTCCAGTCAAACAGACGCTTTAAACGAAAAAGAGGGTGCCCACAACCGGTTACATTTAGGTGCCCATAACCAGAAATCACGACTATTCTCGGAGCAACCAAACAATGTGGCATCCCAAATCACAACGAAATAACTGTAGAAATATCGATAACACTCACCTGTTTGAGATTATTCACTTTAATTTATCGCACTTTCAAAACATTGGGAAATAACAATTGGTTAGCTATAAAACTGCGTACTGTCAAAATACAAGTACGACAACATTCAGGTCAGCCATATTTGCATTCTGTGAAAAGTTATGCAGGAGAGCCCACAACTGGAGAGTGCCTACAACCGAAAATTCTCCTCTATTTTTCAAAATCAAATAAAAACAAAAATCTTGGAATTGTGTGGCTGTAGAATGTATTAATAGTTGTTTGTGGAATTTGTCAAAAGTTCCTGCGATCGAAAATTCTAATGAAAGTCCTTCAATATGAGATCAATTTATTTCTCCGTCTGTATCCGTCCAATTAAATGTTGTCAATTCCGCAGACTTGGACTTAATAAATTATTCAGAGCCAGCTTGTATGCCTAATACATTTAACAATAAAATTACTGATTACATGGTCGTTCAAGGTTCAAGGCAAGTTCAACTTACACGATATCCTGAGGATCCAAACAACCGTCATTTCGCTAATAATCATTTCTTCCGTGTACTTGCTAATAACTAAAGTGTACCGCGGCGACTGTTGTTTATGTTTTTATCAAAGTCGTTCAATTTCAAAATCGAGTTTAGTAAATATTGATTACAATCATTGAATCCATTATCGAAAGTAATTAAGTCACATGAAAATAGTCCAAATCATACGATATGTTCCCAAACGTGAATGGAAACGGAATCAAGACTAAAATCAGGATCAGTAATCTGTCGAGCAGAACGACTTATAATTCAAAAGAAAACAGAGCGTCGGAAAAATGTTTCTAATAGATTGATGAGTATCGCTCCATATCTTGCGCAAAAGAATATGGCATTCCGCAGTTATTCTGATAAGTTATATACTAAGAACAACGGAAAATATTTAGGCCTATTTGAATTACTTGACAAACATGTTCGTCGAATCCTAAAAAAACAGTTTTCATTTTTGTGGAATAAATATTGTAAACGTATTTATTGAATTAATGGCTGAAAGCCACTGACAAAATAATTTCATATATTCACAATGCAAAGTAGTTTTCCATCATTGCTTACTGTATTTCGGGCATCAGTCATGTAGTGCAATTACCTCTCAGTTAATAATCTTAAATTTTAAATTGGCCCAACCTCCTTTTAAACAATTCCCAACTTTAACATCCTTACAATAAGTAATCTTGGGAACTCTTTTCGTCCTGTACAGTTTTAAAAATATATAGTAGTTCCAATAAAATGTCGGATTCCAACTTGCTCTAAATTTGATTTCTTATTTTCTTACCAAACTCTCAATTTCACTATTCATCTCTTTATCAATAAAAAAAAATAATAGCAGTGGCAGAAGCCTCTTTCAACAGCCATTGGCACCATGAAACAATTTTTATTTTGTCCACAGTACCCATAAGCTACTAATCGAACCCGGGTCTTGTTCGATAGGTCGATATTACAAAGGCGATGATGTACAGGATATGCTATCTCTACCGATCTTTTTAAAAATACATTTTCTGTCCAAATATATAGGAGCACGTTTTCCTTGAACAACGGAGATTTAGAAGATCCTGGGCTGGCAATTGAACGAAGCGCTTATTCGCTCTTCTGATATAGTACACCACTGAAACGGAACGTTTTAATGTTGAAGTTTGCTCTCTTCTTCTTGGATTTAGTGCGCTAGCATATCTAATACGAATATTGTTTAAACTTATTATTGGTGGCATAAAAAGATTTTGCAAAGCTTATTGTATCTGGTGCTTGTACATAATTGCACTGAAAAGAGCCAGTATTTTTTTTTTGTGGCATCATTTTGGAACAGTTGATTACACTGGAGTTTTTGTTTATATCTAGTGAAAATATATCCATTAAATATAATAACAAAAATAACAAATATGTTTACATCAAATATTAAAGAAGCTCAAATTTTAACTAAATTTTATTACCTGTTCTGTTTTTATTGAGTCCGCTTGGTTGTCGTAACAACCCTCTTTCTCGCTTTCGCACCATCAACAATAATTTTGGGGTATTCCTCACTTTCCATTCAATATTTTTTTTAACGTTAAACGTTTAACGAGTTTTAATTATTTGTAATGAAACTGCATAAAACACACAAAACACGTCTGTTCACTGTAAAATATTTGCCGAACTAAACAGATGTTAAAATTCTAGTGGTAAATGTACCCTTATGATAAATAAATGTATCTATGTGTGAACAATAAATAGCGAAATTTGCTATTTACAAAGCAATTTATCATTGTAAATAGCTGGTTTTAAAGCAGTTTTTGCCTGTGTAGATTCCGCACTTTGCATTTTATTTATTTTGTAAATATCGGTTTTTGCATTTAGCTACATTTTTTGTCAGTGAAAGTATAAGGTAAATAAACGAGTTTGTGAAATAATTTTTATTTAGTATTGTAGCCCTGGGAAATACGAATCGAACGAAATATCGGATAAAAAAACTTTGAAAAATTTAAATAACGCATTTTGCATTTGAATGACACAATTGTGTTAAACGAGTTTTTTTTCGAGTCTTCCACGAGATTTGATGCCAGCAAATAATTGAAGAGAAGAAACCAGACCTTTAGTATTACCTTTTATTTTTTATATTTTTTTTATTTATCTAAATATACAAAAAGTTGTGAACAACTAAAAGACTAAAACTTTGAAACTAGACATTAAAGCAATTGGCAGCAAGTTGGTGTTATATAATTTAATTGACGGAGTTAAACGAGGAAGACACTTATCCCTTTTTGGGATTGGTTTTTGCTAAATTGAAAAAATATTGCCTGATTATATAGCTATAGAAGTAATTATAAAAGATAATTAAGAGACTAAAAATGTAAAGTAAAAGTAGAAGGGATATTGTAGCGTATAAAGCAGGTACTGAAAGTTATAAACTTGTGATAAAGCCTAGAAAATGGTATGAAATACCGAAATATCGGCGGAAAATAAAAGTCTCATTTTTTTATATCAAAAGTGGGTCAATAAAAAAGCCATAATTGTTTGCAATATTTCTTACAAAAAAAATGTATAAGAAGATTTGTCATGAAAAATTGTATGGTACTAATAAGATATAATAATCAAGATTTTTTCTAAACTTAAGCTTTGTATAATTATAATTTTAACTAAACCCAAAAGCTCATACAGTTCTGTACAATGATCTAAAATTAAAATGTTGATGTTGATAACACCAAATATGACAAAAAAATTAAGCGTAACCTTCAAAATCACAAAAGATTTCATTTTTAATACATTTGACAACAACAACGTTTTATACAGAATTTTGACAACAACAAAATTAACTCAATGTTTTTTTTTAAATTTAATTGAATATTCTAAATAAATGTTTTAATCTGAAACCGAATTACTTAAAGTGTTACTTAAGCTAATTTAATAGTTGTGTGGTTCTAGTTTTTTTCTAAATTCGAAAGCTTTTAAAGCTTTATACTACGTTTTATTACTTAAATTGTAATATTTTTAACAGCAAGTATGGCGCAAAAGTCTGTCAATGTGATTAGATCCACGTCATATAGGCAGATCGAAGGGAATGAAAAAGCCGATATGTTAGCTAAAAAGGATACAGTGAATGACATGAGTCAGGAGTACAGAAGGAAGGATGCTAGAGACGTAGTTCGAATGCTTCAGATGAAACTGTGGAGAAAATGGGAGAGTTAATTTAACGAGAAAAGTTTAATGAAAAGAATGAAGTAAAGAGTGCTGCGTGGTACTCCTTTTAGAACTGTTTTCTATAAGGAGCCCAAAAGATATACGTGATTGTTGCGAACGGTTGAGAGAATCAGGCTAAACCACGGAAACTGAAAGGAATGCTAGTGGAAACGTCAATTAAGTGAGGACAAAGATTGTGATTTGTGTGGAAGTGTGAGGGATCTTGATCGTCTCATATTCTCTGCCAGATACATCCAATGCATACCTAAGCTAAGTTATTTAATAAATGAGTGAGGCTTGGCTTAAATAAATGTATGAATTTATTAGGGCAAGTAAAATAACGGTTTGGTACTAAAAAGTAAGAACCGACAGAATATGTGCAGATAATAATTCGGTTACTTTTTAAATATTAAAATTATAAAAGATTTCAATGGTTAAACATGCTGTACGAGCGCTTTGTGAACAGTTTTTGTGTTTTTAAATTCCGTGATATAACCCCGGATAGATGTTGTTAAAAACGTATATTTAAACTATTTAATAAATAAACCCAAGCCGAATCTAAAAACACGTTACATACTACTTGCAAAAAGAGTAAATTGTGATCTGACATCATCGTATCAGAAATATTTAATGAGTAGTAAATGACGAGTTTTGCATCTAACTTTATTTTATAGGGAGTTTTGTTCTTCATTATGGTCCATTTCAGACTAATACTCTCCGAAATGTTTCAATAATAATTTATTAACATCATTTAACTTCGCCTCTTTTAATTGAATACGGGGTTTTATTAAAAATGGGTACATTTGAGATACATATTTCCCCTTTTTATTTATTGCCATTGATGCTTCTATGTCCGATTTGTAAGCGATTTTTTCCGCGACACCGGGAAATGGTTTGTTTTAGTTCTAAGGAATCTCTTTGCTTCATTAAATTTGAAATGCCAGCTCTTAGATGGACGAATTATTTTAGCAGCTTCTGTTTTCCAGTCATTCATTGCGTAATCAAAACTTCAAAGATTGAGGACGATAGCATGCGCTATGTAAATGACAGCGTACTCTTTTGTCTTTATGATGGTTTGCGTTTTTCGAACCTAAAAGTGAAAACTAATATTAATATTCGTTAGAATTTGAATTTCGATATATGAAAGAATTTGTGTGAAAGAATGTCCTGGAATAGGAAAAACCAATTCCAAACTGGAGATGGTGGCTGGAGCTTCTTTCAACAACCAATAACAGCACATTGAAACCTTGAATGAATTTTTATTTTATCCACCACAGCTACTAATCGAACCCGGTTCTTGTTCGATAAGTCGATACTAGAAAAGCGATAGTGTACAGCAGATGATATCTGTACCAATCCTTTTAAAAATACATTTTCTGTCCAAATATATTGGAACACGTTTTAAGCATCAAATTTTTTTGGCAATCGAATGACATCGTCACCAAATCATCGCCTCCTTTTATCAACAGACTAAAAAATGCTTTTGCGCGCCTTTTATGAAGCAACCTTTTCACCATTAAATTCGGTTTTTTTTTGTCTATTTCGCTTTTCGTACGTTCATTGAACATAATGCACGTGGAGCATAGATCGGTGGCTGGTGTTTTAAACCCAATATTAAATTTTCGGTTAAAAATATTCCGAAAGAAACATTTTTTAATGTTCAATTCTGGCGACTCGGCTACTGATATACGATAAATTTTATTTATGTTTAGCTCGCTTGCCAAATATTGTCATCTGGTAATTTTACTCCTGCAATAGTGAAGTTCTACTATTTTCCCGACATGGTTATGCTAGAGAGTGATTGATGTTATCAAACGGTTAGCCCCGGTTAACCTGGCCATCCACCAATTCGATGTAGTCAAGAGAAACTTTATTCGATGTAGTGAGGGGAAGCCTCCCGGACGCAGTAAACCGTGAGCCCGTAAGGACCTGCTAGTCGCATTGATTCGGCTATTCAAAAGCAAAATTCAGGAAAGTTGATTGCATCAGGAAAATCGTTAAGAATGATGCACTACGATGACAAATATTACTACACAGAATCATACTCCTGTGAACCTAAAAGTACGTCTGCGACAAATGGAAGATAGTATTTGATCGAGTGTGACGACATATACGAATTACTTAGAATTTGTCGGCGTACAAAGAAAACACAGAACAGAAAATACACCCTCGATGTACGCAGACGTACATTAAAATATCATATCTTTCACTGAGGAGGCACGATCAATTATCGCATCACAGGTCAATACTATATCCCTGTTTAAACTTTAAAGATCGCTAAGATAGATTGTGCATAGCCAAATATAGATAGTAAGCTAAACCCTACAAGCAACCGAATGAAATTGTACGCAAAACAACAGACAACATCGTAAAGTCATGTGAGTAAAAGGCTGACGAATTGGAGGTGTGATATATTTTCTTACGGATTCATCGGAATGAAGGAAGATCAATCCTTAACCTGGTTACCTGTTCTACGCACTGTCGCTGTTCTAGTATTATAAGATAAAGGCAACAATCGCATTATGTGGAAATAAAATCGAGAGACATGATGGAATTGTTGAGAACGCACACCTCTACATACATATATAACTTGAGGGGATTCGGTGCATATTGGAGAAAAGCAGCCAACGAAATGATCGCAAAGATCACATGCATGAAACCACCAACCTTCTTTCTAACCATCAGCTGCAACTACTTCCATTGGCTGGATTTAAGGAAAGTGGCCCTAATTCGGTCAGAGTTGGTGCTTTAATAAGTTTCATCATGAATTATTATTATTTAATGAACCTGATAATACTGTTGGCCGATAGGTGATACATACTATCTGGGCTTATTGCTCTCCCTCCAAGATGTTTACTATAGAAAGTACTTCTACCGGAAAGAAAGTAGCATTGGTTCCCAAGAACTTCAAGAGGGCAGTCCCATTCCTGTATATTCCTAGTCCTGCCCGACTTTCGTTTGGTTTTAATTTACGAGTTGCTGAATGGAAAGTAGCATATAGGTCACCCACCTTTACTACAGGAAGGCTAAATAAAACTGGAGGGTGATTAACCTGTCAGCCATTCACCCATCGGCATGTGCTGTTCAACCTTAGATTAGCGTTTTTTGTGAAAGATTTTTCCTTTAGCGCCGTACTTTAGCTTGTGCCAGAAGGCCACATTCTGCCTAGTGATGTCAGTTACCAGAGGTTGAGACGAGGAGGTAGCAGGTATACTTGCGAATTGCGATCAGGTTACCCGTTACACAATTGTACCCATCACGCCGCTGCCTAATACATGACCAGAACAGTTCACATGATGCGCACCCTACTGGAAGGTTACGGAGCTAGTAGATTAATCTACTCAACTTTCATCCCCCTTCCAATAGACTCTCCCCTCATGAATAATTCTGAATTGATTGGAGGCCGAGAGAAAACTACTGGTGGCAAATCTATATTACAATATGCAAGCATACCCGATTGAAGCAACCATCGTGTGATTTCGTTTACATAAAATACTTCGTTCACAAAATATTTTAATTTCCCCAGTTTTCCTTTTGTTCATAATGTATATCACAATGTGTTAGTTAGTATATTATGTGTATATGTTTGTCAGTATATTATCACCCCAATTGTCATAGTCGTGTCATTTCAAGTGACGTGAGTAGAGTCATGTCACGTCGTGCCAAAATTGGTATTGTTGAAGTCGGTTCAACACTAATAATTGCCTCACACTAATAATTGCCTCATATTTTGACAGAACATTATTTGTCAAAATATTTTTATATTTCAATTGTTTACAATAAAAAACCGTGATCTGTTCAGTAATAGTGAATAAATTGTTTTAATTAAATAAAAATTCTTAAATTTAAAATGAGTAGTGTGGAGTTTTTTTACGACACAGACAGTGAAGATGAGGAAACAACTCTTGAAATGGCTGTGGAACGCAAAATTCTACGCGATCGATCTGATCCATTACAAATACAGGATGATTTGTAAGAGCGATGATGGTATATGTATTCATGTAATTGTTTTATTTAATTCTTATTTTATGTAGATTTATAAAGTATTTTCGGTTGAACAAGGAAGCGTTTAAAAATTTATTAAACGTCGTCAGCTAAAATTAGCAGCGGCATTGCGTTTCTTTGCGGAAGGTGGTTATCAAACTGGAATTGGGAACGAATATTTGGCCGGAGTTGCACAATCAACTTACTCTATAAATTTTCGACAAATTATAGATATTTTTGAAACGGAGCTTTGTCCAGAATTTATAAAGTTTCCAACTTGTGATGAGGAAAAAAGCAAAATTAAACTCGCGTTTTTTGAGAAATATGGGTTTCCAGGCGTAATTGTATGTGTGGACGGCACACATGTTAAAATTGTTGGACCGGCAAAAAATGAACGGCATTTATACTACAACCGAAAAGGATACTATAGCCTTAATATGATGCTAGTACGTTTAGTATATTCTTTAATTTAACATACAATTTTAATAACATGATAACAATATAAAATGCATAATTTAACTTTACAGGTATGCGATGACCGACTCCGAATAAGATATATTGATGCAAATCATCCGGGATCATGCCACGACTCGTTTATCTTCAACTCAAGCGAGCTGGATACCGAACTTCAACGGAGGTTTGAAACTGGAGAAGAAAATACGTGGCTTTTAGGTAATTTTACCAATAATGAAGTAAATATATCTCAAAATTTAATAATTTTTTACTTAAAGGTGATGCTGGATACGCGCTAAAACCGTATTTAATCGTACCATTTCGGTGTACAAGAGAAGACAGTGACCTAAGAACAAAAATGTTTAATATAAAGCATACAAAAGCCAGAAATGTAATAGAAAGAACCATAGGGGTCCTAAAAAATCGTTTTCGTTGTATATTAGGTGAAAGACAGCTACATTACTCTCCAAATAAAGCGCGCCATATTGTTAATGTTTGCTGCGCTCTGCATAATCTATGCCTTCAGTACAACGTGCATTTAGAGGAACCCATAACTGTACCCGTTGAACAGCAAGAGCAGTTAGCGCCATCGGAAGGGGGCAGACACGAAAATGCAGGGGAGCGTATACGACTTAATATCATGAATTCCATATGTTGATATAAATAATTTAATTTTATTCTTTGAAAAAAACTAAACAAAAAAATTCCATTTCATAATTTCATAATAAAATAAATTAAAAATTAAAATTCATAAAAATAAACTTAAGTAACAAAAATAAATTCAATTCATTACATGAAAAAAAATTAATCATAATTCAGTCTTTGATTTGAACTTTTCCTATGGTGGTCCAGTAATCACATTAATTTTTTAAAATTATCACAATATTTACTTGTAGAGTGGTTTAATTATTTACATTTCGCTCGAAATAAGCTAATATTGTTTCTTTATATTCAATTTGTCGAATTTTTAATTCGAGTAAAGTTTTCCGCATTTTTCTTTTTTCCAAAATCTCTTCTTGCCATAACTTAAATTTCTTTGCTTTAATTTCATATACCTTTCTGAAATACCGAGCGATTTCTTTTGTGTGCCTCTCAGTATTCTTTATAGATTTAGTCTGTTGTTCTAAAAGGCGGCATCGTTCTTCTTGGCGTCGTTCTTTTGGCTTTTTTGAACCCAAGCTTCTTATTTCTGAACGACTGGGTTCAGGTAATGTATCGGTTGTATTTATAGGGTGATTTATTGCATCATTATCTGGATTATTGTTTTCTTGGGGTGAAGTAACTTCTATTTCATCGTCACATATTTGGTCACTAAACACCGGTTCTATTGTTATACTCTCGATTCTCTCTACGGCAGTGGAGGTACTCTGTCCCAAGCCAAAAGTTTTTCGGCTGACCTGCGATACTTCTCTAAGAAGCAGTAAATCTATTACACTCTCCTCTAATGCTGAAAATGTGTACAGCTTATTGCAACCTCCACCTGTTTCTTTGAGCTCTTTCTTATTGTGGCTTAACTTCGCCTTGATTTTGGCCTTGAAATCGTTCCATACCTAAAATAATACAAACAATCTTATTTTCGCTTGAAAAACTGTTAAAACATTTATCTATACATTACTTTTTGCCATTCCGAGGTTTTCCTTACTGGAGGACCTAGACTATTCAATTTATCACTGAAACCGTTCCAAATTTTCGAAAATTCGTCCTTCGTGCTTCCAAAACTCAAAAAACCTTTAGCGATATTCGGATTTTTTTCCATCAATCTTACCATCATTTCAAATTGTTTACAGTTTGTAATTTTCAAACTAAAAAAAATTACAAATTAAAAATAATAATGCAAAAAATTATTATAAAACAAATAAAACTTACATTTTACTTTCCATTTTATCAACACTAGTCACTTCTCCTCACTTGTAAAATTGATGTGACAAGAATGTCATTTGAAGTGACATCTGTCGCTTAAAATGACTATAGGCGTAAGAAACGACTATGATAATAACAAAAACGAAGTGAGGTGACTATAGTCGTGTAAAATGACGTGAAACGACTACGACAATTGGGGTGTATGTGTTGCTATACACGAGAAACAATTTTAGTTTCAATTAAGAACAAAAGACAAAAACATTTGAAATAGACAAAAATGTTTCTGCAATCTGCAACCACACGACCGTGTTATTAAAAAATTTACAGTTGTAGCTAGCTGTGTGATTTTAATATACATGCACCATTCCATTGACTTAGAAATGACTTAAAATACTAATACATATACATGTAAATATAAGTATTGTAATATGACGTACCGTATTATGTATATTAAACACGTCGGGATAAATAAAACAAATATTCAAAAATTCTGCGCATCATCAAATCAGTTCTACTTTCGATGAAATTAGATTTAATAGTTAATGTAATTTTGGTGATTACAAATAGTAGTGTATAATTGAGCCGTTTATTTTGAAAGTGGCCTAAGGTGATTTTTCAAAAAAATCAAGGTAACTGTAACAATAGATAAATAACAGTATAATGTTTCTAACGGTAAATAATTTATTGTCAAAACAAAAAAAAATTAATCTCTAACACAAGTGCAAAAAATAAGGAAATTCAAAATCCCATATGTTTTTTCATTTATTGTTTTTCTATTCTTTCATTATCTCATTTCAACAAAATATGGAATTAAGCCACTTTCAAAATAAACGGCTCAATTAAGAGAGTTAAATTTTCCGAAATATTAGCATGAAACGAAATATACAAGAATATTTTACAAACTATTGTCGTAGAAGAAATAGTGAAATAAATGAACGGCAACGAGTGAGGCATTCACAACACCAAGTGGATATTAATAGACCTACAATTCTCTTGAACTTCGCAAATCCACTTACAAGTCAGCTATTTAGGGATCTCCAAAATTTGTTTTTCCTCAGACACATGATCTTGGACCGCTTTCGTTCACATGCATCCATTGCGCTGCAGTTCACTTCAAAAGTGAGCTTAAATCGAATTGTTGCCACAATAGTAAGTTGTTTAATTTACCTACTTCCAACGCACATTTTCCAATTGAAATTAAAGAATTATATATTAGTACTGATCGCAAAAGCCGAAATTTCCGTGAGTTCATTAGGCAATACAACAACTCTAACGACTTTGCTTCAATGGGAGCCAATATACATAATATACATGGCAGTGTTTATTGCTTTAAAGTTTCTGGTGAAGACTACCACAAGACTGCTGATAACATTCCAATTCACTTAAATTTGAATAAGGGAAACGTCCACACTGCTGATGCCAATATTTTGTATGCTGAACTATTTCTTTATGATACTGATTCCGCTGTCAATATTCGTATGAATAATCATTATAACACAGCCTGCCAGTGTACCTACTAAAAATGCATAGTTTTTGAGTTATAGTTAAAAAACTATAAGGTGTCCAAATTTACTCTAATTTACTCAGTTCTCAAAAGTCCAAGCCTAAATTTAATAGCACTTTGTGGATTTATCATTGTTCGGATACCATTCAACATATGAAACAATAAAATACCTTTATCGAATTTGTTCCTTATTGAATGACATAGACAATAGCCTATTGCTCCGATCAATCAATTAAAAAAACACAATATTCACTAAATATACCAAATTAATTTCTATCAGACGATATCGTTACCGATACATTTAGCAATAACTTTACTCCAGGAGATATGGCTGGACATAACACCCAATTATAACATAAAACAGAAGATTCTGACAATATATTATATAGTTACTGGCAGTTAGAAAAGATCTACAATTTTCCTTTAAAAAGAAATTGAACTAAAACTGCAAATATAGGAAAAGGGTAGGACGATGAAGATATCACCCTAAATAAACTCAAAAAAAACAAAAACATGTTCTAATATTACAGGCGTTTACGCAATATTTCATACAAAAAAAATTAATATAAAATATTCCAATGTCTTCTTAGAAGGCCAACATGAAAAATTCACAAAAACATGTCTATTTATAAATCGATTTTTATTCAGTCAAAACAAACATCCACAATATAAATTCGTCTAAGTTCTAAGTCCCCATATAATAATAATAATAAAAGATATTCTAATCTAAACCATATTCTCAAATTCACCTACAAAAATGTTAATTTATTTCCACAATAAACACAAAACAAACAACACTAAAAGCTTATTTCGTCAACAATAATAACAAGAAATTTTTTTTATATTTTATATTTAGATTTACTGAACCGAATTTAAATTCATTCAAAAAACCAACAACATAAAATGTATACGAATATAAATGTACATACATCTATTACGAATTCGAACCCATATTTATAAAATTATTCCTGGGTACATAATTTTATAAACTAAGCTTCAATTCATTCAAAACTAAAGTGTTTATTTATAGTTTTTTTGTTTCTGTCTTTATTCGGTTAGTGTTATGTTTTTGACAAAACATAAAACATAAAAAAAAAACAAAAAAAATATTACAATTACATAGGTGTGTGTATGCATATATTATATGTGTATTAGTGCATGTCTGTATACAACATACCTATTATACTAAAGCTTTTTAAACAAATTTGAAAGCTTTTTACTAAATATATTGCATATAGCGTTGTACATATACATAATAAATGATAATATAGGGTGAATCAGAAAAATTGCTTTAGGTAAAATAATTTTTTTTGGAAATCGAATACTATCACGGAAAATACAATTCAGCCAAAATTTTGTTTTGCAAACAGTGCAATAACATAATTTTTGTGAATTTATAAAAAAATTTAGAGGTACGGATTATTTTGTTAAATCCTTACCAAATAAGGATTTAAAACTTTTTGATTTGAAAGTTGAGAAATTCAGAGTTTCGTTTTAAAAATAAACATGTTATATAATTGCAAGTCCCAAAACATATCATTGTGTTTTCTTGCTGTAATCTATTTCAAATATTTCATGATTCGATGATTCATCTGAGTTGGCAATTATCTTATAAAGAATATATCGCGTGCCGTCTAGAACTAGCTTTGGTTTTCCATTGTTGAAGCAAAGCAAGATTCCCGGAAGAAACTGAACCCTCCGAATATCCTTTACACATTACAAAACCGAAGGAAAGTAAATCTATGTTAGTAACAAAAATCAAACCCTTTCCAGACACCTAAGTAGTTGATAGTTAACAAATTTGTTAGTAGTATATATTTAGGCAATTATTTAGCATATAGACAAGTTCGTTTACTGCTTAAGTTCCTGGAAAGCTGTTTCAGATTCTTCAAAAATTTCCTAAATTTCAAATCTGTATTAATCGCTTATAATAATTATTCTAAAATTAATTAAGTATAAATTAAATTCTCTGAAATAACTTATAAATTATTGTTTCTGTACTACAAATAAATTAACATAAATAGTTTGTATGACAATAATTTAACCAACTACCATCCCGCCCTTTGCGTTATCACCTCAGCCAATGCCAGCTTGGTCCAATTTCTCAGGTGATTCTACACTAAAATCACTTTAATGATTAAAATTTCATCTCTACATCAATATCTATTGACTCTAAAAACTACCTAAAAAAATCAAAATTAAAATAGATAATTACTTACGGCTATTTTGCTTAAAATTCCACCTCGAAACAATTGAAATTAGATCAGGAACTTATTAAATAATAACAGCTTTAAGTTGTCCATACTAAATTAAATAAAATAATGTGAGTACCAATATTAGTATATCTTATTAGTACCATATATGGCAAACAATTAGCACAAAAATATAATTTGGATAATAAACTTTATTTTAATTTTAAACGCACAATCTGCTAAACAAAATTCCCGCTAGAAGAAAATATATAAATTTAAATTCAGAATCATTTTGATTTAGAAATCTGAAACTTTATTTTACTTGCCCAACTAACAATCTTATGAACAAACTATTTGAACTCAAAAACTCTTCACCTTAGACGATTAAGAAAATAAATTGAAAATTTTAAATCTCAAATTCCAAATTTCAATCTTCAAATTTTAAATTTCAAATTCCAAATTTCAAATTCCAAATTCCAAAATCCAAAATCTCAAATTCGAAATTCCAAACTACAAATATTGAATTTCAAATTGCAAACTCCAATTTTCAAACTTTAAATTCTAAATTTTAAATTTCAAATTTCATATTCTAAATTTTAAATTCCAAATTTCAAATTTCAAATTCCAAATCCCAAATTCAAAATTCGAATATCCAAAATTTCATATCCCAAACTTAAAATTTAAAATGCCAAATTTCAAATTCCAAATTTTAAATTCTAAATTTCAAATTTCAAATTTCAAATTCCAAGTTTTAAAGTTCAAACTTCAAATTTAAATTTCAATTTGTAAATTTCAAATTTCAAACTTCAAACTTCAAATTCCAAATTTGACATTCCTAATTTGAAATTCCAAATTTTACATTCCATATTTCAAACCGTAAATTCCAAATAAAACTTCAAAATTCAAACCCCAAACTCCAAATATCAAATTCCAAATTTCAAATTTTATATTCTGTCAATGCATTTCATAAAAATTGTTTGCAATCCATAATATATCATATAGTACCATATCACCATGTGATGTCGATACATACAATATTTATTCCGATAAGAACAATTCATTTAAGCCGATTATTATACGATCATAAGAAATACAAGAAATTTAACAATGGTGTTGTTGCATTGTACGTTTCCCATTCCCATCACAAACATATAGTATACAAATAAATAATTCGTTATGTATTGCGTATGGTTGTTTCTTTATTCGACTCAAATGCACTAAATTTTATAAAGTATAAGAATCCCGCTTGAATCGAACATACTTACATTTAGTGTGCGTACACATAAACACACTTGTGGCAAACAAACAATTCCCTGTTTCATACCACACATAAAAACCAGTATTAGGGAGAGTAGAAAAATTAGAACAAAATAATTTGATCTACAAATGTCCATGTACAGACTAGAAATATTTAACTGCATATCACACAACCCTTAGAAAACAAAATCAAATAATAATAAAATAAAAGAAACAAGAAAAAAAATGTTTTTACACATTTCATATCACATATATGTGGACTGAAAATACCTGTCCAACGGTACCTGGGCAGTACCGTTATTGAAAACCTTTCTCCTTGTTCAATTTATTTCGTATCCACTTTCCATTAATTTTACTTTCCTCTACACTCATTTAATATATTCACTCCACATGAAATTCATTAAACAAAATCAGATGCGATATTATTTAATTTTAATGAAACTAGTGATTACGCGTGCAAATAAAACCACGATAACACAAACTTAAACCAAAAAATCACTCAACAAACTTTTAAAATATTAAACTAAATCAAATAAAATATATAAAATCTATACACCACCACTTCACACCAATTTAAATAAATAAATAAAATTAAATTCAATTCTCGAAGAAGACGATAAAAACACGTTTTTCCTTTTCGAGCGACAACGACCGACCTAATTTTCTTTTCCATTATTGATAAATAAATTATTTTGCCAAATGCGTCTGTTTTTTTATTATTTTTTATGAAATCAAAACTAATTGTAATTTTCTTTGTACAACTCTGTACAAACTTCTCTTTCTATTATTCGTGGGGGCATGAAACACACAGAAATGAAAAGTTTTCCTTGTGTTCTTTTTTGATTTAGTGAATTTATAATTCGCTAAGTCACTACGTTCTTGCCTCATACTTAATGTATGAAGTTGGAGTTGTATTTTGTAGTTTGGTCGTAGCTACCTGATAAGTAGGTCGAACTTTTTGTTTTGAGATTATAAGTGCGAAACCAAACTACCACACAGAAAACTCAAGGAAAACTTTTCATTTTGAGTCAATACAATATGTTGTATAGACTTTCGGGTTAAAGTACGGGAAGAATTTTGATATTTCTACTTTTTTGGTAGATATATTATAAATGACTGGCCTCTTCATTTTCCAGATTAACAAGTCGAAAATGTATTTAATGTCATTATTATTAATATATTGTTCTATAAAAAGCCGAAAGAATCTTATTAATTTTCTTTACGTCACTATGGGCTCTGGGGTCAAATATGACATAACATTTAAAATCATGCTGTGATTGATATATTTGTGTTGTTTTCAATAATCTCCAGCGAAATAGTTTCTTTATTTACAGAAAAGGTCGGTAATTTTTTATAAAAATTGCCGATGATTCAGTAATTTGTCTTATTCGGTAAATCCGGTAAAACAGTAACGAATAAATAGATTAAATTTTAGTGAACATTCACATATATCTTTATATACATATATATATATATATATATATATATATATATATATATATATATATATATATATATATATATATATATATATATATATATATATATATATATATATATATATATATATATATATATATATCGTCATATCAGTGCTATCTTGGTGTAAGCGACAATATTTGTTTTTTTGGAAAATTAAAAATGAAATTAGATTTTAATTTGTACTGCGCCTATATAATTGTTTGGTATTATTAAGACGAATTTTATTAAATTTTGTTTTGTTTTATCGAGCCCTACTTTTATTTCCAACAACGCGGATTCATTTAGGCTGGAAAATTGGAAAATACATTTTCATTTTAAGTCATTTTAGGGTATCTCCACATAATCAAAATGAACCGTGGAGTTACACTAAAATATTGGACTTGCACTAAAAGAATTTAAAAAATTAAATTTCATTTATTTCTTCAACACTTTTGGAGATAGAACAATTTCCTTCAGATACATTACCAGTATTTTTCTTATCGTTTCAAAATTTAGGTGATTTCCAAAGAAAATAGAAAAAATTAAATAAAACAATAAGCAGAATTAAATTCATTTATTTCAATATACTTAATAAAAATTCAGCCTTTAAAATAACATAATAAAAATAACATAATCACAACAAAATAATAAAAAGTCAGAACTAATAAGACTACTCCGTACTCATGCCTTGTCATTTCAATTGAAGTCATTTCAGATAAATATTATAAAAACCTCTATCAACCTCGGGCATGTAAATAAGCATTGCTTTGAGGTCTTTTATTTTCTCTTGCTTTAAATCATACTTGTAACGGCAAAGTTTAACATTTGGTAGCTCATTCGCGCAATTTGTTTTTTTTCTGGTTTTGGCCAATACTAAATTCTTCGATAAAAATTCTCCAGCAAATTCTTTTCGAAAGCTTAATTCTAATACATTTTTCGAATGATAAACCAAATGCTTAATTGATGCAAACGGTGGAAAGCTCATAGATGTAGACGCTGCATTATAATTTAAAAAGTCTGTACTCTTCATTTGGATGAATTTTAAAGTCACATTTTTCGAATTAATACCCTTTAGTAGTTTTAGAAGACCAACCGGGCTATATATTTCAATATTTTTTAAATTTCGATCGATACAGCTGTGTACTGCATCGATTTCTTGGATTTGCGAGTGCCCCGGCTCCGAAAACTTTTGTTCGATTTGTACCAATTGATTTCGTTTTTCGTTCAAAAATTTAACTATTGCTAGTGTCGTTATTCGATTTTTGTTTTGTGGGATACACGAATCGGACCATAAAATTATTCGTGTTATACCAGGATTGTCACCTAAAACATTTTCCAATATCTTTATAAGTGCAGAGGCGATGTCATTGCCACTTCTTCCGCTTAAAGCTTCATGCCATATAGCACAATATGTTTTTTTATTTTTATTGCAGTGCCCAGTTAGGTTAAACACACTAAATTTTCTCCTGTAGTAGAAGCTGGACACATTTGCTTTCGGAAGTGCAAATACGTTCTGAAGGTCATAACAGATTACCGCAGTTGTGCCATCTAAATTTTTTGGGTCGTAGTCTCTCTCTAATTTTGCTAATTTGTTTGCCCTTCTATGCTGATCGTACAAGTTTTTTTCAGAGTCCGATGGTTCTTTTAATAGAGCGAAAGCGGCACATCGATCGCATTGATCCTTTTTTGGACGATGAAATGAATAATTAAACTCTTCGTTGAAAATTTTTGAATACATATTAAATTTCACCGGGTTTTCAACACTAATTTTATACATATTAAACATCTTTGTCAAATTTAGACTTGGTTCCAAATATTTTTTCAAGCTGTTTGCCCGACAATAATGCGAATCCATTGCTGGAAATTGTTTTATATGATCTCGTACTTTATTCAGTACACTGGTCGGAGTTTGAAATTTTACGTGATTTCCTTGGATTACCGGTTTTGCTACGCCGACTTTTTTCATGTGGTTTTTTTTGTAGTAGTAATAAATTCGGTTTTGTGATACATCCAAAGTATTTAGAAAAAATACTTTGCAGACTTGAACATTAATTGCATCTTTCTCAAAATAGTACTTGTATGATTCTGCACGTCTGGAAATTTCTTTCTTTGTTCGTTTTCTAGTTGTTGTATTCTGTGTCGTAAATTTTGCATAAAAATTTAGCTTTGATGTAGGATCAATATTCCAAAATGCTTGATGGATGGTTTGTCTCTGTTCCAAACTAAAATTTGTAGTACACTTAAAATTGCATTTTTCACCACATGGTTCTTTCACTGTTCTTGCGCGATGTTGAATGTCCCGCTTATCAATATATTCTTGTCCACAGTTTCTAAGTCTTTTGGTAACGGTACGCGTCCAATTTGAAAAATGTCGCTTGCGTTTTCGGGATGGGGTCGAGATTTGCGATACTGGAGAAGCAGTTGAAAAATTTTCCGTTATTATTGGATTAGTGAGAGTGTCTGAAAAAATAATTACAGTATTTTATCAATGTCCCGAATACATTAAGAAATATTGGTTTTTACTTTTATTAAATACCGCCTGTTGAGGTATTTTGTTTCCGGCCGGTAAAAAATCTGGATCAGCATCCGAATCATCAAAAGGGCTTTCAATTTCCTCATCCCTTACAAAAATTTCTTCCATAATTCTACAAGAAACATTAATTTTTTTGTACAATTTCAATATTTTAAATAGCAACACATTAATTACATGCAGTGGAATTGTGCAAAATCCCAAACAATGTGAAAAATTTAAAGTAAACTAATTTATGCAATAATATAAAGCATGTGAAATTTCACTCGAATTGGATTAATTAATATTAAATGTAGAAAGGATTAATTAATATTAAATGAAGCTTCTTCACTGTTTAATTTTCTTACACAACACTGTATTTATAAAATAAAATAATTAATGGCAATTTTAGTAAAATAAAATTTTAATACCAAAATAAAAATAAACAACTCAACTAAAAATCATACTACTTACTGAAGGACATCGTTAGGAATTTCTCTTACTGGCGAACTCATTTAAAAAATGTGATTTCCCTTATTTTTAAATCAATTACAATTTTATTTAAACCAAATAACGGTTACCTGTATAACAAAACTTTAAACTAGACAAAACTATTAGAAATTATAATTTTTTTTATTGATCCTCATCATACAAAAGCATTTTACTTAATGATTAAAAAACCGAAATTTCCTTCATTATATATATTGTTTTGATCACGTGATTGAAATAGTCAATTTTCATTAGTGAATATCTGGAGATAAACCAAAAAATTTAAAATTTTTCTTTATATTTAGTATCGGACATACACCAAAATTCAATATTTTTAAATGGATATTGAACAAATTTAGTAATAAAATTTATTTATTAGTTTTTTATTCAACTGCGTACATAGAATACGTGAACGGCGGTTACACCAAAATTATTATTTTGATTTTGTTGCTAGTGGCTGATACACCAAAATCACCACTGAATATCTCGTAAACTAAAGGAGATACACTAATTTCGATTGCATATTTGGAAAGAGCTAACTTTGTTTAGTAAGAATCAATATTAAACTCAAAACCGGTAAATTTGGAGATTGAACAAGATAGCACTGACATGACGACATATATATATATATATATATATATATATATATATATATATATATATATATATATATATATATATATATATATATATATATATATATATAACAAACAGATATACATATAATATATCATATAAATATAGAAAACAAAACTTTTATTAAAAAGATAAAATTTCAAATGCAATCATTTTTTTAAATTTGTCTCTTTCAGAGGATTTTGCTTTAATTTTTTGAAATCCTTCAAATTCTGTAAATTTTTCTTGTTGAATTCAGTAAACTATAAAATTCTAGAGATTCTTCCCTTCAAATTCTTCTCCCATTTAAAAAGAAATTTAAATATCATTAAAAATCAAAAATAATATAAAGAAAATAATTTAATAAATTTAAAGATTTTACAGCATTTAAACTATCTTTAAATTTAAATAATCTTTAAGTTTTCTAAATTACTCACTTTAAACTCTTTAATTTTTTAAAATATTTTAAAATCTAAATTCTATAAAATTTAATTTTTATTTTTCTCTTTAACATATTTCAATTTTTAAAATTTTTATTTCTTTAATTAATTAAATTTTTAGCTTCATTAAATCCTTTAAACTATTTTATTTTTAAAATCCTTAGAATTCTTTGAAGACTATAAATTATTTTTAAATATTTTAAATCCTCCAAATTTTTAAGATTCTCTAGATTTTGTTCATTTCTAGAAATGCCATTAATTTTAAAAATAATCTAAATTTACGTTTTCATCTCTAAATTTTTTAAATTACTTAAATTTTTAACTCTAATTTTATAAATTTTTTTAAATACTTGTCTCAAAATGCTTTGAAATTTTTAAGCTATTAAATTGTCTAAATTTTCTAATTCATTTTAAATTTTTTTTTTTTTTTAATTCTTTAATTTGTTCTCTAAATTTTAAATAAGCTTTAATTCCTTTAGCTTTGTTGAGTTTCCTAAATTCAGTAAATTCAATTAATTTATTAAATTGTTTCATTTATTTAAATTCTTTAATTTTCTAAACTTTTAAATTCTTTGCCTGAAAATTCTTCAATTTTTATTCGATCCTGTATTTTAATAAATTCTTTCTAGAAAGTAAAATCTAAAAAATGTAATCAAGAATTTAATGAATTTAAAAATTTTAAAAAATATTTAAGTTATGAAGAACTTATTTATTTAGATTCCTTAAATTCTTTAAATTCGGATTTTTTAACGTTTCAAGTCCTATAAATTGTTTAAATCGTTAAATTCTTTAAAGTTTTTAAATTCCTAACATTTTTAATATTTTTTAAACGATTTAGAATATTTAGACTGTTATTATTCTTTAAGTTTGGTACAATACTGGTTATATTGCGTACAGTTTTCTATTTTTTAAATTCTTTAGATTTTTTAATTCTTCCATTTCAGAGTACCCTTCTGATTCCTTTAAAGTCTTTAAATTCCTTAAATTTCTTAAATGAATTTAATTTATTTAATATTAGATATATAGAATCTATAATTTCCTTAAATAATTTAATTCATTAAATTCTTTTAGTTCTGAATATTTTTCAAATTTGAAGAAGTTAAAGGATTCAAAAAATTCATTAAATTGTTTCATTTTTTTAAATTCTTTAAGTTTCTAAATTTTAAATTTTTATCTGAAAATTCTTTTTTTTAAATTATGTGAATTCTTAAAAATATTTGAATTCTAATATTCGGAAAATTCTTAAAAATAAATTTTTTCAACAACATTTCTTCAATTGAATAAATGTTTAAGTTATCCAAATCTATAAATATTAGGAGTACCCATAAGTAATCAATGATTTCAAAGTAAAACACAAATATGAGCCAATATATTTTTTTATTATTTTTCAATCAATTACACATTCACCATCATTATTCAAAACCTTTTGCCATCTCATCGGCAAATGTTCGATTCCCCTCCTGTAAAAATGTGTTTATTGTGATGAAAAATATGTTTCAAGGTATGTTTGGACATCGTTCACATTTCGAAAATTTTTAGTTTTTAATGGAATGTTCCATTGATCTAATTAAATGGTAATCCGATGCCACGATATCAGGCGAATATGGCGGATGCGGAAAACTTCTCAGTCAAACTGTTTAATTTTCGTGTCTGTTTAATGTTTAATAGTCTGGCATTAACTGTTTAATAGTCTGGCTTTATCGTGTTGCAAAATCACATGTTTTCTTTTGACAAAAGCAGGCCGTTTTTTCACTAATTTATTACGTAGACATTTTAATTGTTGGCAATAAACATCAGCTGTAACTGTTTCGCCCGGTTTTAGTAGCTCAACATGATTTTTTCCAGTTCAGTCTTACCAAACGCACAATAAGACCTTTCAATGTCAGACCCGGTTTAGGTGTAGGTTTAGCTCGTTGGTTTGGAGAAAGCCACTGACTGAAGCATTTCAAATTGTCCCTTTTTTCATCGCCGGTCACAATTCTGTTAAGAAATTGATCCCTTTGTTGCCTAGTTAATAACGATGTGTAAATGGTTCGCCGCTGATCTTTGTTTGAAATCGACAATTTAAGTTGAACTCAAATACTGTTGCAACAGCAACACAACATATTGCCCATCGCATCGCTGAGGAACATTTGCTGATCATCCCGTATTTACATCTGAAAAACACAAACAAAACATCATTAAAATAATTCACAACAAATCAATTTATTAATACTTAACCTTGAACTTGAATTTTCCATTTGTTATCGCCTGAAATATAGTAAATTTTATCCTTGTTAAATTCAAACTTTCTAATCATAAAAATACTTAGCTTGTTAACTTTTTATTAACTACATATATGCATATTCCTTCCATTAAATCTTGTTATCTGAAATAATTAATTCATTAGTTTTGTAAAATTTAATTTATAAAAATTCTTACCATTTTTATGTTTGTAAACAAATATCATTTGACATTTTATGTACATAATTGAATTAACAATTGTGAAGATAGTAGTAATTTGTGTAGTTCAATTAGAATTATGAGTACTTTTCACGTTCATAGATGGAAAAGGCCTTTTCCATCTATTAGAAAATTTGTAAATTAAAAACTATTGTAAACTACTTTCTTAAAGAAAAAATAAATTTTAATCGCTCTCTTTATCATCAACCGTGGAAGCGATAACATCGATTTTATTATAATAAATACATTTTTGTTCATCCATTTTGGTGATATTTTTTGATTTTACTCCAAATCATTGGACATAATTTATCTGCTGCATTTTTCTACATTGCGATCGACTTCAACCTCTCAAATTGGCTAACGAGGTAAGCATTGCCGTTCGCTTATAAATTGTGGCACGATATTAAATCCACAAACGTGATTCGCGAGTTTTACAAATACCTTGTCGGGATACTTTTCCAATTACATGGAGGTGTCTTTGCACTGTCGACCAGGTGACCCGAAGAATGTCGGCTATTTCTTGTATGCTCAGTTTTGGATCCGATTCAACCACTGATCGCAAAGCATCATTATCAAATCCTCCATTTTCTATTGGCAAAACCGTAATTTTTGTTATTGTTGAAAATAATAAGTCCACATTATAATTTATCATATGCAACAATAAAACACGCCGTAATTGCGCAGCGAATGAAATGACACTGAATGGGAATTTTCCTATTGAAATAATTGATTACTTATGGGTACTCCTAATACATTAAATTGTTTCACTCCTTTAAATTCTTTGAATTTTTAAGTTTTTTAAACTTTTTAATTCCTTTAATCCTTAAATTCTACTCGACGAATTCAAAAAAATTTTAAATTCTTAAAATTCTTAAGATACAACTCTACCCTATAAATATACCTCCCATTTTTAAAGACATTTAAATATCATAAAGAAATTTAAAAACTTTAAAGAGAAGAATTTAAAGAATTTACAGCATTTAAATAGCCTTTAAATTTTCTAAATTATTAGCTTTAAATTTTTTAAAACTTTAAAATTCTTTAAAATATTTAAAGTCTTTAATTCTATAGACTTATTTTTTTTTTCTCTTTAAATCAAGTTTCTAAAGATTTTAAATTCTTTAATTACTTAAATTTCTAAATTCTAAATTCATCAGGCTATAGCGACTGAACTGCCAATTTATTACACTGATTTTTTCCTATATATAGGAATCAACCGTGCACTTGTAGTATTAGCGAATTTTTACATTCCCCTTTCTAAACTTTTAACAATTTCAATTTTAGTGTATTTAACGCATACATGCGGTTACTATGTTCAAACTTTTGAATTATTCTGGTGTATTCCAGATTGATAAATATTTATAAGAAGAGGAGAAATTGTTAAGAGTTTTCAATTCAGTTTCGATCTGCGAGCATGTGAAAAATAAATCATTTTTCAGTACATCTCATCAGGCTACAGCCCTAAATCGTATAGGAAAAAATCAGTGTAATAAATTAGCAGTTCAGTCGCTATAGCCTGATGAGATGTACTGAAAAATGATTTATTTTCCACATGCTCGCAGATCGAAACTGAATTGCAAACTCTTAACAATTTCTCCTCTTCTTAAATATTTTAAATTCTTAAAATTTTTAAGATTCTTTAGAGTTTTATTTGCATTTCTATAAATACCTTGAATTTTTAAAATCCTCTAAATTTAGACTTACATATTTAAGAATTTAATAAATTTACAGAAACTAAAAATTGAAAGAAAGTGTGAAAGTTTAAGGAATTTAAAGAGAAGAATTTATTTATTTATATTCCATTAATGCTTTAAATTCAAATTTTTTAACGTTTTATTTTAAGTCCTTAAAATTCTTTAAATTTTTTAAATTCTCAACAGGTTTTGGATTTTTTTAACGCAATCATCATGAGGATGGTGCCAATGAGCTTTAACAGCCACATTTGACCATGCCATCCTGTTAAAAAAATTCTGAAAAAAATTCAAAGTACTGGCAATTGATACGGCTGCCACAAAATCATCATGAGATTGGTACCAACAATGTCCTACAGGACAAAAATACTGTTAAAATACTTAGTTTGACTACGATAATTAAACTAAATAGGGGTCACGAGGCTTTGCGGCCATATTTGACCATGCCCTATGACAAAATCCATTAGAATTTGTGTCATGATATATGTAGGTATCTTTTTTTGGGCTGCCACTAATATATGAAGAAAATTTTTGTTTTAGTGTCACACTGTTTTTGTAGGATGATTCAACTTCATATACATTACGTCGACCAAACAGCACAATTTCCTGATTTAGCGAGTGAGGTTGGGCCCAACATTAAGAAAAGAGAAACAAAGACGATGAGGCTAGGCACGATATCATATAAAGTTAATACTTACTAATGTAACGAAATCCACACATTGTGGACTACCCTGTGACTTGGTTAGTGCTTATCTTTGTACTATTGAATATTTAATATAATAAAACAAATTTAGAGATAATACATTTAAGATGTAAAAACGTTATATTGAGTTTATTTATTCACCTGTATATTACCTAATAGTACAAAATAAAAATTTATTTGAGTCCATAAACAATTAGACTATAATAGAATCTAATAACCAAATAATTGGTTAAATTGTGTTTATTTCTAGATAAGTGTACTACATAAAGCAATTACTTTTTCTTATGTAGTCGATTTATACATATTTATTTTGTTGTTGCCGATGCAAAAACACAAGCTTGTTCGTCTCTCCGATGATGTAGGTATCTCTGTTTAATTTCCACACCTAATATTAATTCCAATAAATTGTTCCCGCATGGAAATTAAATTGCCAAAAGCTTATAAAGCTTTGGTTGAAAAGTCGAGCAAATTATATTTTAAATTTAAAGGTCGTACAAAAATGTGTAACACATATAATATAACTTAAACTTAACACACCACAAACACCAATTTAAAATCAAAAATTTTGTCATGAATAATTCAGCAGAAAGATTTCATTTTTTGTACATTTTTATACCCCAAAAAAAACGTCTTTTTTAAAATTAAACAATATAACCTTTTTATAAATCGATATACTTTACTGTAGTTACATTTTATTTGATGTCTTAAGGCCCGTAATTTTAAACAAAGATAATGATAAATCGGTGAATTTATCCCCTATTTCATATTTTTAAACAAAGATAAATCCACTGAAACAAAACTGGATTAAAATTGAATCCTCAGATTTATACCTCGATATCGATGGCAAAAATAATGGATATGGCTATTTTAGAAAATTTGGAAATATAAAACGTTATTTACGATCTGTTAAGTTACATATTCAAAACTAAATATAACATATATAATGAATTTATGGGTTTGTTAAAATAAATTTCTTTATTATTAGCATCATGAAATTAGTGTACAGTGATTGTTTGCAAACGATTAAGTACTGAGCGATGGTATGAGAAGTTCGATATGAAGCGCAGGGTCTCAGCGGTGATGTGCCTGATGATTGCGAGATCCAGACAAGTACCTCCCAAAGTCGCCGAGGCTACTGTGGTGGACACGCAGTCTAGGTCAAATGGATATCAGAGTCCACAGTGACATATGACCTATCAGATCAAGCATTCCTCCTTTATAGTGCTCTCTAGCATTGTAAGTAGCCACTTTGTAGATCTAAATTTTAATTAAAATTTATGTGAAAATTAATTATTTTAATTTAGAATAAATTATCTGCCACAGTTTCTTTACGCACAAATTAGCACTAGAATTGCTCCGATCAGATGAGGCATGAGGGCTTCTCTCGCTACAGTTGTCTCAAGCATTGTAAATCACTATTTTGTAGTTTGTAATTTTAATTAAAATTAATGTAGAGATTACAGTATTATTAAGCACAAATTAATAACCGAATTGCTCCGATCTGATGAGGCATTCTCTTGCTATAGTGCTCTCAATCTTTATAAATCACTATTTTGTAGTTTGAATTTTTAATTAACATTTTTGTGGAGACTAATTAATTTAATTTACAATTAATTAGCGACCACTAGTTTTTTACGCAAAAATTGAGACCATCGGATCTCCGATCGCATTTAAATCGGTCGAAATCAGAGATTCGCGGCGCGGGTTCCTTTTCCACCCCATGACGTCACTACGATAATATTATGCGTGACACATAAAGCCGAAGGATCAATATAATCAATCATAACTTTAAATTAAAGGTAGTGATTATATTTGATGAGTAATTGCTCTCGACCAAGGGCTAAATTTCGGGTCAGTTTTCTGAACATGCGGTGTAAAACGTATCACGTCAAAAAATAAAAAATTGAAAAACAATTTAAGTTACATAGTAGAATTTAAAGAACTCGGTCAATTAAAATAATTTATAGAAATTATTGAATCTACGAAATTTAAAGAAATTAAAAAATTCATAAAATTTATTGAATTTATGAAAGTTTTAAAACCACCAGCTGCAACCGGAAAGAGCAAGTCTCCGGGTCCTATCACAGCGCTTAAAGGTTATAGGTAGGACGCCTTTTATAGGTAGATTGACACCTTCACTTGCAGCGAAGTGAAGCAATTCAAGTCGGGCCAAAACTAGACTTGGAGCGTACAATTAAGCTCTTGTGAATTAAGAACGTTTAGGGTCTTTAGTTTGTTTCGCAGAAGACATCAATATTTAGGTAAGTTAGTGATGGACAAACTGTCGGAACCCGAAAACAGTAAAGTGCGCGATGTTCTATGGTAGCTAAGTAGCTCTGAAAGGTTGCTGTAAAGGTGAAAGGGACAAATTCTGTGTCACTTGAACTAACCTAGCATAACCTACTGAAGTTTTAGGCTTGTGTAGAATTTATAGAATTAATAGATGTTATATGATTTACAGAATTTATTCAATTAATTTAATTCAAAGAATGTATTGAATTTATAAAATTTATAAAAATTAAAAAAAAAATTAGAAATAATAAAATTTGTAGAATTTATCGAATTTATTGAATTTAAAGAAATTATAAAATTTTTAAAGTAAGTCAAATTTAAATCTGTAGAATTTATAGAACTGACAGATTTGAACTATTTGTCGAACCCATTGAATCGATGGAATTTATGAAATTCTTAATATTTAAATAATTTATAGGTATTGTAAGCATATTAAAACTTAAGCAAAAAATAAGAAAATTCAAAATCCCATATACTTTTTTATTTATTGATTCCCAATTCTTTCATTATCTCATTTCAACAAAATATGAACTTAAACCACATTTTAAAAAAACGGTACTTATTCGAATTTTTAATATTTATAGACTTTGTAGAATTTAGAAAATTTATAAAATTTACAGAATTTATCGACTAGAATTTATTTACAAGAACTAAAGTATTAAGAGATTTATAGAACCTAAAGCACTTACATTTTTAAACTTTTTCTTAGAATTTAATCTTATAAAATTTAAAGGACCTCTATTTATTACATTTATAGAAATATTATTTGTTAAAGTTTATGGGGAATTATTGAAAGTTTTGTATTTATAAAACAAGTATTTGAGTTTGTAGAAATTATAAACCCGACACACTTGAAACAAACTTACAAAATTTAGAAAATTTCTAAATTTTGTAGAATTGGTATAATTTATAAGGTTCAGAAAATTTAAAAAATTATAGAATTTATAGACTTATTAAAACTTATAAAATTTATGGAATTTATGGGATTTATAGAATTTACAGAATTTATAGAATTAAAAAAACTTATTAGATTTTTAAACTTAGAAGAATATTTAGAATTTGCTGAATTTATAGAATTGATAGAAATTTTAGCGTTTAAAATTTTTTTAAATTTAAAGAATTTACATAATTACTAAATCAGCTTCATTTTAATTAAGGAAGTTGCTTACTGGATCGCATACAGATTTATGTTTTATTCAGGAACCTTATCTTCTCGATGGTTCTGTTTGTGGACTAAATATTCCTAAAGGCAGAATTTTTTCAAAGAATTCTGTCAATAAAATTAGTGCTTGCATTTATATTTCTAGTAATTTCTTGCCGCCCCGGTGGCACAATGGTTAGCATGCTTGCTTGAGCTCCGGAGGACCCGGGTTCGATTCCCGGCGGGTAAAGAAAAAATCACGGCTGGTTAAGGGTAGGATCAATGAATTAATCATTCATTATCTGTTAAATAGAAAAATGATTACGAAACTTCAGAATGAAGCGGCCAAATCCGTCCATGGGATGTAGCGCCAGCGGAAAAATAAAAAAAATTATATTTCTAGTAATATCAATGCTTCTCTTATTCACGAATGCAGTTCGGCTGATCTCTCAGCCGTTCTGATCACTTTCGAATCATGTAATGCTTGCACTGAACTGATTATTGCCTCAGTTTATCTTCCATTTGATTCTTCTCATCCTCCCTCGTCGGAGGAACTTACAGAACTCTTAAAGTGGAGTACGGATAAAAATATTCCCCTCTTAATTGATTGTGATGCCAATGCGCACCACTCTTTGGGGTAGCACTAATATTAATAACCGGGGCTCTGCTCTGATAAATTATTTAAGCTCATCTGAGCTAGAAATACTCAATAAAGGTTGTGAGCCAACTTTTGTCAATTCTACGCGAAGGGAAGTTATTGATATAAGTCTGTGTTCGTTGCCTATTGTTGATTTAGTTTTAAATTGGAGGGTGACTAACGACATTCTCACTTCTGACCACAGGTGTATCTCTTTTAACTTCAACATTAGAAGACCACTTCTTAAACCATATCGTAATCGTAAATTAACCAATTGGGATTTATTCTCTCTCGAACTTATTTCTATAATTCATCCTGCTATGTATATTTGCTTGGTTCAGGACATTGAGTTACAAGCGTATAAGCTGACAAAAGCATGCTCGACAGCTTTTGAAAATTCGTGTCCACTTATTACCAAACAAAAGATTGGGAATAGACCCTTCTGGTGCTCTGCTCTTAAAAAACAAACGAATCTTACTAGGAAACTGAAGAATAAAGCTATAATAATCTTAAATGCGCTTGGGATAGTTTCCTAATAGCTCAAAAGGAGTATAAGAAAAGCTTAAGTTCCGCTCGCAGAACCGCATGGACAAACTTCTGTGAGGAAATGAATAGTCTCTCTGCGGTCGCCAGACTAAATAGAGCGTTGGCTAAAAATGACACCTGTAGGCCTGATGCTCTTCGTCTATCGAATGGCAAGTTTACTTCTTCGAAGAAAGAAGCAAACGAGTGGCTTCTTTCTGTTCATTTTCCGGAGTGTGCCATCGTTAACTCTGATTTTGCTCACTCTCCTCTAACCAATAGGAATTGCAATGAAGCTCCTGACTGAGATTTAGCGGTTCGGATAGTTACGTCCGAAGTTGTGCGTTGGAGTATTTTCTCCTTTAAACCATACAAAACAGGTGGTCCTGATGGGATTTTTTCGGCTGTATTACAGCATGGTTTTTCTATTATTAGGGACCACCTGGTCCACCTTTTCAAAGCGTGCGTTGCTTTTAGTATTGTTCCTCAGGTTTGGTGCAAGAGTAACGTTGTTTTCTTACCGAAGGCTGGCAAATCAGATTACACTGATCCCAAAGCATTCCGGCCTATCGTCTGTCCTCAACATTTCTTAAAACATTAGAGAGGATTGTCGACAGATTTATTAGAGATAAATATTTATCTAATTCCCCACTCAGTAACATGCAACATGCTTATATGGTAGGTGAGTCCTGTTAAACGGCTCTACATGAACTTGTCACTAGGATCGAAAGATCCCTCAATAATAAAGAGTTTATTGTAGGTACTTTCTTGGACATTGCGGGAGCCTTTGACAGTACATCGTTCTCGTCGATTATTAACGCCTGTACCAATTTCGGTATTGATCCCACAATTGAAAAATGGATTGATTGTATGCTCAAATCTCACATCGTTGAGGTTGGCGTGGATAATGCTTCAATCTCGGTCAAAGTTGTCAAAGGTTGTCCTCAGGGAGGTGTGCTCTCACCCCTGTTATGGCTTTTGGTGATTGACGATCTACTTGTGAAGATTCAGCAGTCAAGCTTTGTTGCTCAAAGCTACGCTGACGATCTTGTTATTACAGTTGCTGGAAAGCACCTGAATGTGCGTTATCCGACTTAACGCAGAATGCCTTACGTATTGTGGAGTCGTGGTGTGGTGAAAAGGATCTACACGTTAATCCTTCTAAAACTGATATGGTTATATTTACCAGGAATCGTAATATTGGTGGACTAACTGTGCCTTTACTTTTCGGGAGGCCTATTAACAGATCCGACCATGTTAAGCATTTAGGTGTCTTCTTGGACATTAAACTTTCCTGGAAATTTCACCTGGACTATAAACTACAAAAATCGACTGCCATTTTTTGGCAGTGTAGACGAGCTTTTGGGAAAACATGGGGTTTAACTCCCAAAATGCTGTCTTTCATCTACAAATCTTTGGTTCTGCCAATGTTATCTTATGCCTCCATGGTATGGTGGCCAGTAGTTTAATTAAAGGCTTCAATCATTAAACTTAATGGTCTACAAATTATTGCTTGTAGGGCCTTTACAGGAGCCATGGCCTCGACCCCCTTCTTGCCATGGAAACAATTCTATTCTTTCCACAGACACATTCTTTCATTCTTAGCACATCATGTTCTGCTGCGTTTCGGCTAAAGAGCATAGGAATGTGGAACTCTCTTGGTTCAGTCGTGGGCCATAGAACAATCTTAAATGATTTCGTATTATTAGTACCAGGAATTGATATGGTTAATGATAGACTGATGTCTGAATTCAATTTCTCTAAATTATATTCAGTGGTGCGACCTTCGAGAGACCAGTGGAGATCACTGGATTTTCTTGAGAACTTGTATGCGTCGATAGTCTTCTTTTCTGGTGGCTCTAGCTCTGATAATAGTTCGGGTTATGGAGCGTACTGCCCTACGTTTGATTTATATTTTTCAGGCTGCCTGGGCCGGTACTGCACAGTTTTTCAAGCGGAACTAATTGCTTTAACGCTCTGCGTAATTGAGGCATTGAATCTCGCTGTTACAAATAAAAATTTTGTTTTTTGTACAGACAGCTTATCTGTACTGAATTCTTTGGATAATCCCTTGACTGCGTCAAAATTTGTTAAGGACTGTAAACACTTTTTACATATTCTCTGTTCTAGCAATAGAGTGACGATTATGTGGGTTCCTGCCCATTGTGGTATTGAGGGCAATGATGTCGCTGATTCTCTAGCGAAAGCTGGAGCTGAGTTTAAATTCATCGGTCACGAACCAGTTGCTTCCTTACCATTTAGTTATGTTAAGAAGGCGATAAAAAACTGCGCTTTAAGTAAATTAAAACAGCAATGGCTTGCTACTTGTAGCTGTCGCATTGCCAAACTTTTTGTTAGTGGACCTAATTTGAGGGCTACTAAGTTTGCTTTATCTCTCAGTAAGAAACAGTTGCGAGTCTTGATCGCGATTCTTACTGGGCACGGTCATTTTAAGGGACACCTTCAGCGCATGGGGCTATCTCTTGACGCTGTATGCGAGGATTGCCTTGAAGACGATGATGATTGCATTCACTTCGTGTGCAGTTGTCCTGCTTTCAACAGAGTTAGGTTGCAATTATTTGACTCCAGATCCATTGTTGATAATCAGCTGAATTCCTTGCCTTGGCCTAAACTACTTCAGTTTATTAAGGCTTCAGCACGCGTTCGCGAGTTAGGATAGAATCACTGGTATGCACCATGGGCCCATCGTGGCATTGAGTGCGGAACCTCTGATGGTTCCAACCAATTTTTAATAATAATAATTTCTACAAATTCTATAAACTTTATAAATTCTATAAAATTATTTAATTCTACAAAATGTGTTTTGTATCGAGCATTAATTATAGAAATATCTAATATTTGAAACGAAATAAAAAATTTGTTGTTTTTTGTAACATTTTGATGTTTAATTTTTAATCATAGGTTATTAAAAAACAATTCCGGAATCGATAATATTCAAATTCGAAAATTCCAGAATTACTCCGGAAGATTTATAATAATTGCGGGCTATCCCGATTTAGAACCATTTTATTACGAATATAAAACAATTTAAAATACAAATTTGTTATTTTTATTCTGGCAAATCCATAAACCAAAGTATAAAGCAACTTAGAAAACATTCACTGAATGAAATGTTGCTCAATATTTTTACCGACCCGATTTCATGATACGGGTTATTTTCCGGTTGGTTTTTCAAGCGGTGATATTTTATAAACGACCGGAATTTACAACAGAATGTCAATAAAATCCAAACCCCGAATTTATAATTTCCCGACTCAATGAAATCTCGAATAACGAGTTTTTGGCAATTTTGTTTAATCAGAATTTTATGGAGTCTTTTCAAAAATTTGTATTTTTTAATAAACATACACATATTAAAATAGAGAACTCCCCCAGATAATATTTTCGATTTCATTTCACATACTAAAATAAAAAAACGCCCCATATTGTAGTTGTTAATTTGTGGTCTCGGCCAGGGCATGGTTTCAGTTTAAACTTGTGCAAGTTTAATTAAAGTGGAAAATATTTACTATTCAGCAAGACTAAAAATTTGTAGCGGGGTGCTAAAAACCGAGTGGGATAAGGTTCTAGGTAATGACTACTTGTGAGATATTATAGTGATGTCACAAAAACTGAACTAGCGAAAACTATTGATGTGTACATTAAATGAAAGCTTTGCGAATTTTTTGTGGCATTATAGTTTTTTGCACCGATTCGTATTGTATGATAGGTGCAAATTTCTCTAACGGAAAACTCACCCTTCGGTAGGTGTAGAGACATCTGTGAAAACTGTCTGTAATATTAATAAATTGAAAAAATAGTTGATTAAATAAAATTATGTGGCATAAAGTATAATACATGCAAATTAAGCCAACCTCGAAATGGATATTAATTATAATATTTTTCGCTTACACATAATACACGTTATAATTAACGACATAAAATATATAATTAATTAATTTTTTTACCACAAATTTTAAGAGTAATGGTTTAACAAATACTGTACAGTAAACTCGTATTTATATAATTATATTTAAATTAATTAAATATAATTTAAAATGTACACCTACATACTTACCACGGTTGAATAAAACAAGCATTTAACATTACACTTCCACTGGCAAGCGTTGTATAGTAATTTAATTCGCAATAATTAAAAAAAGCTTCAAAAATTGGTTTTGTATTTGTTTTGTTAATTCCACAGGTACTTTATTGTGACGAGAGTACATAAAAATTGAAAATACGCGTATACTTATGTACATACTACTATATGATTAAAATTAAAAATTAAAATAATACGCTTAACCGAAATAAATTAATATTTCAAGTTTACTTAAATTTGAAATATTAAATAATTAATATTGGAATAATATTAAGTCCACTTTGTTATTTAATCAATTAGGATATTGTTATTGAGACATATAAAATTATAAATTTATTTATTCATTAATTTAATAAATTTGTGTTTTTTTCTCATTCCAGGTAATCAATAAATGGATATTATTGTGTTATATTTATAACATATTACGTACATTGTAAATAAAAACACCAAAAGCATAATGCTTCAACAATATTTAAGGTTAGAGGTGTATTTTGTAAATTATATCATCGATTATATTGGTACGATGCTAAAATAGAAATAAATAATTTATTTTCTATAGTGTGATCGAAAAAATCGATTAAACAAAATGTTTTGTGGCTATCTAATCCTAATATTGCAGGTCAAATCGATAAAGGTGATGAACATATTATGAAAACATTAAATTTTATTTTTAGTTATTTTTTGTTATCTCTATATACAATAACAGCACTGCGTGTGATTAATTTGTACAAGTCTTTTTTAGAAAAATTGTATAAAGGTGTAAATGTCAACTTTAGCCTAAAAAAACAGAAAATTCTATTGTTGCAGGTGTTTCGCTAGGTATAAAGTGCATAGTCATATTTTGTATTAAGACTCTACATGATGTGAGTTCGGAAATCTAAAGTTGCAAGTTACAACGTGTAACTGCAAAGTATAGCAATGCAAAGTAGTGCCTTTGGTACTAATGTATCTCCCAAAAATGCGAATGTGTCGGTTTCATCATTGTATAAATATATTATGATGTATTTCCATGTGAAGTTCATCGGTGAAATGTTAGTGGAAATTTAAATTCGTCCAAATATATATGTACAATAAATACGCCTAAATGTCATAATGTATTACTAGCCGTTCATTGAATAGCTATTAGCTTTATACATATATTTATTTATTTATACTGAGAAAAGTCTACAAATATGACTTGAATTTATAACATAGTGAACATGGTAGAATAAAAATTAAATTAAACAAAAAAAGAATAAAAATTGATATAAAAATATTTTTAGGTTGGAGCAAAATGTTGCTTCAACCTACGTTTAAAGCTGTTTTTACTTAAGTAAAAGTCGAACAGATGGTCGATTTTATTAAAACTCTTCGACATCATGTTTACCGGTTCATTGTCACCATAGTTTGTTCTGTGTTTATTTAGATGAAGGAACTCATGATCTCTTAAATTCCTACTCGGTGCCTTTATTTTAATTGATTCCAGTATGGATGGTGCATCGATTTGATCAAGTAAAATATTTCCAATAAACGAACACTTTAAAAGCTTTCGTCTATTTGCCAATGTTGTCATTTGAGAGATTTTGCATCCAGTAGCATATGATGGTAATCGCTTCAGGTTAACGTGGTGCGGTAAGCCATGGTCATAATCCCAACCGTCTTTACACGTTATATACCGCATAAACTTTTTTTGGACACTCTCGATTTTTCTGATAGGTTCGTCGTAAAAAGGACACCAGATGTTGACAGCATATTCAAGTTGAGATCTCACGTAGGCATAATACAGGATCTTGATTGTCTCTAGGTCATGAATATCCCCAGTCCAACGCTTAATAAAACCAAGCATGGAATTGGCTCTAGCAACGCATTGTTCAATATGCTTAGTAAAGCACATGTTTTCAACGAAAGTAACCCCTAGGTATAGATAGATATTTTTTTATTTTGCTTTAATCAACAAGCACTAAAATAATACGATTTATAAAAAATAATCCTGAAATCAAACTTTTCGCAATTTTGATGTGCTTTACATCAGTATGAACATCAGAAAATTTTATTGTTGTTCGACAAAATTTATTTTTACTTTTCCCACTATAACGAAGTTATATTGGGTAAGTATTGTAATCGCGAAAAAAAATTTGTTCCAGATTTTCACATTTCTCGACGAATTAGGTTACCAGGACCGGGAAACACCGATCAGAAAAATGTCGTGTCCGTCCTTCCGTCCTTCCGTCCGTCCGTCCGTCCTTCCAGTCGCACATTTTTATTATTTTTTTTTCGCCTCCGATTCTCACAAATATTTATAGTTTTGGTCGAAATTTTGCACAAAGATAGATTTCAGTAATAAGCAGTGTGTGTTAACTTTTAGGTCCATTCGAGTGTAGAATAGAGGGGGTTGCAGTGGAAGAGAAAACTGTCAAACAGATTTTCTCAAAAACGAGACCGACGATTTTTTTGTTATGTTGATGATAATTTTTGACAATTTATCATATATACTTGTTCACAAAATTGGAAGTCGATTGAAGCATTGCGAGGGGGTCATTTTGACAAAAAGGAGTAATATAAATTTGTTTATCTATTTACCGAGGTAATATCGAACTTTCCGAAGAAATATTTCTCTACAGTTAATACACCTTGCAAATTCCAGCAATTGGTCCCTAGGTGTCTTCAAGATAAAATGAATAGATTGCCGTGTAATATGAAATTTAAATTTCTAAATTTACCTAAAATACTTTGCTGGTGGCAAATAATATTATCAACAATTAAAAATAATTATATCTAGTGATCATTCAAATATATCAAGATATTCCCGTTTCTATGACATTGACATTTCTGTGACGTTTTATTGACATTTTATGGCATTTTAATGATTGAAATTTCAACGATAAGTTGATCGATACATTATTTGTGAATTCTTTAATAAAATCGGCTTTAAAAGGTATTATTTCTGAGTAATAAATTCTCTTGTTATTCAAAGTCGTATATACAAAACTTCAATATCAAATTACTATGAGAGGCTTTAAAATAATATCACTCCACTAGGGCGGCGCAGTTTACGGAGAGCTGGAAGATATACAAAATGAAATGTTATATGACCAGGAGGTGGGGTTAGGTAACAAATGATAATTAACGTTAATCTGAGTTTGTATTATTTGTGTTTTATTATTTTGTATTTTCGAATGGTCCACAGCGATGCCGACCAGACTCAAGTACTGAGTAAAGAATTATATCGGCAAATCTCACGTTGCTCACATAATATTGTGATCTGAACAAACGACACAAATTTTCAGAAAATAAATTTTTGAACATTTTGAATGCTATCCGGAATGTAGTAAATTAAATCTTAATGACTTTCAACGGTATACTAGAGATATATAACTGGATCTAATTGTTAATGGTTGAAGATGAAAAATGGCGAATGCGACTTTGATTGCTGTCAACACATGTCAGTTATGAATAATCTAACATATTTGTGAGTCTGTCATTTAGCGGTATGAGAGTAGATTTATGTTGTCGCGAAATTTAAGAAAAACATATTGTGCCTGTCCAACATATCGAAAAAATGTTTGTGAAATATAAATGGTTGGTTTGGTAATCTTTGACGGATGCTTTCTGGGAAAAGTATCGTCCGAGAGTCGGATAGACCCAATTTTTGTTTTAGTTTACAATATTGAATTCCAACCAGAGTTCCACCTAAATTATTTCTTTTGGTGTAGAGTGTCACGTGAATATTGCATTTGGCTGTAAAAACCCCACCAAAGTGGTTTTACTGTGTAATGTGTATCTAATTTATAAATAGAGAGTTCATTCACCGCTTGCAAAATTGTTGTATCGTATCTAAAATCAAAAATATTAATGTACTTCTCTTGCGAGTTATTAGTTTACAAAACCTCGCCTAAAATTTTTGGATTATGAATTTCGTAAAAAAGGAGCTCATTCTCCAATTAATGTCATGCGAATATATTTGGCCTATTTAACGATAATCTTTTCAGAAAAATGTTGCAATCCAACAATCAATACCAAGCACGTAATGTTATGTATAGCCGCACATTACATATTTTAATTTATTTATTAATTAAAATTTATTTGTTTGTTTATTTATAATTTGTTTTGTAATTTTTATTTATTATTTAATTTATATATTTAACAAAATGTATTTATCATCTTCCACCATCATTTTTGTACCAATGCAAATTGCAATTTGGTACCGCGCGAAGAGCGTACGTACGTGCGACGTAAAATCCGAGATGAGGACTTTTTATCAATTTTTATTTTATTTATTTTATTTTGTTATCTTCGTTTTTATTTTGTTGTGTTTGTGAATTTGAAGTGTTCGCGTGAGAGTTAGCTTATGGTGGAGAGCGAATGAGTTCGTGAGTAAATCAGTGAGCAAATTAGTGAGCCCGCACAGGACTCCCGGTCGAGTGATTTCCTCTCGCTGTAAGTATGATGTGTACATACGCGTGCAATTGATCGAATGGCTGAAATGTTTGGTTGACCAAAATCATTAGCCAGATGATGTGTGCTGTATGCAACAGTAAGTAGATTGTTGCCTGCAATGTGCCGAGATCGATGCCTGTGGTCATGCGGGCAGCAGTATAGGAGAGTGATAAAGAACACACCAGGTAGTTGGGAGCAGGGGCTTCGACAATAGAGCTGATGTCCACCTCAACACTCTCCCCACTGAATGCTGCGGCGCAGACTGATGGTGATACACCAATCAGTGTCAATTGTTGATGGTGATGTTGTTGGAGCTGCTGTTGTCGCCTCTGTTGGTGGCAATGGTGGTCGATGATAGCGATGAAGCTGTTGTTGTTGCTGCTACGTCATGAAGACGGCGTTGATGTTGACGATGTTACCGCTGATCATGATGACCTCGATGGCGGTAATGATGATGGTGTGATCTCTGTGTCTCCTTCGTTGCGCCCGTTATACGTACGTGTTTTTTTTGGTGTTATCGCTTGCTGATTTTTACTCATGACGGCGTTGGTTATGACGATGGAGATGATGATGTACGCCGTGGAATGATAACAGCGGTTATGTTGTCGCGGTATTTTTGATGCTGCTGGACGCCCGATGATGACCGCAATGACGAAGGCGAGGGACCATGTGCTCCGTGAAATGCTGGCAGCGGCAAAAAGTGATGGTGGTGATGATTACACTATGTATGACGATGCGATTATGGTGTGACCGTGGTGATGCCCGTGTGTGTGGTAAATTTTGGCATGCAAATGAATAAAAAAAACAAAAACAAAAATATTAGCGTGACACGTGTTTTGTTATCAAAAAAACTTTAAAAAAATAAGGTACACCGTTGACCTGCTACGGAATCGTAGCAGGTAACCATAATTTTCTTACACAAAAAAAAATTTATATAAAACCGCGTGTTCGGGTCCATAAAAATGGACGTCGGTCGTCACCAAATGTAATGTTATGTATAGCCGCACATTACATATTTTAATTTATTTATTAATTAATAGCTTGTTTTTTATTTATTATTTACATAATTTATATATTTAACAAAATGTATTTATCATCTTCCACCACCATTTTTATACCAATGCAAATTGCAGTTTGGTACCGCGCGAAGAGCGTACGTGCGTGCGACGTAAAATCCGAGATGAGACTGTTTATCGGAAGTCCAGGCACATCTAGAACTCACATATTAGAAAATATTTAACTTATTGCTACTCAAAGTTAAGCAATGCAAAGCAATAAGCAATTCTTTGATAATATTGTATTGTATAATTTTGAATTTTAAAAGCCAGGTTCCTCAAATAATTTCGAAAATCCCTTCAAAAAAAAAAAATCAAAATACCAAAAAATTCGAAAATATGAATATAAAACGTAAATAATTGTGTATAATAGCGCTCGCTCAGTTTGGCCTAAATTCAATTTGTGTGCCAAATTCAAATGGCGCTAAAATGATTCTACACGGAATAAAATTAACTGGTCCTCAGCTAAGAAAACGGACTTTTAATTCAAGAAAATGTACTTTTTCTTGATTTAAAAGCTAATTTTCTTATTTCTTTCGATTTTTTCTTCATTTCAAGAAACACAATTCTTACATGAAGAAAAACTCGATAGAAATAAGAAAATTTGCTCTTAAATCAAGAAAAAGTACATTTCTTGAATTAAAAGTCCGTTTTCTTAGCTGAGAACCAGTTTATTTTTTTCCGTGTACTAACTAATTTTAAATTCATTACTTAATTTATTTTTAATATGTCCCAAACTAAATGACGCATTTTTGAAAAAAAATATCCTTATGTAAATGTGCATAATGATATAAAGCTAAACATTTTATTACTTGAAATGTATTAATTTTATAAGTGAAAACGAACAAACACTTTCACATATGGAGCAACAGCAACATTTTTGAAGTTTTGAGCTATTATGACTAGTTCAATGC